>CABFVZ010000730.1:53469-144431 GCA_902151445.1 Timema monikensis | reverse complement strand
CCCCCCCCCCCCTTAAGATTATTAAGAATAATGTTAACATTATAAAGATACTGAGAGTACTTGACTTATAGTACATTATTGTTTTCTAATCAGTTAGGAATGTTTTAATAAATAGCCTTTAACATCTTCAATGTATTATTCTTTTCTAGGCTTAATTTAATCTATATATTACTAAATTATTCAGTTAAAATTATTAATTACAATAAAGTGTGGGATTTTATGTTAATTATAAGTAATCCAAAACTGTAAGCAATATATGTTTTAAATTTCAATTCATTAACTTAATTTTTAGGCATTTAATTCTTAAATCTAGTAGTTTTTCATTCTTGTCAAGTCTTTGTTAGAATTATAGCGTCATCTAAATTTATTACTTTTATCTTTCACTTTCAAGCATCGTGCTGTTTTATTGTAATTGTATCTGGAAGCTTTGAGAAGCGCATATGGCGTCACAGTTGGAAGGGGATGTTTGGCACGAACAGCCAGCAAATCAGCACATCAGATTGAAGCGGCTGTTTTTTATAATACTAACAAGGGGAGCGTTAGCATCGAGACACTTGTCAGTTAGCTCGCGTGCTGGGAATACGTAATAAGAGGTAGTACTTAATGCCCGTATCACACGACACTAGCTCGTACTTGAAATCCAGTGTGCTAGCTAGTACTAGCTAGCACGTCATCATCTAGCGTCGTGTGTTTCAGAAAAAGTATACTGGACCTGCCACTTGGTACTGGCTATCATACTAGTCGTGAGGATAGAACACGCGCTATTTTTGTGCTAGTTTCGACACTAGTCTGTGTAATTCAACCAATCAATGTACGCTGAGACTGGTATGTAGAGAAATGGTATAAATGACGCCAACATGGTCATCGGATGTGATTTTGTTGCTGGAAGAAAATTATTCTAAACATCCTTATTTATATAATATCATATTGCCACAATATTACAATATATTTAATATATAAATTTAATTTAATACATGTCATCTAAAAACGACAAACTGTGTTCCAGACACGATTGTAATCTAAATAAACTTGATAGGATGCCAATCTTGGGTGGGTTTATTTTTAGAATATAAAGTGTGCGTAGGCCAAATAAAAATCGTTTGTGAATAAAGGATACTGTACTTGGACACCCATGGGCTCAGGGGCCTTTGACCGCATTGTAAATAAATGAGTACAAATTTAGGGAGATACTAAACGTTTGTGTCACCCCTAATGTATATTACTTAACCTCCGAATGTATCATATTTAGCATCCTGCAACCATTATTTAGTCTTTCCCAACGAGTTCCGTGTCCATATACTTTTTCCTACGATCCTTCTCATAATTTTCAATACCTTTATTAGTAATTAATGCAGCTGCTGCACCCAAAATTAATCTCTGACGTTCAATAAATATTTGCACTAGAACCTAGTACCAAACTAGCAGCATGTGAATACTCTAGTCCCGTTTCTATTGTACTAGCTAGTATACAGATATTTAGGCGCTAGCTAGCACACTGGATTTCAAATACGAGCTAGTGTCGTGTGATACGGGCTTAACGAATAGTTATTCTTTTAATTTTGGCTTTAGGATGTTTAAAGATGGGTGGAAGAAAAGGGAAACCACCATATGGCTAAATTATCACAACATTAACAATATGTCTATCATTAAGTATTAATTAACCTTTTAGATTTTCCCTAGTATTTTAAATATAATAAAATGTATGTTAACATTAACGTTTTGTCAAAATAAACTTCCAAATCAACTTTATCAAATTCAATCTTTTTATTCGACTACGGTACGTTCTACACCCCCACCATTATTAATTAACTCCAAGAAGCTTTACCGAACCCACCAGCTGCCGTAGACATGATCTCGAGCAGAAGCTGGAGAGGAAGAGGAGTTCAACTAGTTACAATATGGAAAAAAAAGGAAGGGGTAGACCATATAAGACTTGGCTAAATGTTGTAGATGAATATGGGAAAAAGAGAAGCATTAAGAGTCTTAAGAATAAAAGAGCATGTATGACTAGGTGTATGGATGCTGTTTAAGCCAAGGAAGTATGTACGGATAGGGAAGTGTGGAGAAAGTTATTGAGGATGGATTAAGTACGAAGTTGTTTTTTGAGCTATACCCACAGTATCTTATTATTATTAGCACCGCGTCTTACTACCCGTTCGGGTTATACGCACTTACGCTAATGTGTAATGGTAGGGTGAGTGTTAGATGAAATGAAGGACCTACAGTTTAACGTGGAATCTGAACCACGGTGGCGGCCTGGCATTCCCCACATTCACAAGATGTCTTGTCAGAGGTGAAGGAAGGGTTTGGAAATCAGATAAATCTTTGCCGGGACCAAGGATTGAACCCCGGCCGCCAGCACAGAAGTCTGACACCCTACCCCTAGACCACCAGGTCACCCCACAGTATCTTGCCTGCCCCATAAGGGAATGTCGTGACTAGGTATGTACGTATGTATGTATGTATTCATGTACTATTATTATCATATTTGAAATGTGATTCTGGATAAGACTCGAGAATATCATATGATCAGACAGGGTGACAAATGATGAAAAGAAAGAAGAGTGGATGAGAAGAGAACCATTTTGGATGTGATTCCTTGGTGCAAATCAAACTGGATCAGACACATCTTTAATAAGAACTTTCTTTTACACGACGTCATAGAAAGAAAGGTTGAAGGAAATAGGAGCTTAGGAAGAAGGATTTAAATATTGGATGACTTGAAGGAAAGAATAACATTTTGAGAGCTGAAAGATGAAGCAAAGGACAGAGTGCATTTGCGATCAAAGTTCACTGACAAAAGGAATGGACCTATCGAAAGACAGAACGTATAGTAATAATATTAATGGTAAAAGCAGTAAAAAAAGGAGCTTAGTTCTTGGCTTTAATCATATTAATTTTGAGAACAAGTAAGCTAAAATATAGAGTGTAACAGATATACTATTATTATTGTTTTTTATTCTTATCATTATTATTTACTATTTTTCGTAACTATTCATAAGTATATATATATATATATTTATAATATTATTATAATCATCATATATATGATAATTATTATATTATTATAATTATCATATATATGATAATTATTTAGCTATTATTGTTTATCTGGTTTTATCGTCTAATTATATGTATTTGTAAAGTACTTGTGTTCTTTTCAGTGTTGACTTTTGGCCAGCACTATAATAAAGGAAATTAAAATTGAGATTATTTCTCTTGTCTATTTGTACCCACAAGTTTCGTTCATCTTCACTCCATTCCTATCAACAAAAATGTAATATTTTATGTCTTTATTAGGGTTTTTATATCGATTTTGTAATGTTATTTTTGCTAAATGAATTACTTATAATATAAATTTAATAGTAGGTTGACTCAGTCTTACAAATAAGTAATTACTTTGACAACTTTACTGTTTATTTGTTTTAAATTTCAATCACAACTCCTAAAATTTCGAGTATTGATTACTTATTTACAATTAAAAAATATATATTATATAATCTACTTACACATATTTCCCTATATTAAATTTTCCTCTTTATTTTGATTCATAAACTGCCAACCCGCCATATTTTTTTTAGGGAATTTTAACGCTATCTGCTTTATAGTGTGGGTTATTTCGGAACTGTTAATAATGATCTACATATAATTTATGCTCTTGGGCGCTTATAAATAATGGCTATTATTTGAAGAACTGATTGCCTCTAGCGGAAGAGATTATTATTCTCGAGCTAAAATTGTTGTTTATTAGTAAATGTAAATCTCGACTACTAGTGCTCTCCTAAGCCGGAATTTATTTTAAAAAGAAAATAACATGTTTTTTAATTATTAATGGTTTTGTTTTGTTGACTCGCAAATTTTTTTGTTTTAAAGATAAGGATGTATTCTATTAGGACCATTAGAAATATAAATATTTTTTAAAATTAAACATTATTTTGGAAGCAAAAACTTATTTAAAAGCAAGGAATAACCTTCAAGGAAGAAAAAAGAAAAAGAATATGTGAGGTATAAAACCTAGTATATATAATTGTTACCGGATCCTGAAATCCCCAAGCTACATTATTGGGTGAGACAAAATCATTCTTCCATCATCATATAATTATTAGAAGTGTCAAGTTATATTTTATTATTTTTAAGAACTAAATATTTTAATCTAATATAAAACCTAAATTAAACCTTTTATATATTATCATATCATGTCAAGAAAATTTTTGTAATAATTCATAAAAAAATTCTGTATTCTCATCATATTTCAAGTGTTATTTCACAATACTTATATTAATTCTATATCATAGGAGGCATGCCTTATTAGGTAGGGTTTCTTTATTTAAATCTTTTTTTCCACAACTATTACAATCACTATATAAATTACATGGTGAAATTTGTTTATCTATCATATTAATATACATGTTAATTTTAACATTGTATCTCACTTATAAATATTTTCTGTTGGTTGGATCTCCAAGCCACTAATTAATAATACGCTCAAGAAAGTCCTTTGGTGTAAGTATCCTACAATTTAAAAAAAATTTTTTAAAGTCGAGCAGGGGTCCTGAGACAAGGTGTTTTCGTATCACCGCTAGGCAGTTTCTGGGGATTTACTTATTTAAATAAAAAATTTACCTATCTCATAAAATAAAAGGGTTGGTAGTTAGCGCTCAATACTAATTAAATATATAAATAAAAATTCATTTATTCATACCTAATTTAAAAAATATAAATATATTTTTTCACCACAATTTGAACATCCCAAATTACATCTCATATTGATTAGTTAAATCAAAATTAACATATTTCAACTAAGTTTAAATCGGTTTGGACTTTGGAGCATCAATAAGTTTTGCTTAGTTACCTATGTTTTCAGAGATCACAGTTTTTTTAAGTGTTTCAAGATTCTGCCACTACTAGCGTCACATATATCAATACAAGGTTACTATGAGGTTTGTAAATTTCTCAACCATTTATTAAAAGTAGGTGAAAGGATTATTTGTTTAGTTTTGTGTGTACAAATTTCTTTATTTTTGACGTAAGTAGGTAAAGTTGAACACGTAGAAGAAAGCCATATATAATTTGTTGAAGCGAAGCCTTATTTACTAAATTATAAATCCTTCTTAATTAAAGCTAAGTTATGAATGGAAAAATGATTATTGAAAGGAAAAATGTGTTAATGATTATTTTATTTATTCAAGATTAAGATTTTCGTTTTATACAAGTAATATTAAAATATTGTTAAACGTTATAGCTAAGTGTAGAAAGTTGGAATAATGAAATGCTGCAAAGTCAAGTGAAGAGGTTCAGATAACCCTTCTCGTGTGGGAAGTAATTTATTCTCCTGAGTTAAGAAAGTGAAGGAAGGGCCAGATGATGAGTAAGAAATGCTGATCCATGAGGATTGGCCATGTTTGGTTCCAGTGACAGTCACCATGACAATAATTGGCTCCATAATTTTCTTCACAGCATGCGTTTGTTGCAAGAAGAAAACCTCAAAGTAAGAAATGTTCAGATTTTGTCATCTCGACATTAGAACCTTCATAATGTAGGCATAAAGGGCCCGTTTACAAATTTAGACTTCCAAGTGGCTGTCATCTAATAAACAAAATCATTCTTAAGCTTAAGGGAAGTGTTTAAAATAAACAACTTAATCATCTTTAGTCTTTTTTCTAATTCTAATCTGGGTCAAGAATGTTTAGACTTTCTTTTAGAATGATAAACAAATATTTTATTTTTTATAAACATTGATATGATTATAATATTAAACACAAACTACATTAACCAGCTATATGCTAAAATTATTTAATTCATAATTTAGAGAGAAAAAAAACTAGCTTGACTCATTTTTTTAAACAAGCTATTGGGATACGCAAATTCGACTACAAGTAGGCATACACCTTCAACATCTTGCATTTTCCCCATAGCAAACTTAATTCTTGCAAATAGGATATAGGTTTGTTTTATATATTTACCCATCATGGATTGTAGACTTTTTTTAGAACCGTGTCTTACTAGGCCTACCTGAAGCGGGAGGAGCTGGTCTCACTTAATTCAGCTGTTTGCAGCCAGGTGGCAAAACTATCGCTAAGTATTTTTATACAAACACTTTTTGTCCCAAAACCAGCGCCATTTCTTGGCCTACATGAGCTATGCGTCCGCAGGGAGCCCCCAAGGATTAAGGTTCCCAAAGCTGGCACATTTTTTAAATCGCTTGGATAAAAACATATGAAAGCAGTATAATAAAATTAGTTACAACACCACCAGCTGTTTGATTAGTGTTTGTTAGTTTTTCCACCCTCCTTTAACCAAGTTACATCACTCATTTTCCCTTCCTTACTGAGGCCCCACCACTTGTCTCTCCTCCTCTCCTGAGGCCACGTCGCCTTGCCTCTCTTGAGGCCACGTCGCTCATCTCTCCTCACACCACACATCTCCCTCTCCTTTAATTGTTGAGTGTAGTCTTGTAACATGACCATATATTTAAACCTTGCCCCTGTGCTAGGGCCTACTTGCGTTTATCTTTATTTGTGTGTGTTGTTAGTTTTGATTTAAGTTATATTAGTGTTGTAAGTCCACAAGTCAAAACATTTATTGTGTTACAAATTTTGAATATTAAGAAAATTCACCAATTAATCAGTATAATAATCACCGATTATAATGCAGTGCCAATGCACAAATAATCACTCTCTTATGATTCATTGGTACGCCTATAAAGAATATCAAGGACTAAACATTATATGCACACAAGGATAGAACAAACTTTGTAGAGGGTTTTATTTGATTCATATCAGTGACCGTCGGTTCATGATACAACATAGGCCTAATAGCAGGTATTTTTTCTTTTGAACAACATAGTGTTGGTGATATTGAAAATTAGATATTTTCTTCTATATACCCGTTTTATCCAATCTTACTTATGGCAGTGTCGTCTTTAAGAGAGTGAACTACACTTTTGAAATACAGGATAAGTTTTGGGCCAAAATATTTAAATAACTATTAAGTGGTGGCTAGGGAAGGTTGAAGTTATTTATTTCAGCTGACAAATGTGAATATTTTATTGTTTTTTTATCCTGCACGCCCCGACACTTCTTTTCAACTCGCACAAAGTGATAAAGTATGGTTCAAGGAAAATAATATTTTAAGTAGGGCCTATTGTTTTCCCCCTTGAATTAAGTGAAGAACTAATTTTACTGTTGTGTAGACATGAAAGAAAGTAACTTCTTTTATTGTTAAGAAAAATAGTTAACACAATAGCTTTTTTTCAGTGGCGAAAGAAGATAATAGTGAAAAAAAAACTATATTCATAAAAAAATCACAGAAAAAAACAACCAAAGTAAGATTTCTTTTTGTTTGCATAAAATGTATGGTATCAAAGCAAAACATTTGGTAAATTGTTTTCATAACATACTTGAGAACTATTCTGGACATATTTAGAATAAATCTGTGGCAGATAATTGCTATGGTTGACCCATAAGTGTCACAATTCACTTACATTACAACTCTCAAAAATCACAATTTTTTTATATCTTTGGTCAGCCACAGCAACTAAACCAATATAAAAAACACACAGAGATTTTAATGGTGTGTTTAGGGTCATAATGAAAAAAGTTTTACCAACATTTTAAAATCTTTACACTTGCCCTTTTTTTTACTGCTTCTCAAAATAGGTTTTTTTTTTCAAAACCCTCAACTTGAAGGGACTTTTTCACCAAGAAGGGAGTGAGTGGAAAGGTTTGACAAAATATTACTGAAAAGTACTTCCATGTAGACTTTCCCCTCTCAAAATTTCAATATGTTTTTTAATTTGGAAAGAAAGTAGGAAGGTCTGAAAATGGAAAAATCACAAAGTTAAGCTAAATGTTATTACTATAATATAAGACATAATAGTAAGATTATATTTAATTTTCAGTCAAGTAATAGATAGCTCACAATGTTCTCTTTGCAACAACACCAAATAGAGCTGTATAGCTTTAACGACTACTAAGTTATTAAAATAATTGTAGTCAACTCTCGATTCTACGACCTTTCACGGTTCCCTGGAAAAGGGTCGTTATTGGAATTTTAACAGATTTTGTTCCACAGCTGACCTTCATAAGAAAAAAAATTGCATTTTTTAGACAACAAATAGCGTGGGTCATCAAAAATTGTTCACAAAATCCAACCAAAAATATAACCAAATCAAAATAACAATGTTAAACAATAGTATGGGTCATCAAAAATTGTTCACAAAATCAAACCAAAATAGTAACCAAATCAAGAATCGAAATAACAATGACAAAAGCAAGCCTGGCCCGTGATGTAGCGGCAGTCGCGCGCAGGGAGACATTGTCTTGCTTGTGGGAGGGGGTGGACAGAGTCAAGTACTATTGGCTGGCATTGATGAGGTGGTATCTAGTTTTATACCTGACCCACCCCAGTTACTAGTAATACAGCACTCACAAAGATAATTGCAACGCAGCGACCTAAATAAATGCAACAAACACATTTTACAGCCGATTTCCTTAAACTTTTCAACCTTTTTTCCCACATTTTTCACGGTTCCCCAAAAAAGGGTCATTACTTCGAGAGGGACGCTATTTCAGGGGTCGTAGAATCGATAGTTGACTGTAAATGCATGAAATCGATTACTTTGCCACGCGGTGGCTTCCATATTTGTGTGTAAATCCAATGTGGTGGGAATGAAAAAAAAATCCTTTTGGAATATCAACTTACCACATGTAACAATTTCAAAATTTTTAAAAATGTGTAAGCAACAAAAAAATTAATATATTGGGTGATTTTCCATGGGATGACCCGTTTACCTGCTTGTCATATTAAATTTTTACTTATTAAATAGTGGAGTTTTTATTAGTTTTGCGACTTTCAATCCATCCCATTTCCTCAGCTCCCATTTTTAAAATGTAAATATAAATACCTACTCTTTTTTGTGTCTCTGAGATAGTTACTATACCTGATGGCCAACCCAATAATATATTTTTTGTATAAGTTTTGAAATTTTTTTAACCTCCCATTATAAATTATTTTATATCTTCTGGTTATATGGGACTGTCCCTCTAGCTTCTTGTCTCCTAATTTTTCCAGGCTTGATTTTTTAAATTTCAGTATTTTCAAACTTTTCTGGCTATCTTGGCTGACCTCTACCTGCCCGCCAAATTTCAATTTTTTTTTTATCACACTTACATAGGAGGTTTATTTTCCAATTAATTTTGAACATTTCTAACCTCACTCCCTTTCGTAAGCTCTAAATTTTGAAAAGTTTTCAACCTTGTTTTAGTTACCTAGAGTCATTTATTCCCTGTCTGTCACATAGTAGTTTTCTAGCCAGAAATGGCTTAGGTTTTTCTGAACACAAACACAAACTTTGTTTTATAGTTAGGTGGTAGGCTTATAGATGATAGTTGTGTTTGGGGAATCCTTAATAAAGTTAATATTTACCCAAAGCTCTAAGTGATCATAGACTACATAATAACAATAAATATGTATACAAACATTTTTCAGTCCATATTTTGAATGCATTTTAAATCCACTTATTAATACTCACATGAAAAAATGGTCTCGTAAAACAAGATACAAAACAAAAATTATATTCATGTCGAGTTTATTTAAATCTGGTTTAAAAAAGTGAGAAGTCTTGTTGCCTTATTTATTGAAACAAACTCTATTCTCTCTCTCTCTCTCTCTCTCTCTCTATATATATATATATATACATATACACACACACACACACACACGGTACTTTTGAACATGTCAATTGATGCTCAATGGATTTTTTTATTTTAATCACATAAGATATGTCAGAGTTGACTTGTAAACATCAATAATACATAATTATATTCCCTGTCCAGACTTCACCCCTAGAGCAAAGGAGCGTGGGATGAGTTCCCCTCTCTTTGCCGCCCCCTACCCCCAACGGCTAGTCACAACCCTGCCTACATTTACTAAACCCTTTCATCTTGGCTTCAAATAGTCAATTGGAATCTAACAAAGCGAAATTAAGTAAGTTCAGATATAATTTTATTGATGAAGGCTTAAAACTATTTGTCACTTGAATGCTTTTTTTTTATCTAGGTATTATTAGTTTAGAATCCCTCCAAGGTAAAAGCTAGATTAAGTGCAGATGAAATATTTTAAAAATATTTTTATTGTAAATGTAATAATAATAATGGTTTTTATTAATCTGACAAAGGTAAGGTGGTAGTTAGCCTTTTCTCTTGTTTAACCTGGTACAGCATGTCACATTTGATAAGAATATAAACAAATTAGTACTAATATAAAATATATTTTTTATCAATTCGTCTTAGTACTTGTTCGTGGGCTATATATATATATATATGGCTAACAATTAGTTAAAGGAGAAAATTATTGCACTTTCAATCACATTTTTATGAATGCCATTCATGCAATAAATGATTTCAAGAATTCACTAAAGAACTTCTCTTGTATAGTTGTCTAGAACATATGAAGCGAAGTTGGGAACTAAATGAAGATGTATAATTTGTTGTTCGTGCTCCAGGGCTGAGTTGGTGGGGATGGTCAAGATAGGCAGCCACCAGGAGAATTTGAACCACAACCACCAATCACACGACAGCACCCATTGTACTGAGAGAACCAGCAACGTAGATACCTTGGAATATAACAAGAGGTTATACACACCAAACTTTACTTTCTTTGAATAGTTGAATTAGATGAACATTAAACTCAAATTTAGGGGATAATATTATACAGCAACTCTCCTTTTATCATTGACTAGCCCCCTTCCCCGTAAAAAAATATTGTAAAGAATCCTGTAAAACAAAGCTTCAAATCATCCATCATGTCAATATAAAAACANAATTAATATAATGCAGTTTAAAATTCAAAAAAATTAAATCTTTACCTTGTAGCTACAATTTTAATATACTAGCTACTAAAACTTTTTAATCAAACAAAATTGTATAAAAATTATTTTAAAAACTCGATGGGATTGTCAAAAGCTAGAATTCTAAAATTGATACTACTTTATTGATATGAAGCAACCGCTGTCACATGCTAGTAATTTAAAATGGGTAGCGAAAAGTTTACTCTCGGAGAGTTGCGTGAGCTAGGCTAGGCTCAGGCCGCCCCCATCAGTTCTTGACACTTTCAAGGAATCCAGAGATTAGCCGGCTGACAGCATTCTCACCACTACCCCCCCACCCCCTTCACCAACCACACTTTCCCTTCAACAACTTTTTTTTTCCAACGACTATATAATATACTATCAACATTTTTATGAGGAATAAATTAAATTTTCAAAATAAAATATAGCCTATGCTACTCACTGATAATGTAGCTTTATATTGGTGAAAGAATTTTTAAAATCGGCCCAGTAGTTTTTGAGTTTATCCATTACAAACAAACAAAAAAAAATCAAATTTTTCCTCATTATAATATTATTATAGAAAACACTATACAATAGTTCTATTATAGCCTCTCATAGTGGCACTATATATTAGCTCCTTTGTATCATAACATTATACATTATCTATCCTGGATCATAGCAATATTGTACAGTAGCTCTCCTGTGTCATAGTAACATCATGCAGTATTTCTATTGTATAGTAGTTACATTATAAAGTAGCTCTCCTAAATCCTGTATCATAACTGTATTGCACAGTAGCTCTTCTGTATGTATTGTTTTTCTTTACCGATATGTTCTCCCATCTCGCACAAGTGGCCAGGCCCATACCATCTTAAAACCCAGAATTGTTTGTCTCTTCCCCATTTGAACAATGATGAAACACAGTAAAACGGATTCCAGGCTAAATGGAAGTATATCTGCCAGATAGGAAACTATGTCACATAGCTGACCAAGAAAATTCAATAAATTGGATTTCTACACTTGATAAATATCCTACTGTATTTTTTGAATAAGAGCAATCCACTTGTTAAAACAACAAACCAAGAAGATGTTCACATATTTTAATAATTTAGCTTAATGGCTTACTGTGGAGGACCAAATACAACCAAACACACTTCTGTACTGTTATTATTCAATGTAATACTAGGCACCAGACAATTCTTTTGTATTTGACAGTTTTACGTTGCATGGCGCACAACCATACTCATAACCAGATTTCAATAACCCATGCTCAACCTACACTCTCCTCTCACGTGTGTGTTCATGACATCACTAGGACACCAAGTGCCATCTACCGAAACACAGTTACAATAATTGCAGGTGTGACGTAGATAGTACATGTATCATAGTATTGTAGTAGCACTTTATACAATAGGATAGTTCTCTGTATCATAGCAATATTCTACAGTCAACATTAGTAGTGGCTGTAAGCACCCACTTAACATAATTTCTCTTACAGGTCTTCTGTCTCGGCGAATCGAAGTCTCCCAGAAATTCCGGTTTCACTTGAAGGAGCACGTCTTGAGCCTGGGAACCCGCTCTGGGAGACTGAAGTTAATGGAGACACAAGTTCTGAGCTGTACGCCACCGTTCAAGACAACAAACACTTGTTGGTTCAGCCCCAAGGTGAGTATCAATACGATTACGCTTTTCATAGTGATACAAGTGCCAGTGACCCAAACTACTTAACAATGATGAATGTTGTAGTTCTGGCCATGCCCACAACAAGCACTAGCGGTACTGTTGGCCTGAAAAGTATGGCTGGTGATCAGAGCCAGACTGAAGACAGACCTTCTTCGTACACACATCTTAACCCTGAACATCCATATGACCAGCTGCACCCAAGTGAGTTGAGGACCATGTCTTATGTACCGATAGCTGTTTAACTTCAACAGGGATTGAAGTAAGATATGATAAATATTGTATCCTAACTAAGCCTCTGTGGGAAGGACATTTTGACTAAAAAAATCTTCAGGCGTGAAATAACAATTTCCTTCTGGAACAAGAAATATTTTTAAAAAAATTAACAATCTAGGCTTGAATTTATTTTTCAGATTCATATTATTCGTCCAAATTTAGCTTTCACGTTTATTTCAATTAAAATATTCTACAACAAATTTGGTGTTAAAATTAAAAGCCTATGACAACTTGCTTATGGAAGTCAAATTTTAATATACAATTTATGTTGGGATGAGTAGGGAAAAATCTTTTTGTGTTATGCCAGGAAGAGAGATACAACTAATTCGACTTGGGTATAAAAAATAAACATAAAATTTCTAAACTTGTAGAGTTTTTGAATTGAAAAAAAGCCTTATCTTAGTTATTTTTAAATTTTGAGTTTTCCATATAATAATTATTTAATTTTGGTCTAACATGAGTTTGGTAAAATATTGACATGAAGTAAAATAATAAAAACCCAGGCCTAATACAACTATTATAATTATTATTGTGCAAACTTTTTGATTATCTATTTTTGGTATAGATATAGATATATTCTAAAAATAACTTAAGAGTGAGTAAACATATCCAACAACTATTAAAAACTATTAAACAAAATAATAACTGTATTAATTTTAATTACTGCTTGCAGAGTAAAAAATAAATATATTTGAATTAACCTGAGCCACTGTCTCATGTTTTAGTTACTGAACCTCACACCAAAAGAACTACTTTACTTTAATCGAAAATATATGGGTACTTCCAACTACTATCTGTTATCTATAACCACAAAATGCAAAAGCCCAACAATGGATGCTTTCCCAAATAATGAAATTAATATAATATGTTTTTAAATGCAAATATGTGTATTTAAGGTGTATTTTCTGTATTATTTGATTTTTAAAAGTCACTTTCTTGCTATTTAGCATTAAAGATATGTTTCACTGCCTTTAATCTCTTTGGGGCTAAATATTAACTTAAATTATGTGTATTGTGGCTATAAGCTCATCAAGTAGTCGTTAAATAAAAGCAACCAAAGTTTGCGTTACCCGTATACTAAACAAAAGGACGTTAATTTAACTTAAGTAAATCAAAAACATTGTTGATGAACATTATAACACAGTCAAGAGAAATATAAATAGGCAATTTACATACAAAAATCACAGAGTTTTGATATTTAAAAGGGTTCCATAATTCCGGGTCCTAAATGATTATTTTTTTTAGTGTTCGACCTTTGCACGCTGCCAGTTTTAAAAAATGGTGTCCAACATTTTTTTCTTCTCAATATCTCCTTTTCAGTTGCTCCTACAATTAAGATAGCTCTTATTAATACTATAAAATACACAATTTCTTAAAACTTTTGTCTAAATATTTTTTATGTTTGTTGAATAGTTTTCTAGTTGGAGTGGCGTAAAGTGGAAAACATTCAGTAAATTTTCATACGTGCTTATTTATACTCGATCTTTTTTTAAATATCAATGATTAATAATTGTATATTAACTTTTATCAACTACCGGTATTTTACATTTGTTTATATTATACACTACCACCAGACTTCTTAAATCTAATAAATGTTGTTGGATTTCACCTGAGGTAAACAGGCCCAAGGGTCGTAAAACCTTCCCCTCCCTCTCTTGTATGACTAAACATCTGGCCTTTGTGCACCTCAACCTAGATTCGAATGGAATTTAATGTTCATTGGGTCAGTAGCTTAAATGACAGTGTTGTGTGTATCACCATGGATACTTTCAAAGTAACTGTTTCATATGGGGAAAAGCTTTAGATGAAGTTGAAGTAGTTGGTCAAGAGAGATGTAAAAACACTTGACAAACTTGAACAAACTGATCCTGAACAGTGCATGGCAAAAGCATTATAACAATGATAAATTGATTGTGAGGGATAGTCATCAAGGCGGTGATGTGATTCCACAGTCTTAGCTGTTTTCATCGCTGTGATTGGCTATACCAACATTTGGTTTTAAAAAAAAAATCGTTGCTTCCTATGCAGTGAAAAAATAACTGAAGAATTTTTAAGAAAGCAAAGAAAAAAACCCTGTTTGGCTGTATGAAATACTTACGCTATTGGTCAAAGACACCTTGAAAATAGCAGGGGACTGCAATGATAAATGAGGTTGAATTACAGTTGACTGTACCATCATGTTTCAGATTTAGTCACACTTTATGGGAAATACCATAATATATATGAATGAAAAAGTTGTATATTTTACCTGTAACTGGACTAAAGAAAGGGCAAAGATTTGTTAGCAACGTGAAGTGATGGAATCAATTTATTCTTACCTAAGCAGAAATTAAAATGAATGTCAATTCTCTCTCTGTGATTTAATAAATCACATTAAAAGGGATTGTCGCACTGGTATCAAAACGGTCAAAGATCGCTTGTTTTAGATGTACAGGGATGATAATATTCTTGTTGAAACAGCGAACAAACCACCAATCATCTGTTTTTGGAATAGTGGATATAAACTACCAACAGACACCTGGTATGGGGAGAAAAAATCCTACAAATGCAAAGAAAGACTGCAGTTCATTGGAACTTCAGCTGCCATCATTTTGGAATACATATGGATCACAAGTCTACAATACAGAAAAATATTCTTCTTCGGATAATTTTACACACCACCATACCATAGTTCAAAATTGCTATATTTTTATTTGCTGATGTAATTTTAAAAAATAACCTTGTAATCTTGTACAAGTGAGGGCAAAATGTACTGAAATGTGCAAGATTCCTAGTCATCATTGAAAACCTGGAATTTTAAAATATTTCTTCCATGCCTGGAAATGTTATGGAATCTCTCATTATTCCAATATTTTCCTGGAATTACTTAGGTTGTCCTGGAACTTCCTATACCCCCTACCCCCTTCCCTTTTTAAACATGTCAGTAAACAAGGACAAAACAGGAAGAAATAGGAGTAAGTCAGTAGATAAAATTCCCAATATATCTAAGGAAATTCATAAGGGGCCTGAATCCCTTTAAACTTCTATCACGCTATTAAACCATTTATTACTATATAACTAGGTTATATTATTGTCAATTTTATAACTCTTATTTTTGTTTTGTAACTTACATAACATAAACTATAATGCACACAACAGTGAGTGTTGGGGTATTTAACCTGCACTTTCTAAAGCAACTGATTATATCTGCACACAACTTATAAACTAACCTATATCTAGAACAGACACGACATCTAGCCTCTAGCCGTTAATTTATAACTGTGAAATGGGAAACCCACATTTCACTAATGATTATTTGCATTGAGTTTATGTTATGTTTTAATTATTTGAATAACTTGTTGCGTCATGGAATACATTAAAAAATAAATGGTGTGGAAAGGTGTAGGTGTAGGGGAGTTGTTAGCCAGCATTAAAAACTGTATATATATTTTATATAACTAAAATTAAATATCTAATGTCTATTTTGCCATGATTACTTTATACACATGTCCTGGAGGAATTTTAGAAAATCCTTGAAAAGTCCTTTAAACGTACTGGGGAAAAAAATCACGATTTTGTGAAGGAAACCCGAATGTGACTTGATGTCATTTCTGTGGTAAGGCCTCATTCATTTTTATTGTCATTACAAATTGAATTTGGTTCATCCTTATACAAACAATTCAGATTGAAAAATCTCATCAACTTTTGTCAGAATTGGAATTTTGATCATCATATAGTTCAAACGGTGCTATTCCAAATATTTTGTACTATGCATCAACGACTTGAAATCAAGCCTGATGCATTCACTCAGTTTGCATTTGGCAATGCTGATATTAATATCAACACACTCGATGGTTCTAGTACTTTTAATGCAATGGGTGAAATGGATTGTGTGACTTCCTACACCAATATTTCTACAGATCAGATTGCTTCAAGTCTTTCTAGATTGTCATCAGCAAAAGTTGAAGAGTATATATGGACTAATTCAAATCAAATGTTTTCAAAACCAAACTATTCAGGCTTGAAAACTATTACTATTGCAGATATAAAAAGTATCTGTCATCTATCAAATAATGTATTGCCATCAGATAATTATTTTCTTTGTCTAAATGAGAAGTGGTTGAACTCCTTTTCCATACCTGGGTGGAATAGCTTTATGGAGCAGACAACAGTTTACAAAACTTAATCTAGATCAAATATATTATATCTTCCATTCATAAAAGCTCCACCCAGCCACTCTGATACTGTCTATACATCTCTTCGCTCCGCTTTCGAGAAATGTAAGGCCTTGAATCAACACACTTTTTATTGTAACATTTGATCAGCCACTTTACATGAAAGCTAGCAACTTCATTGCACATAGCTGCATTCACAAAATTCCATAAAACGGGGTCTGGCAAGGTAGCAAGAATGGACTTTTCCATTCAAAAACACCAGGCTTTGTTCTAATTTATCTTGTATAAATGCAAGATAAGATGCGGTTCAGCTTGTGATTGTAGGAAAGTGAGCATAAAGTTCTGTATTATCTGTTGTTACTGCAATGGGACAACATCCAAAAACTTGCCACAGATTTTAAACGAATCCAAAGGAGACTAAGAAGAAATAAAGGAAAGCATTGGCAAAACATTATTATAATGTGAAGACGACAAATATTTTGAATCCATTGATAGTCATAGAAGCATTTAGAACACCGCCACATCCCCATTCAAGCCAAAGACTTTTAAAAGTGGAATCCAAGTTTGCTGTGTAGGGCCGGGCAGCCAGTATTTGGGGGACAACAAACACCTCTCTCAAGGCTCCTATAACCAATAACCTCATGGCTGCTATCAATCCTTGTCATCTCTGGACAGCTAGGAAACCCCGCTTTTCCCGACTTGGCTAAACTTTCATCAGCAGAAGGAGCAAGCTCCTCCTTTCATGTATGCTGGGCGCACATGTCCGGGAGCTAAGACACAACCTAGGAATCATTCTAACTTGAAGAGGGCTTTAACGTAGCTTGCCCTACTGGGACTCAAAACTCTACAAACACTCTGGACGTTAACCTGGGGCCGCCAGTAGGAGGCACTCCATAAGGAATTCTGAACAAGAATTAATCTCACACCCATGTGTAACTACAACCCTAATCTTGAGTCGGTTACAAATAATTCAAAAGGGGGGATATCACAAATTCTAATGCGAAGTAAGAAAAATTTCATCCAAATAATTTATTCTCCAAACAAAAACAAATAATTTAGATTGAAATACAAGATTGCCGTCACTTTGACTGCGAAAGTTAACCAAATAAATGCCCAACAACATGATCTAATATTGACTAATCATTACAGAGATAAATTCTTAAATAAATAACACCAAGCAAGATATTTACAGGAACAAGTCCCAAAAACAACAATACACAACCCACTTCTATGATTACAAAGCTAAACCCAAAATTAATGTATGTATTACAAGAGAAGCTCAAAAGAATTAATACTAACTTGCAAACATTAGATGAAAGAAGTCCAAGAATCATCAATAACGCCTAGCAAAATATAAAATGGGAGAAGCCCAGAAACAAGTGTGTATGATGTAAATTACTTGGTCACCAAAACATTTTAAACTAACCAACTCTTCATATATGGTGTATATTTTAACTTGGTATTTTAACTTATTTTCAAACTGTTTGTATTGTTAAGATGTTTTGACTCTGGATTCCACTGTGAATGCTTGTCAGTTCGTAATTGTTATGTTGTGGTGTTATTTTGTATGCATTTGACTCATATCACAACAATGATACCAATGTAAACAGCTATTACCAAATTATGCCAACTTCTTATAAGGGCAAATTATGTGATTTATATACAGGTTGGCCCACAGAAAAGTAGCCGGCCTCCTATATCCAGCAGACACCTCACTCTGAATTGGAGGAGGTCAATCCTCTTCCACTCATATTGTGACATGAAGAATGAGTCAATAAAGATTTAGACAAGCAGTTCACTTGCTCATTCTTCATGTCACAATATGGGTGGACAGGGATTGACCTCTAATTCAGAGTGAGGCGCCTGCTGGATATAGGAGGGGGGCTACTTTTCCGTGGGCCACTCTGTACAATATTCTAAAGGTTAACTAACCAATTTAATTCATATTTGCATTTATTAAATTACAATAATATCTAAGTCTTAACCTTATTATTGTATTTGCTAATTACGAGAGATCAAATTAGAATGTTTTCTAAAATGTTATTATTTGACACTTGTTGAAACTGTGCAATATAATTTTGATGGTAGAATGACCTTAAATACAAATCTGACATTGATAAAATGTCCTTAATTGTTACTTGTATGAATATTAAGTTTCTCCTGCTCAAATTTCAGGAACGTCCAATTTCTCAATTTCTTCATGAAGTTCAGATGCCCGCCTGCATATGCCTAATCCTGACATTATAACACACAAAAAAACAAACATACAACCAACTGCCCACAAGTAACAAATAAAGTTTTAATATGATATCAATAAATGTATGTTAGAATGAGTTTAAATGTTTAAAGGCGAGCACCCATACGCACAGGTGGGAGCAGAGATCAAGGCGTCACCAGAGTATTTCAACCGGAGGTATTCGTTGCGGTGAGTGCCTTATACTACACTACACTTTTTAAAGGAAGGGCCCTATTTTACAGCTAGAAAAGCTACTAGATCTATTTTTCCAAGCTCATACAACTTGGTTTACCTTTTGAAAGATATTATCAATACAACAACAATGATATACTAAAAGCCCTCTCTTTGTAAATTGGACTTAACTAATTACTAGCCAGCCAATATGTTGTTTACATCTTAATACAACAACTAGAACATTTTGGAGTTCTCTGCTTTGAAGGTTGATTGTGCTCTCATGTGAGGTCTCTGAGTTACTAACAGGCCTTGACACCATTTCTCAGGGACGAAGAATATGTCCGAACATGCGAACAAGGTTTGGGAAATATTAAAGCAGTCCTGGGTAAATTTGAAACAAGGAAACATCCAACCATTGTGTTGACATTATTAGTACATTTTGGTTTATATATGGGTATGTTCAGCATATGAAAAACTGGCCGATGACACTCAATACAGTCACTATCGGTATGTGTCAATATTAGGTCATAATTAAATAATTTTTAAGGTATAAAGTCACATTTTGAGTAAATTTACTTAACTAACTGTATATTTATAATCTATTTCAAACACATTATGTACTTCAACATTCAGTTCCTGGCCATCAATTTATCAATGTGAAAGGGTAAACCCATAATTTCATCAATGATAAATTTTCGGTCATGCCAGGAATCAAGCCTGGGACCCTTAGCTCAGTAGGCAGACATGCTACCAACTGAGATAAGGTGTCTGACAATTATTTTATTACTTACTAAAATTATAATTAGCCAGATAAGCCAATTTGAACACTTTTACTTTTTTTTTTCAACATCTAAACAACTGGCTGAATTTTAATAAGAAAAATGTTTTTTTACTCATGATATTTAAAATTTTAATATACATGTCATCTTATTCTAACACCATTATATTGTTTATTTGAATACTAAGCTACTACTTGCTTTGGTGGGTGCATAGTCTAAGGCGCTACTCTCGCAATAGACTGGCTGCTGATGATGGGGAGATTGGGTGGGGGTTCTATTCCATTTGGGTGCACCAATGGTTTTTTTCCCTAAATGGTTTTCCGCTCTACCTCCACACAAATTCGAGTATACTTCCTCTAAATTCAACCTTCCTCATCCCTAACACATTCGAATAATTAGTGTTTAGGCTTAAAACCCAAACAGGTAGTAAGATACTGTGTTAAAAAAAACCAAACCAACTCTTTGAAATTTTAATTTAGTTATGCACTAAAGGTTAGGTTAAGTTATTGGTAAGTAGGCCTACCTTGATATTTAAGTATTATATGCAATAATTATCCTTTTTATTATTTTAAATTATCCCAAACGAACAACTTGTTCTTTCAAGCATCAACAACATGTGACTTAGGTTAGTTTTGATTAGAGATGAGAAAAGAAAAACCGTAATTTCCAATCATATATTTTTTTTAAAAAACTCTAAATATATGTGGCCTTAATATTACAACTACAAAATAGGTGTTTATAATGACAAAGGAATATCTGTTTACTTAATGGTGGTTTAAAATTTTTATTTTGCTTTTCTTGGTTACATTTTGTGTTTTTTCTTTTGTAAATGATAGAAGTTTTTCTTGTGATTTAGTTGTTCAAGTCAAGGATTTTGTTTGAAATTCATAATTTATTTTAACATTGATAGAGTTATTGAAACAAATGTTCTTTAATGTTTGTATCATAATATTTTGAGTATTCAAATATTAATCTATTGTTTTTATTCTCCTTGTTTGATGAAATTAACAAGTTCGTTCACTTTGTATAATAATGTTAAAATATATGGAATTTAATTATCTCGCACCCATATTACTCTTGCAACAAATATTCTAAAAGATCTCTACACACTTCTACATTATTATTTAGTGATTTATTTAAGGCATATAGTTGAAACCTAAAGTTTACTTGAGGATGTGTCATAGCGCCAATGCTCGCAGCAAAGCGAGTCCCCTTAAGTTGGTGCCATGCGCAGAAACAGACGAGTTTTAGGGGCCGGATGGTTTCACCTTACTTCCTCCCACCACGCACTAGACCCATAGCCTTTTATAATTTCTGTAACTAATTGACTTAAACTGTGTAAATAGAAAGAAAACCTGGATTTGTTGATACACTTTTCACCTTGTTCTGAACTAAAAATGGTGGAAACTACTAGCCCACAGATGAACCACTCCATTCAAAGGTAGAGTTATTTAAAAGGAACTCTGATTCTTTTCAAACAAAATACTAGTCTCTCTCCCCTCTCGCTGATTTGTAGCATTTAAACTGCTAATTTAGAAATATTTCCCTTAAGGGGTAGGAATCCAGCTGATACTATAGGAGCATCTGTTGACGAGTTATTCTCTTTTTTTTCTTGTAGTGTCCTCCTACCAGGTTTATTATATCTTCTACTCTTCAATCTTATTGGCCAGATTTGGAGAGACTCTTAGTAAAGGGAACAAAATTGAGATTAATAAAACTTAGCCTTGACAAAACCTATATTCAACACAAGCACCTCTGTAACTAAGATTCTTTTAAAACAATTCTACCTAATTTCTTGACTAAAGCTCTTTTCTATAAAATGTTTAATACAAAAGTTGAACAATTAAAATAAGTTATGTTAATTTCAAAATATCTAAAGTAATAAATATATTCCTCTAAACACAAATGTATCTTGTTTTGTTTTGTATTAGTCCTAGAGTAACCTACCTTTTCAAAACTTAGTCCTATCCAATTTTAGGCTTAAAATAAGTTTCTTCTTTTCTTAATACACACACAGTAAGAAATTTAGAAAATTAATTGACATGAAATTGAAAATTAAATATATTACAATATATCAATAAAGACTTTGTAATTATTAATCGTACACACACACACATGCACACACATACAGATTCATAAGTTCACAAATGATATAAACAAAGTAGTTACTGCCACATACATTTTGTAATTATTTAACAGATCACACATTTCAAAGCATTCACTAAATTACCGGCATTTAAAAAAAATACTTTATTTTGTTTATTTAATTTTGGCCTGACGTTTTTATTAATAAATATGACACAAATTAATCAAAGAAAAAAAAACTTTTATTCTCATTAGCTATTTCACCTACAAGGTATACATGATTATGTTGTATAAAATGAATCAATATTTAAAAAAATATTTAATACAATAATTTTGGGTTATGAAAATAACTGATTGAAATTGAAAATAAATTATCTTAATTGTTTAAATGAAAAATGAAAGTGGAGCCTTTTTTAAAGGTGCTCTTTATTTAGATTTTAAAATGATGACTCCACACAGTGTCATTGTTCAGCTGATCAGGCCACAACCCAATGCCAATAGTGTTCATTTGCTGGAGTATAAAAAATAAATTTTATCTCAAACAAATATTTGAATACCTTTTTTTATAAGGGTTTTAAAATACTAATTTGTTTTAGGGTTTATAGTGATCGGTTATAATAAGATGGACGTGGACATTATAATACATTTAATTTATAACTCTTAGCATTATCGTATCTAATGTTGCCACAATGGTGTAAATGAAAATATTACAGTTGTTTAACATAATGAGTCAATTTAATTAATACTTTAAAGAAAATTGATTGATTAATTAATTCATAAAAAATGTTATTAGAAACTTTTTATAACTTTTTAGATTAGTTATATATAATAAATCAATTAAATAAAACATTTCTATAAGATCAAACTCTAGTGAAATAATTCTGCTGTAGATTCTTTTAAATTTCCCCTCGAATACATTTTACTATCTCCTTTGTGAAGAACTCCTACAATCCCTATTTTTAGATTTCATCTTGTTCTGCTGACCATGTGAAAGTTTGTATTTATTTCTCTTGTCACATAAATGAAGTCATTATGGGGCCTTTTCAATCCTGGGCGCTAAAACATTATCGGGCATACTCATTTCAACATAATTAATATTAAAATTGGTCACTTCCATTGACTTGAGATTCTTGACCAAAACAGTGAAGAAGAAGAATTCCCAATGCAGAGAATTCGGACAGACCCAATCCCTCCTCCAAGGACTCGTAGATCCATTTCTTCCCTCACTCTTGGATCAGCCTCCCTCCCGGGGTCTGCGGTCGACATTCCGGCGGCCACAGCCATTGCCGGGAGAGTTTCAGCCAATCGAGAACTCCCCTACATGACACCACCGATAGAGAATCAACACTTTAGTGGAGACTCTCAGGACTCCAGTAAGTATCCATTTGATGACTAGGAGAAATGTGTTTCATCCATGTAGACAAGTGTAGTTTTGTTGGTTGTCCACAGAGGGCTACACCAGTATCAGCGTGAGAGAACCGCTCGCCAACATCAAGGCTCAAACGAATTCACGCCTAGGAGTTGACCCGCCTTATGCCACAGTCTCTGATGACTCAGGTTGGTACAATTTACTAGAATGTGGAATAATATATTTTATGGAGACAAACGAAAATATTCAAAAACAATGTCTTAAACAAAACTAAGATGTTATTTTACAAGTGTGAAGCCATTTTTTACTTATTCCTTATTTTGAATTCTTAGAAATGGGTTTTCTAGATGAGATGTATGCAGCCATCGAGGAACCAGGGAGACAGCACCAAGTGTACACCAGTGATAGTGAAACTTACGCACAGATCCAACCCCCCAGTGCTGATAGTCTCAAACCTGTGCATTCCAGACAAGGTCAGTGGAGTAGTGTGTTGATCCAACACTTATGGTAATTTTATACAATCACTGATATTATTCCTTGGTCCTCAGCCTCTTCATCAAGTGCTGCCAGCTCTGTGGCCAACCTGGGATCCCCCAAGCCAGAAAAGCGTCCAGCCAACTCTCCCTTGCCCCCTCCTCCTCCTGTAGAAGACTCGGGGCCCTTGCTGGATCTCCAAGGGATACCTAGGAGTCTAGAAGACATGTATGCTAAGGTGAACAAGAAGAAACAGCAGGATGATCCTATAGTGGTGCCAGCAACTCAAGGACACTCATCCTCTATTGACGTTCAGTCACAGGGGGCTCACACGGAAGCAGATGCCGCGTCTCACAATAGCTCAGATTTAGATGTATCTCAAGATTCGCGAGTGATAGAGTTTGACCTGAGTGGATCATGCTCTAGTCCTCACACTTTTCAGTCCTACACAGCTGATGAGCCTGGCTATGAGAGTCTTGGGGACCCCCAACTTTCTTATCATGACCCTGGGTATGAGGTGTTGCATAGGTTGGAAAGACACGCCTCAGACTGTGACCCCAACTACGAGGAGTTGCGGCCACAACACAGCTCAAACTGTGCTAAGGTAGGGGACCTCAACAGAGATATGGAGCCTGGTTATGAAAAGGTACAAGTGTCCAGCCTGGTAGATCTGGACTATAGCACCGTAGATGGGAAACTTCAAGTTGTAGACCCCAACTATGAGGAGTTGCGACCACAAAATGGTTCAGACTGTGCTAGCTTAGGCGACCCCAACAGACATTTGGAGCCTGGTTATGAAAAGGTGCAAGTGTCCAATCTGGCAGAGTCAGACTATAGCACTGTAGATAAGAAAACACTGGCTGTGGACCCCAACTATGAGGAGCTGCGACCACAACACGAATCAGACTATGCTAGCGTAGGGGATCCCAACAGACACATACAGCCTGGTTATGAAAAGGTGCAAATGTCCAACCTGGTAGAGCCAGACTATAGCACTGTAGATAGGAAACTGCCAGTTGTGGAACCTGACTATGAGATGGTGAACCATACCGAGCCTAACTATGCGAGTGTGTACTACTCTGATCTACCACCATACGAACGTCTAAATGAGACTAGAGATTCTGACAATAACTGTGATTCAGGAAATGGTCAAGCACTATAACTAAGTCAGTGGAAAGTTGCCAGACTCTTTTTTTTTGAAACAGTGAAGGTGTCCACCACTCTTGAAAAATATCTGCTTCAAGTTTTCCCTCTTAGTTAACACTGAACGCTTACAACAATAATATTAATAAACCAACAAGTGGCCAGTAAGATTAAGTAAATTTATCTCAAATTGTAAGGAACTACTAACTAGCTAGAACATGAAACACACAAGTTTTTTATTATTCAGTCTTGAATAAAAGCGAAACACGCAATTTTTTTAAGCTATAATTGGCCAACCATTCTTTATTCCCATGGAGTGGTAACTTGTGAATACTGTAGCCTAAGAGCAAAGCTTAGAAAATTTATTTAAGAACTACCATATTATAAGGTTTATATTCATGCGTAAGGCATAACTAATAATTAGAGACATGCAAAAAAGGTGAGGTTATTTTTTGGGGAAAAAATGCTGCTGAAAGTGATGTTATTATTTACATAAATACAAGTTGAATTTGTATTTATTAAAGAAAAAGAGGATAAAACTGTCTTAATTGTTGTTAAGCTATTTATTAACATATTCGGAGAAAAACCAGATATAAATACACACAAAACATTTCATCTTTAAGAATCAAATAGCCAAAGCTATTATTTATGCTTTTATTGAGGATTACTCCATCTAGATATATTATGAAAATTGAAAAATGACACCTGGACACACAAATAAAACCCGGGACCTTTGGCTTAGTACGCCAATGCTCTAACCACTGAGCTATCCAGGAATCGTCCCATGTCCAGGGTCATTCTTCACTCATATTTTAAGGCAGAGTCTATGATGGACGTGCGGAAATCTTCGGCTACAAATGTGTCACATGTTCTAAGGCATCACTCTATTGCTTAGATTAGACTGCCAATTTCAAGGCGATCGGCCTTCAGTATTTATTTCCTCTTTAGTACAGTATTTATTTTACTTTGTCATTTCATTACAAATACAAATTTGTAAATAATGATAGTGAAACAAAATAATAATGATAATTATTACAATAATGATGTTCATTATCAACAAAAGATGGCATAGGTTAAAATAATCTGTGAAACATCATAATAAAAAATACAGTAGCCCTGTGGCTTCTTTGGTGCTGACTGACAGCTCACAGCTGACTTCTGACAATTAACATTTAGGTATATACCTAAATTTTGACTGTCATAAGTGACGGCTGCTAAACACATGTTTTTGCAGAGCATATGGTTCGGTGTAGGGATACATAATTTGGTCTGGTAACTTTTCAAAGCCGTCAGCTGTGAGCTGTCACTTAGCACCAAAGAAGCCATGGGGCTACTTTAGATTTTGTTTACCCGTTAGGGTTAGACGCCAAAAATAAATAAATTAATCACTCATTCAGTTATTTTTGGGTTTCTTTGATTCATGTGACTTGCACAAAAGTAGTCCAACATGGTGGTCTTCTTATTTTGATTTTGTTTGTTTCTTATTTTCTCAAAAGCATAGTCACTTCCAATTTTTTGCCCTGTGCCTTAAGCGTAGTTTGAGCTATTTGCAAACCTTTCCGACTATATTGATTTTCATTACATTATTAATCCTTTCATTCGCTCCTGCCACTAATGACTTGTAAGATTGAACTTCTTTAGCTTCCTGCAATTTATTTTCCTAAACTTTACTAAAATACATTCACAGCCTAAGTTTACTTGGATGATGGCAGCTCAAAAAGTTAGTAGAAGTAATCCCTAATATATCCCTACGCCAACAGCTGACATAATTTCACTTTGGATAACTATAATGAAAAGTTTGGTAATGTATGAATTTGATAGTTAACTACAGTAATTTAGACCAATATTATTTATATATTTATTTAAGGTCCTACACAAAGCTTATTTATTGTTTTATTCCACTTAAAAAAAAATTATTCGCATCACTTTCACAAAAGGTAAAACGAACATAGCTTCAAAATAGCAACCAACGAACACATGATTTTTGAACTGTCATCCAGGTAAAAACCTATCATGAACAGACACTATATGCTTAATACTATTCACCTTTTTTTAAATTTCCTCTTCATCTTCTTGCTCTTGTTTCTTCCGTGCAGCCTCAATTCTCTTTTCTTCTTCAAGTCCAGCCAAGTACAACTTATGGTCCCTACATCCTTGATGAAATTTTTCGTGAATGATACTGTGCTGCACTTATAGTTGTAATGTTTAAGACCATCTTTAGTAGAGTGCATGCCTCTAATGGATGCCTCAGAGAGACAGGTCCTGCTGTCAGTAAGATAGTTTGATATTTGTGAGAATCCTCGCTCAACATCAGTATTTCCATGGGGTAACACAAGGCTAGCTTTAACAAGCCTTTTAATTTAGCCTATTCTAGTTGGAAATAATAGTTCATTATAACACTACCTCCAAAAACAATTTTATAACCATTCGATTTCAAAGATGCTGTACAAGCTTTCGGGCATACAATTTGGATTTATTCAAACAACGTAACACATTATGAAACAATATTTTGTTTGGCTAACTACCAGCAAAAAGGAAGATCCACACTTCAACCTCTACAAACCAAACAGTTTGTTACTTCTCGAGGTCAAAAAGTAGGAGTTTTTCCTCAAAAGTAGGACAAAAATGAGCCCTCCGGGCCATCATTAGCTTAATTAGTACACATTTGTATAACCTGAGCAGGTGTAAAACATGCTGCTAAAAAAATTTGGCTAAAGCCTCTTCTTGCATGATCATTGGGCTATACAAGGGTTTTCCATGCTCAAATCCATGCATAATGCATAAAAAATTAAGGATAAACCAATGTTATGCATTGTGCACTATTCACTAGTATCGATTAAGAATGCCATAATTGAAAATAATGTCCTAACTCTTGCGCGCATTGTGCTATGACACACTGCAATATTATATATGTTTAATGCAAAAATATAAACCCGGCCTAAGACTCATTAAATCTGGCTAGAAAACATGTAAATACATTAACATTTGTTGGATAGCACGTAAATACACCAACATTAGCCGGGGAACATGTAAAAACACCAAATCTTTCTGCAGAACTTTTTTTTTTACAACCATTACTGTTTCCAACTTTTGATCCGGGTCAGTTTCAAGCCATATGTTTTACACTACTGGCTTGCTAGGTATGTCATAGCTTCATATTCCTTATATTATATCTTAAGACTAGGACAGCCACAACATCCAGTCCCCGACTGTTAATTTATCACTGTGAAAGGGGTAACCCCAAATTTCATCATGTTACATTATTCGGCCATGCAAGAAATCGACCCTGGAACCCTTCTTAGCTCAGTAAACAAACACGCAACTGGCTGAGAAAAGGTGTCAGATTCCTTAAAACATATAAAGAAACCAACACTTGTTGAGAACATAGAAACCAACACTTGCTTGTAAACATAGAAAATCTACCAACCCTTGCCGAAGAACACATAAATACACCAGTGGCGTGTATTCCATAGACGCAAGGTACGCATTGCTTACCCAGTTGCTTAGTTAGTGTTTAAAAATATCACCAGTCAATAATGGTTATACTTCTTAACATATTAGGTTATATGTGTGGGTTGTGTAACGTGGCATTCATACTGTATATGACGTCAAGGTAAGCAATCTTGCGTCTTACGTACTATACCGTTGAGAAGCATGGATATTCCGTCGAGACCATGCGGATCTACAGATCAACCAAAATGTGATTGTGTCATAGGTAACACTTTAAAACATAGCTTTACGTCATCTGCTTTCAAGGAGAAAAAACAAATAATACAATGAAGCAGACCTACACCTGAACTGAACGTTAGTACAAAAGTAAAATCAAGTTTATGGTGTTTCAGCTCACAATTGTTCAATAGTAATGAATGGTTAATGGATGGGATGTCCTCATGTACAAAAGTTATACTGTTGGTCTTGTCTTCTTTTTTAAAATGGCAAGTGGGTTTGGAACAGTACTGGTTACAATTACATTGCCAACATACACATTACCATTAAAAAACACAGTTTGTCCCAAAATCATTTGCAAACCATAATTGCTGAAAAAAGTTTGGTAAAACTAGAGTTGATCTAATGCTCGATGAACAGAAGAAAAAATATGGGATTCGCAGCACAATGAATTTGTTAGGAAGAATAGAGAAATTAAGAAATTATTCATTGATGTTTTTTTTAGCATGGCAAGAACTGGCATTTAGAGGCCATGACAAAACAAGTGAGTCTTTCAATAAAGGTAATTACGTTGAACTAGTGAATCTTTTAAGTAAGTATGAGGAAAAATTGAACTATTTATAACATTCATCTATATTTACGGGACAATTGAATTTGATTCAAAATGATTTGATTGATGCCCTTTCAAATGTGTTACTGTCTAATATGAAAAAAGAGATCAATAAAACCAATTTTGTTTCCATCACACTGGATGAAACAACAGATGTAAATATTTTTTCCCAATTGTCTGAGAAACTTTTGGACTTCAGAAATATTTCTGATGACAGAACAGCGAAAGCACTATCCATCTATGTTGTAAAATTGATACAGGAGTATGGTTGTGGACAAAAGTTGATTGCACAAAGCTATGATGGGACTACGGTCATGGCTGGGCACTTGAATGGATTGCAATCCAAGTAGAGATATATTTCCGAATTCAATTTTTGTACACTGCTTCACTCACTGGCTAAATCTTGTATTGTCGCAGGACGTGTTTCTTATCAAAAACTGCAGATTGTTTTTTTTTTTTCTTACTTTGAATGGCCTAGCATAATTTTTTTCAAAATCAATCAAAAGAACACGAGATTTGTATGAAGAAATGAAAAGGTTTCCAAGAGTAGCTTCTACACTCTGGAATTATAATTCTAGATTGGTTTAAACTGTTAAAGAGTATAGGAATTAACTAATTTAGTTGTTTGTCAAGATTACAGATCCAGAGGAATGGGATCAAAAGCGTACATCGCTGCCTGTGGATTTAAAGTATTGATGGATGATTTAAATTTTAATTTTCTACTAAATACATTTGCTGATATTTTCCCTCTTATTGATAGATTATTTGATATATTGAAACCAAAATAGACATTGATTATTGCATAAACAAAGTAAAGGAATTTCAAGATCAATTGAAAAACAAGTGTGAAGAATTTGAGAGAATCTGGACATAAACCAACAAAGAGTCGGACGTAAATGAGTCTGAAAAACAAGTTCAAGAAATTCTGCAACATTTAAGCTAAAATCTGTAGTTTTATGCTCTCGTGATTGAGGAATTTGCTAAGGAGAATAAAAGAATCCAGCTCAATTACAAATAAGGTACATACCTTAATATATTTAACATAAAACTTGATCTTCATATTTAAAAAAATCTTGATAGCTTACCCTATAAAAATATTCACCACACACCACTGAAATACACCAACCCTTGCTGAAGAACACATAAATACACTAACCCTTGCTGGAGAACACATAAATACACCAACCCTTGCTTGAGAACATAAAAACCTACCAACTCTTGCTTGAGAACATAGAAACCTACCAACCCTTGCTTGAGAACACAAAAACCTACCAACTCTTGCTGGAGAACATAAAACCTACCAACCCTCACTGAAGAACACAGAAACACACAAACCCTTGCTGGAGAACATAAAAATCTACCAAACCTTGCTGGAGAAAATAGAAAATTATCAACATTTTCTGGAAAACACAGAAACCTACCAACCCTTTCTGGAGAACACTATATTTAATAGAGCGAGAATTTTTTTTTTTTTAATAATTTAAGAAAATTTCAAGACCACATAATTGTCAAATTTTAATTTAATGGTTATATGGAGTGGTCCCCAACCTGCTCAGAATTTTATATGTTCTCTAGAAAGAGTTGGTGTAGTTGGTCTTCTTCAGCAAGGGTTGGTAAGTTTCTATGTTCACTAGCAAGGGTTACTAGGCTTCTATGTTTTCAAACTAGGGTTGATAGATTTCTAAGTTCTCTAGCAAGGGTTGGTAGGTTTATATATTTCCATAATTCTCTGGTTACCTGGGGTTGCCCCTCTACATAATAGACAAAATATCATTGATATTGATGATGTTCATTATTTAGAGGGACAACCCCAGAACCAGAGAATTATGGAAATTTAAAATTGTGGCTTTGGTTGTTTTATTAAAGGATTTGGCAGTGGGAAGAAGGGCCATCGAAATTTCCTAAATTAATTGAAAATTGTTGGCCAACTTGCTTTTTTTTTAACTCCCTAATAAAAGTTTTAAAATATTTGTCAAGTGAGAAATGTCACTTCTAAAAATCACATCAGAAATACTAATAAAAAAATATTAATCTCTTGATTAAACCTTTTCTCAAGAAATGTTATACTTTCATTGGTAATTAAAGTGGGGATGTACGGAACGACAGAAAAGGTAATTTGCAGTTTTTATAGCAAAATATTTTTAGGTCAAAATAAACAAAATATTACTTCAGTACAAACATAAAATTTAATTGACTTCACATGGTAACCTCAACATTTCTTGAATATATATTATGGGTGTCCTGGAATTTAATGACAACATTTTATCTTGATTTAAAAAGTTTGTCCTTTAATGCTGTTCATGACAAATATTCAACAAATGTTAGAACCTTATGGGTGACCTGGTGGTCTAGGGGTAAGGTGTCAGACTTCTGTACTGGCGGCCGGGGTTCAATCCTCGGTCCCGGCACAGATTTATCTGATTACCAAACCCTTCCTTCACCTCTGACAAGACATCTTGTGAATGTGGGGAATGCCAGGCCTCCACCGTGGTTCGGATTCCACGTTAAACTGTAGGTCCTTCATTTCATCTCACAATCACCCTACCATTACACATTAGCGTAAGTGCGTATAACCCGAACGGGTAGTAAGACGCGGTGCTAATAATAATAATAGAACCATATGAAGAAAATTAAACTGTTTGTACTGAAGCATTATTTTATCTATTTTGGCCAAAAATATGTTTTGCTATAAAAAGTGCAAAATCACTGCCTTTTTCTCGCATTCCCTACATCCCCACCTTGAAATATAAACATTAGCATACACACAAGAAATGTTAAAGGCTTAATATATGTACTTAACAAAAATAACACTTCAATGGCCGGCCACATGGTCTAAGGCACTATTCTCACAGTAAACTGTCGATTACAGGAAGATTGAGGTTTGAATTTAGGTTGGTTCGTATTGCTTTAAATCGAAATACATCTTGTCACTAACTAAATTTGGCAATGTAAGTATCTTTTTAAAACCTGTTTAAATTTTATATAAATAGTTTATTATTTCAATGAAAGTTTCAAACGAATAATATATATAACTGTGTATGAATAATTTTGTTGTTTAAAAAGCACACAGAACTATTTTAACTCTAATTTTATAGCTAAATTATATTTTTTTAAATTACATCCTACTTACCTACTACCTTCTACCAAATATATTTAAAAAAAGTTTAGTAATAATTGTATTTGTTGCCATATTAATTAAAGATTTTAAATGGGATTGGAAGTCACGGCACCAACAAGCCTCACTAAACTGTTTTATAATTGTTTCCCTTGCATCAGTAAATCAATACTCAAATCATATCAAACTAATTGATATATTGTAAATTGATAGTGCCCATCCTTCATTCTAAAACCCATGAAGATAATTTTTATCAGTAAGAAACATAAAGGTAATTATTTTATTACACTATTTAAAGTTTTGTTTGTTTATAGTTGTGAATTTTTGTGATAAACTACAGCTTCTAATGATTAAAATTTAAATTATATTTATTAAAAAAAGTTGAAGCTTAAAATGTTATGAAGCAAGTTTTTTTTGTTTTGTCAAAGTCAAAGCTAATAAACATTTTAATAGACTTGAGATTTTCAAAGCTTTCTACACCCCTAGAGATTTAAAATAATGTAGCAATGACATTGAAAGTAAAATTTTTACACAGCTTGGTCAAACAAGCACAAAAATGAGATAATGGAAATGTAACAATAGTTCTTTCCATCAGTTTACACCTTGTTTAGTGAATAGAGAAATGGAGCAAATAAAAGACACAAAGTTAAGCCAGAGCAGATTTGCATCCTTTGGTGAATCTAGGCTCAGAAGTTAATTCTCAATAAAAGAGTGGTAGTATGATACCAATGAACTTAACCAATCTGCATGCATGCATGTTCCATTTGATCCCATCTGGTACAGAAATCTCTTACAATGATGCAGCATCATCTATTTGAGATATTGAATTTTTTTTATTACTTTACATTCATTACTGATTCCAGCCTGTGGCCTAGGTCAATTTTTTGTTCAAGCCATATATTCTCCACTAGTGGCTTGCTAGGCCTGCCGTAGCTTCATATGCCTAAAGCTACAGCTACCCTAGGCCGTTCCGCACCGCACCTCTCAATTCAGGATGAATGATATCCATGCTTTTAAATGCAAGTGGCTACACTACGCCGCACCGCACAGGTGCGGGAGAATCTTCAAGAGAGTATTAAACAGCATTTGCGATGCAGTACGGAATGGGCCAGCGTAGTGTAGCCAGTTGCTCCCGAATATCGTGGGTGTCTCCGTAAATGTTCAGTAGTTCTCGAACTCTGTTGTCATACCAACCACGAAACAAGGCACGCTGGATTGCTGTGGTGAGCTGTTAAGTTTGTTAGCGTAAAACTAAAATTCAAGAATGGATAACTGAACGGGCTACTAAAACAATCCAGAACTGTGCTGTTTCCTTAAAACTTTCAAACAAACTTTCCCACCATTATATGATTTGTTTAAATCAACATTATTTGATAAAGAGCCGCCACTTGGCTACATTTTTTGGCCGAAGTCTATCTCTCCCAAAGCAGTATATTTTAATTACAATAACTTAATGTTTTCTTGGGTTTTTCCCCCCCATGGATTCCACAACACTATTTGTGGGAGTGCTGTGCATGCACATCATTTCAATCCTTCACATTCAGCATGGTACTGTGCGGCAAGTATAGCCACTTGCTATAAATTCGGTGCGGACCAGCCTAGTGTAGCCATAGCTCTATAATCTAACTTAAGACTAGGACAGGCACAACATCTGGTCCCCAGCCGTTAATTCATCACCCTGAGAAGGTAACCCTATATTTTACAAATGATAAAAATTTTGCCATGCCAGGAATCAAACCCAGGACCCTTAGCTTGGTAGACAGACACACTACCAACTAAGCTAAGGTGTCAAATTGAAATTTGTTCTTAACTTCTTTATGGAGCTATAATAATAATGGACTGGTTCAATTCGACAGGAGCAATAAATGATGTATTAAAATATATAAAAATAAATGGCACTAGTTTGGAGAGAGTCCTTATGTTGGTTAATTTTAACTGTTTATAATCTTTAAAAACATAAGCATTTACTCAATAAACCTAAATTCCCAGTTACACTGTGTGCCCAACTCCTTGGACCGCCAGATCTTGGGTACATCGCATCTGATCCTCGGGAATTGCCACTGCTTGGCGACGTATTTCCGCTTAGTCAAATACAGGGATCATACATGAAAGACAAACTCAATGCTATTGTGCTTTCCTTAACTTTATTATTCTCATGTTATACAAACCAATCCTTTGTTATCCACTCCGCACAGCCACCAATAGGTCTCGTCCATGAGGCTAATTGAGTGAGGCGTGTGATCCACTCTCTTAATTCAATACGTCCGCTCCCCAGTCTTGCTACAAGTCGACTCCTACTTCTAGTTAGAGTTCAACTGGCCTCTCACTGCAAATTAGCTCTTAGTCCACATTACCTTTTACTGTGAATGACTGAGCTCGAACCGCTGACCCTCCAAGCCACGTTGTGCAACCCTACGGCAGCGCCGTCTGGAGGTAACATCACTACATCTCGAATTAACATATTAGCCTGGTACCAACCTAACCGGCACAACTGAACCCTTAGTTCCTCCCATCTTACAAAACCAAAACCGGTGTAGTCCTGTAGACCTGCAATTTCTAATAACTTTTTGAGACAAACTTGCAGAGCTTATCATGTCTTCTGCACACTGCATTGTTTTTAGTAACTATTATGTAAACGTGCAGAGTTTCTAGTAACAATGGTCTTAAAACCTGCAAGTCTCTTGGTAAGTAACTAAAAACATTTAATTACTACTCTCAATTTAGAAAAATTGTCACAGCAATTTCAGACAAGTGGTCTAGTTCCTAATAAAAGATTGTACAAAGTGTGTAGCCATGACCACTTATATAAACAAAAGAATGTCAAGTTGGGGCAGATCTAAGTGTAATTTTTATTAATCTTGAAAACAAAAACCTTATATCATTGTTTCTTTATGTTCAAATTTATTAAAACCCATATAAGCACAAAACTCTTTATTGTAAATTGATTAAACTAATGTAGTTAGGCAAGATATATCCCATAAAAATTGCTTCTAGGTCAAATAGTCATCATCATTTGTTTCCAGCCTGTAGTTGGGTCATTTTAGTAAAAGCCTCCATCTTCCTCTTTCCTTCCTCCTTTAATTGCTTCTATTCATATCTTTTCACATGCATACTTTCTGTTATCTGCTCCTCTCCTCTCTTTCTTGGTCTTCATTGTGGTCTTTTTCTTATGCAATAGAATTAGGAATTCGAAAGTTCATTACCACACTTACAAAAGTACGGCACCTATTCCTATCTTGAACTAGTTCTAACTAGTCCACCTCATTACGCCATATATCTTTTAGGTCAATGCTGATGTTGTCCTCCCACCTGCTTCTAGGTTTTCAAGTTTAATCATCATTGAAGGATTGTAATTTATTTTAATATTATTATTAGCACCGCGTCTTACTACCCGTTCGGGTTATACGCAATTACGCTAATGTGTTAATGATAGGGTGATTGTGAGATGAAATGGAGGACCTACAGTTTAACGTGGAATCCGAACCACGGTGGAGGCCTGGCATTCCTCACATTTTTATTTTAATAAGAAAGCAAAATTAAAAATACAAACAGATTTTTTTAATAAAGACTAAAGCAACATGCTTAATAATTAAACATACATTGGAAATAATGAACTCAATAATGCCTAATAATGTTTTACTATTATGTTATTATATATCTATTATCTATCTTAGTGTAGAAAACACGAAATATATTCAATTCTGGCAATATATCAATTTCTAAGAATACATTCTATTTTAAACACCAACATATTTTCAACTCTTGCAATATATTTATTCCTATTTTATTAGGCAGGACTAAGTTTAAATATCATTACAATTACTTCAATAACATATTTTAAAAAACCTCTTAGTTAAAATCAATTTAATAACAAATTATGAATTAGCAAGTCGTTTCTTGATTTTTAAAACTCGATAGCACTTACTAAGTGATCAGATTACCTGAATAGATTCCAAACAAACGATAGATATACAATACATAGGTTGGTAAGCGTAAATAAATAGTTTTATTGGTGTCTGAATGTTGAGAGTATTTTTTAATGAAACTCAAACAAAATATCTTAAGGTTCATATGCAATAAATTGGGATTCTTTACATAGTTGTAGATAATTAAAACCAGTTGGGTAGTATGAATTAACAGTATCTTTATTTAATCATCATTCTGGCGAGTAAACATAATATACGTCATGGCGGCCGACTTTGTATTGTATGTAATAATTGTAGCTGACTTTGTATCATGTGTAATGTGTTCTTATAAACTGTTGAAAAAATATTCATATATTGTTTTATGTAGTTCGAATTTATTTGTAATTCTAGTTTTGATTTTCAGTTTTTGAAGAGTTTTATGTGTTCATTAAAATATATACAAGATTGTTCGTGAGGTGAAAGTTTTAGAAGTGAGCCTGTGCTGAAACGGTCAAGTCCAAGTTTCCCATTCAGTTGGGAGGGTAGGGTATTAGGCACATTAGATTTTCCACACCTAACATTTTTTTTAAATAATCATTTTATTCATGCTTATTTTGTCTGACAAAATAAAGATTACGGATTAAGTTAAGATTTTCAAGTAGGCCTAACTAACTAATTTTTTAATTCAAAATATTATGCTTTGTTTATTAGGTGAAAGATTTGACCATCAAATCCAATAAAACACAGAATCCTCAAATCTCAAACTCTTGTCAGGATTCTGTGGATTTGAAGAATCGAGTGACCAATCTCTAGTTTTAACTGAAGTAGATTTTTAGTATATGGGTCATAAGATTTCTTAAAATGTCATGGAGATCATTGTACAAGCCAAGTTACAGTACAGTTTATACCTTCTTATCCCAAAATAATTAATTTCTTATGACACAGCGAATATAATTCAAATCGATATCAACACTATCAAAGCTTCGCAGAACCCTATTATGCATCCCTCTTTTTAAAGTAAACACACTCTTTACAAATTAAATTCTGACTGTACAAAAATTAGTGATGTCAAAATTAATATGAAATTTTAATTGTTATTTTGTATAATTATCATGATTTTATAATAGATATATATTGTCTGGCCATTTAGTATTTTACATTAGTTTTTATTTAAAAATTCTTAAAAGAGTCTATCAATTTTTAATTATTATTATTATTATTATTATTAGCACCGCGTCTTACTACCCATTCGGGTTATACGCACTTACGCTAATGTGTATTGGTAGGGTGATTGTGAGATGAAATGAAGGACCTACAGTTTAGCGTGGAATCCGAACCACAGTGGAGNAGGACCTACAGTTTAACGTGGAATCCGAACCACGGTGGAGGCCTGGCATTCCCCACATTCACAAGATGTCTTGTCAGAGGTGAAGGAAGGGTTTGGTAATCAGATAAATCTGTGCCGGGACCGAGGATTGAACCCCGGCCGCCAGCACAGAAGTCTGACACCTTACCCCTAGACCACCAGGTCACCTTCCAATTTTTAATATTTACACTTTTCAATGACTTTCCCTTGCAGAGGCATTTGAAAATCCGTTATGGACATTGGATGCAAGAGAAACAAGGAAGGTTGTTGATGCCACGAGAATGAAAGAGGGTTAAAATGCAAATGCTCGGCAAGAGTTGGGCTACAGGGGATTTATTTGATAGTAGCGGAAGAAGTAAACAATGAGTCTTATATCATCATCCATCATCAATGGAGCAAGAAACCAAAAGATCTGTCAAGCTTGAGCATGATAATATATATATATTTTTAAAAAGGTTGGCTCTTCTAGTTCACTACTGAGTAGCACTTAACTATAGGAAATAAAAACAAAATATACAATCGAGTATGCAAAAGCTTTTAATAAACAGTTCCTTACATTCAACTATTGATAGCAAGTTGATATATCTTCAAACAAGATTAACATTTTACCGTTAAGAGATAGAAACCATTTTTATTTCAGTACAGACAATGAAATATAGAAAAACTAACAAAGTGGCGATCCATATGAATCATTAAGCTTTCACATTGTTGAATGATTGTTTTCATAGTCTCATTTAAAACCAAATGATAATTATTTACTGTATATTGCTAATAATGTAAAATTAAACAACTTCTTTGAAAATTGTAATTTGTGAGTTATCAAATTTCAAATAAGATTTGGAAAATGTCTTTAATATTAGTGTTAATTATTTATTGGTTAATACAAGTGTAAAATTAAAATTAGTGTGTAATTTAAGTTAACATTTCTAAACCAAAACAAAAGCCATGTCACAAAATACACTTATCATACAAAGCTCAAGAAATAAGTGTTCCATCTTGCACACTAAGTGTTTATTACCTTCATTTAACATGTAAAAATCAAATTTTATAATACAAATGTTTTCAAAGAGGAATCTGTATAGATTATTAAGCCGAATTATATATATTTTTGAATCAAGTCCAATAAAAAATTGGGTCATAAAAATCACATTCTCACAATGAATAGATTATTAATATTATCTAATTTGCAAGTTTCTAAGGCTAACTTAAACAATGTGGTTGATTCTATAAATAAAATGTAAATACAGTCACAACATCCAAAATGCTATGATGGAATTGTGGATTATATTTTAATAATGAATCAATGTATGTTTATATACAATATTAAATTATTCAGAAGTTTGACATTTGAATTAAATTCTATTGAATCTGAATCTGAGCTCTATTTGGATACAAAATTGTGACTAATCAAATCCTTCAAGTATACAAATATTATTACAAGTATTATTAAATACAAATATTATTTATATTGGAAATGAATTTGAAGTTTCAATATTTAAAATAGGCGTAACATTCACTAAAAATAAAAAAGTGACATGGTGAGATAGGAGGTTAAGACATCTGGCCTCAATCCTCAAGTTCCCCCCTTTCATAGGCGTCTCTATAAGACTTGTCATCCTTGCGTTCTGGATCAAGACGAATCATGTCATCAATGCGCAGGATGGTGATAGCTGCTTCTGTGGCAAACTTGAGGGATTTGATCTTAGAAATAGCCGGCTCTAAAACTCCCGCCTTCTTGTTGTCACGGACTGTACCTTCCAGTAAGTCCAGACCAACCCTGTAACATGGTATTTTTATCTGTACCGAGCCTGTAAGATGACATTCCCTGTAGGAGTCCTTTAACAGGACACTATTCCCTGTACCAGCCCTGTGACATGACATTCTTAGTATTCAGAATTGAGATAGAAAGCTTTACACTGCTATGTTGCAAATTTAGCTGCATGTCAGCATTAGTGAGGTCAACTAGCTGGCAAAAACCCCATACTATGCTGAAGCGGCATTTGGGGGTGGGGGTGGGGGGGTGAATTGATTTTGTAATTATTTGTATAACACATTAGGGATATAGAATATTTGTTTACACATCTTAATATAAAATTAAATTACAGTTGCTGTCTATATTACAAAGATTTATGAAAGTTTAAGTTAATCAATTTCTTAATATACTCAGAGTAGATAGTTTGGATACCTAACATAGTTAGGATGAATCTAGCTAAGTACCGTATTGGCCCGAAAATACGCCGCCCCCGAATATAGGCCGCACCCTAAATTTTCGACAACTTTTAGAGAAAAAAACAATATTCCCACTTAAATATGTTCAGTATATTAAATTATTTGAAAATAGAAATTGTTTAATGGTAGGTGCTCACACTTAAAATTAGGTTACTTAAATAAAATCACTTTCATAGAAAAAACTCACAATATTTACACTTAAAATGATGTCACTTGGAAATAAAAAAGTAAGTTATTCATACTCAAAATTAAATCGCTTAGAAAAAAAAGGTAAGTTGTTCACACTTAATTCCCTGGCTAAAACCCGCTCTTTTCTCAACATGATCCATCATGTTGCACTTCCGAATTTAATTCACGCACTAAATTGTTTTCACAGTAGAATAAATGTTGACCATTTAATACACATACTAAGTTATTGTTCTCACATTAAAATAAATGTTGACCAACATACTGAAACAAAATCTCACTTTACCAAAAAAGTATATTGCCGATAGAATGCGCTGAAAAAATTAATTTTATTTTGCAGCCATTATGGCTCAATTATTGTACACACAAATAAGATAGTAAGTCTCATATATTTTTAAATAACTTTGCCAACTGTCATAGTTCATCTATTTTTTAATAACTTTGCCAACTGTCATAGTTCATCTATTTTTAAATAACTTTGCCAACTGTCATGGTAAATCTATTTTTAAATAATTTTGCCAACTATCAAGGTTTATTTATTTTTAAATAGCGGTGGCGAGATATATCGATTTAACAGCATACATATCCTATAGGTACAACATTGAATGTGTATTATCTAAGAGTGCGATTATAGGCTGCATTAAAGTTTTATGAGAGCTGTTTCTTGGAAAAAAATGTGGCTTATTTTCATATATTTACAGTATATTATGTTTGAGTGACAGGTTTTTAAGATAGAGGTAATATCTTGGTAGGTAAGTTATAAGCAGGGCAGCATTAATCTTTTCCATATCATTCCTTCTATAATCCCTCTCATTGGTGGTTGTATTTGAACTAAGTGATTGGTGTGGTACATACACTAAGGTACCTATATTATATTAATATAGAGGCATTATATTAAACACAGAGAATTTTTGAAAATGAATAGCTATTTTTGTTGATTACCTTTAGCAGTATTTATTTTACTATCATTTCATGAATAAAATAAACACATCACTCAAATATTATCTTATGAAGAATAAGACCAAATATTGTTTATGTAATATTTGGCAAGACTCGTATAATCCAGCATGCCATATGCGCATGCGCAGCAATATGATATTCTTTACATAGAGTAAGGAGGGAGGATCCTTAATTTAATGAGATTTCCTTAACTATTAGTTAGAATAACAATAAAAAAATGTGTCAGTAAGATTTACTCTCAGATTTAAACAGGGTGTCTACAAGATCACGAATTTTCAATAATTTGGCCATAAAGTGATAAAAATATTTTTATTTGAATTTCCCATGTATCGTAACAACGCGCGAACATGTTGAATGTTGAACCACCCACTACCCATGATGCCTGATTGTTTTTACCATGATACCAAGGACCAGGTTAACCCTAACATTCACCATCTAGTTAGAATTTTAAAGTTGTGTGTGAGTGCATTATGTCTATATATGCATTATATAATGTTCAGCCGTTTACCGAAGGAATTTTGTGGTTAAGAATAGTCACCAAAAAGACACTAATTTTTGTTTTGACAATTCAGTAGACACCCTGTTAAAGTGCTGGTTGCCAGTGAAGGTTACCACTTTAAGGATGGTGCCTAGTGCAAGTTACTCACCACTTCAAGTGCTGATGTTCAACTTTGGTCTGGCTGGAGTTGTGGTAAGCACGCAGTTTTGCAACCAGGTCTGTAGCATCTTGAGCAGCGTTCACAGAGAGGGTCTTAGGAATGACAAGTAGAGACTTGGCGAACTCTGCTATGGCTAACTGCTCTCGAGAGCTCTGAAACGGTCACTTGTGATATTACTACTCTATATAAAACAGTTGACAATAACACAATTGATGCAACACTACTAACTTACCAGTGAAGTGGCAAAGTTCTCCAAATAGATGGACAAAGCAGCCTCCACACAACCCCCTCCGGCCACCACAGTCTTGCTTTCAAGGACCCTCTTCACCACACAAAGCGCATCATGCACCGAACGCTCCATCTCATCACAGTAGAAGTCGTTGGGACCCCGTAAGATAATGGAGCTAGCTGTACGTGCCTTGGGACTGAAACAGTTGGGGTTTCAAATTATTAAATGGGTCCACTAATTTCCTTAAACAATGATAATATGAAACTTGTGTCTGTGTGTTTATCAATTCTAAGAGATTAAGCTTACCCTTTAATAAGAATAAGTTCTTCATCACATATAAGTTCCTGGACCACCTCGGTTGCCTCGCCTACTGCTGACGCTTCAAATGTCTCCTCTCCTACATACAAACATATAGTATATTAGTAACAGCTCTTGAGCATTGGCAACATATAAAACAGTAGTGATAAAATATAGCTAAATATTAGGGCTCTGCGAGTACTTGTATTCTGAGCTTCCAGGCGAGCTTGTTGTTTAAGCTAGAAATCAAGACCAAAAGTTTTGTAGGTTCGTCATTTTCAAACTTTCACTTGATGTACTTAATAATCTATTTTTAAAATGCAATAGTTAGCGTAGTCTATTTAATTGAGATAATATCAGCATTTTCACTTATAAATCATTCGATTACTTAACAAATTTTTAAAAAAAATCAACTTTTATATTAATAACGTAATATAACTTTAAAACCACTTTCGCACGGTAAATTTATTCAATATTTTTGTTCATTTTGAATTATAATTGATTGAAGTTGTTTACTTGTATTTCCATGACAAAGCAATGAAAATGAAAATAACTAAGAAGATTACTAAATAAATGAATGATTCTTTTTACTATTTTTACCTGGTCTCTTTATAAAATAATAATTTATGTTAAATTAAAAATGTAATATCAAGAATATATCATCATATTAAATATTTTCAAACCTAAGATATTTAAAACTCGTATTAAATAATATGTTTAGCTACAAAACTAGCTATAGTTTAGCTACTATTTAGTTATAGAATTAAGTTGGTTAACCTGTTTAAAATCAATGTTGATCTTATTTATTGCAATACATATTTTACCAAACTTACCACATTTAAATTAAAAAAGCATTTACTATTTCATATTATTTGCTAGAAACATTATTTTAGTCAAATTATTTTTAATTTCAAAGTACCAGCATCAACTTTTATAAGGATTAAAAATGAAATTAAAGTAAATTTCTTAATAAAATAATGTTTAATGAGAGCCTGTACAATGAACATGTGCAACTGTGCATAGAGGAATGGAAATGGAACAGAATACGTGATTATGCACGATTACACTAAGGAATAATAAACGCAATATGAAACACCTCAGATTTCTAATTGTTTTGATTCTTATGTTTTCTTATAGGGTAAATTAAGTTACTGAAGCATATTTTGGGGAAATTTCAGCTTTTTTTTAAAAACTTTTTATCAATAGTGTAGACACTTTAAAATAATGTAAAGAGATAGTAAGCAAGCCAACCTGAAAGGATAGTTAGGTAGACCTAGATCCAAAACAAACTCTTTTCAAACCCTTCTCTATTTTCTTTCTACACTTTTACACTTCCCACATCTTCAAACTTCCACAGTTGCACATTGTTTTGAATTGTAGGAAATATTTATTTTACATATGAAGAGACATTAATGAAGAAGTAATATTCCCGAAAATTCAAACTAACATGAAATTGTGGAAGTTTTAAAGAAGTGGAAAGTGGTAAAGTTTTAAGAAGACATGAAGAGAGAAGTGTGTTTGTTCCTATCTAGGCCTAATCTAACTCTTCTTTCAAGTTAACTTCCTTCACTATTTCTTACTGTACACTGTCTTTTACATTTTCAAGCCATCATGCAATTATTCATTCTATTAACTTTTTTTTATAATTGTTAGTGTGATTTTAATGTGCTTAAAGACATTACATGTTGAAACCATTTTAACTATATTTTATTAGATTTTTATTTGAGTGTTGTTCTTATTTTTAAATTGTGGTTTATAAGTGTTATTTCCAATTTAAAAACCGATATTTCCATTAGTTAACTTTTTTTTTTCTTTTCAAAATTATTTACTATTTATAAAAATGAGTGGCAATCATCTTAGAAGAATATGTGTTTTAATATACTTTCTAACATTTTAAAATTATGAATATACAATACTAGAACTAGACTCGAATTCGGGAGCTTTTAGAAATACTCAATTCGAGTTCGACTCAAATGAAGAAACCTAAGTTCGAAAACTCCTACTAAATAGAGTTAATTGAATTTTTGAAACAAACCAATATTAATGGAGCCATGTCAAACAAATATAGTAGGTCAGAGATGATTATGTCAATCAAATACCTTAGGTCAGGTCAGTGTCTGTCACTCAAACACAATGGGTCAGAACTGATTATGTCTGTGTGTTAAATACACTGGGTCAGAGCCGAGTATGTCATTCGAATACAATGGGTCAGAACTGAGTATGTCAGTGTCAAATATAATGGGTCAGAGATGAGTATGTCAGTGTCAAATATAATGGGTCAGAGATGAGTATGTCATTCGAATACACTGGAACAGAACAGAGTAAGTCAGTGTTGTCTTAAAAACGCAGACTAAGGATTGGGTTTCATCAAAAGATAACATTTTGCATCTTTATTTAATACTAATACAATAGTGCAAGGCTGCCTTTTTTTACAGATTTTATCCATTTTCCTGGATTTTAAAGGTATAACACAGATCACAGGATATTTGGTTATTTTCATGGATTTTTAGGCCTTTTTTTTGTTGTTATTGCCCGATACTGGATTCCTTGAGTCTCATAGTATTGATTGGTATGGCATAATAAATATTATATGCTAAAAATCTCGATACCTCTATTTAGTATTCAACATGGTTAGCTCCTTAAATGTGTTGGGGATATTGATGTGCATAATCAAATGATTTAAATAATCAAATTGAATTTTATTTCATTGTGCTTTTTTTGATTACTTTAACAATTACTTCACCTCGACATTAAACATTCAGCCATTCACAATAATCAAAATAGATTTAAAAACAAATAATGAATTATCAAATTGTTACGTATTTGATTCTCAAGTCTTTGCCTACAAAACACTTGTCAAGTAAGACGTGATGAGAAAACTCGAATCGATTTTAAACAACAATCGATAATACGTTGTGTTTATTAGCCAATTTTAGTGATGCCAAACTTTAATTTTTAATTCGTGAAGCTCCACCATAAAATATCTAACTTTTGGATAGTATTAGGTAAATTATTAACCTTGATTAGATGCACATAGATCATCGATTTTGAAATAATAAAGATGCTTGTTTATTTTCACCAATTATTTACGCTTGGCTGTCATGGCAGTTGACTTTTACGGTAAATCAGAGCAGACATGTTTATTGGTTAGATTTTTTGTAACATGTGAAATGTGTTTCCGAATAAAAGCAACAGTTTGTTGTAAATTTACTATTTGATTTCTTCCTATAGTTACTTTAAATTATTTTATTTTCTGTACATCATTATAAAAGTGAAAGTGTCATGTTTTAGAAGCCTGCGTGTTAATGGTTGAGTCCAATGTTTGTATTTAAGGGGATTAGGGTATGTATGAGATTTGGATTTTCACAGACGATTATCATTTGTCATAATAAGAATTTACTTCTAATAGTTTTTATGAAACTTTTCAAAGTTAGCCTTCTTATGCAAAAGTAAACCTTTGCAATGTTGTACCCTAATTAGATGTTAATAGTCAACATAGGTGTTTTGTTTTATAAATAAAAAAATTGTTATTATTACAAAATAAATTTACAATAATAATTATTTTCTTCAATCATGATAAAATAATAACTACTTTTAAAAAACCTATCCGGAACCATTGATAAACTGGGGGTCATCTTAGATTCGGCTAAGTACTGTATATAAAACCCTTGAATTTTTATATATATTAAAAATCAAGATGTGGTTGCTGTAAAAGTGAACTTTGAAATTTCCCCTTATATAAAAAGCATAATTGTGGTTGAAACTGCTGTAGAGTATAAGTGGCTGTACTTGCAGCCATAGAACAAACCCAAAATTAGAGAAGGGTCGAATCCACTATTTTTCGAATCCAAATCTCAAATCCAAATCTAGATTTTATTTTCAAATCTCAAATCCGAATCCTAGCAAATCGTTGAAAATTTAATGATTTACAAATAGACCTACATTACACAATATAGGCTTAAACTGTGAATTAAGATTTATTTCACTCATGCTTTCAATTTTAATCAGCCCCAACCACCCCTCGCAAAATACAGGTTAAAATCCAGCCAAATTAAACAATCTAGATTCATATCATTGTAATAGAAATCAGATCAATCAAAATTTGAGTGTCATTTAGTTATTTTTAAAAGTGTTGTTAAAATGAATTAAACATCTAAAAAACATGTGAACTAAACAGATTGGGCCTAGTTATCCTTTGATCAACTTTAATCATCATTAAAGGATATTTTATTGTAATAAGATAGTAAAGATAAAAATAAAAATGAATATTTTTAATAAAGACTTAAAACAACATGCTTAACAATTAAACATACATTGGAAATAGTGAACTCAATAATGCCTAAGTATGTTTTATTATTATTTTATTATATATTCATTATCTATTTTCGTGTAGAAAACAAATATATTCGATTCTTGCGATATATCGATTTCTGATAATACATTTTATTTAAAACACGAACATATTTTCGACTACAATATGTTCATACCCATTTTATAAGGCAGGACTACGTTTGAATATTTTTACAATTAATTCAATAACATAATTTAAAAAATAATAAAGTTAAAATCAATTTAAAAACAAATAATGGATTAGCAAATCGTTATTTGATTTTTAGAACTCGATAGCGCTTACTAAGTGATCAGATTACCAGAATCAATTTCAAACAAACAATCGATATATAATACGTAGGCCGGTAGGGATAAATAAAGTTTTATCGATGTCCGACTGTTGACAGTATTTATTTTTCAAGAAACCCAACAAAATGTCTAACTTAAGGATCGTATGCAATAAATTGGGGTTCTTTGCATAGTTGTAGATAATTAAAACCAGTTGGGTAGTAAGAATTAACAATATCTTTATTTTAATCATCACTCGGGCGAGTAAACCTAATATACGTCATGGCGGCTGACTTTATATGGTGTGTAATAGTGGCCGAATTTGTATCATGCATAATGTGTTATTTCTGTGAAAGCTGTAATTTATTTATTTATTTCGGGTTTATTTGTAATTCTAGTTTGGATTTTCAGTTTTTGAAGAGTTTTAATGTGTTCATTAAAATATTTACAAGATTGTTTGTGAGGTGAAAATTTTAGAAATGAGCATGTGCCAAAACGGTCAAGTCCAAGTTTCCCATACAGTTGGGAGGGTAGGGTACTAGCCACGTAAGATTTTCCACGCCTAACAATTTTTTTTAAGGAAGATTTTATTCATGTTTATCTCTTTTGTCCGACAAAATAAATATTACGGATTAAGTTGTGCTGTTCAAGTAGACCTAATTAAGTAATTTTTTAATTCAAAAGATTATGCTTTGTTTATTAGGTGAAAGATTTGATCATCGAATCCAGTAAAACACCAAATTCTTGAATCTCTAATACTTGTCAGAATTCGGTGGATTCGAGGATTTGAAGATTTGAGTGGCCCATCTCTACCCAAAATAGATTTATTAGGACTGACCCTCCAGGTTTGAGAGCGAAGTGAGATAAGCTGCTCCTGTCGCTTTAGCAATTCTCTTCAGGTCGGACTTCTTGCACCTCCTGACAGCCATTGCTCCAGCTTCCACAAAATACTGAAATAAAACATTTAATTAGCAGCTGTATTAACCATAAAGGGCAATGGGACCAGTTGGCGATGATTTACCAGCATTTATTTATTTGTTTGCCAACGCGCATTTCATGCATTGGAACTGAAACCCATCGTCTTATTTATAATATCTCCACATATTCTGTTGGCAAGACAACTTCTTTACTACCAAATAGTTCACCAATTCACTACCTGACTAATTAAATTGATAGTGTCACCTACCACTGTCTTCTTGAAACACAAAATGTAACAACATGGCTGTGCAGTTAAAACAAACACACATGCAAAAGATGGTAATAAAGTGATTTATTTGAGGTATTTAACTTGCACTCTCTGAGTTGAATGATTATATTAGCACAAGAGAATTTCTATGAGCAAGAGTGAAAGGGTCTATCAATTTTTCCGGGAAAGATATTTTCACATATTTTCGAAGGTTCTTTTACATGCCACAAATTACGTGGGACCGACAGCTATAATCTCCCTCCGGAGGAAGTTGTGCCACAAATTACGTGGGACCGACTGGCTATAATCTCCCTCCGGAGGAAGTTGTGCCACAAATTACATGGGACCGACGGCTATAATCTCCCTCCGGAGGAAGTTGTGCCACAAATTACATGGGACCGATGGCTATAATCTCCCTCCGGAGGAAGTTGTGCCACAAATTACACGGGACCGACGGCTATAATCTCCCTCCGGAGGAAGTTGTGCCACAAATTACACGGGACCGACGGCTATAATCTCCCTCCGGAGGAAGTTGTGCTACAAATTTTTACCGCTCGAGATAATTCTGTTGACCTTGGTTGGGTTTGAACTCACTAACAGTGGGTCCTGAGGTGAGCACTTTACCCCAAGACCACTGAGGTCGACAAATGGTTATAAAGAATGTATAACACTTAATATTTAATTCAGCTAAGTGTTTCAAGCTACTTATATTATTGTTTGTAAATATACTGTTATGCTCTGGGATGTATTATATGGTCCGTAGAGTTTTGATTCATAGAAGGTAAAACAGTAATTGTGAAAGTAGGCATGCCGTGTTTAGAAACTGGCCTTTACCGACTCAAAAATAAATACTAAAATTGGATAAAATTTAGGGATGGACGAGAATTACTTTTTTACTTCAGGACAGGAAATGAGTCAAAATATTGGAATTCAGGACGGGAACTCGAAATTTTAAAATTACACTTTAGAATAATCTAAGATTAAAAATATATTGATTTCTACACTAATATGGTAAGACTTGTAAAAGTTTTAATATTATTAAAACCTGCTTTGGTGGCCGCATGAACTAAGACAGTGGTTCCCAATGTGGGGTAAGCGTAACCCCCGAGGGTACATGCCAGAAGGTTTGGGGGTACGTGACAATATTTGAGTAATGGCGGAAAGCGCTAAATTTGCCAGCAGTGTAAGACAAAATATCAGTCAAAATTCATTAAATTAACTCAAAGATATGGTGAAGGGTGGTTAAGATTGTCTTCTATATTTGACCCTGAGAAAATGATTTCAATTTCAAACATAAACTAGTTTTATAATTATTAATAAATAAATTATTTAATTAATTAAATGTATTAGTTTTTATTGTAACTTTTGCTTTTTAAATATAAAAATATATTTCACCCTATTAGTACAGTGTTTTAAAACCCATTATAAGACCATTTATTTTCAGTTGCAGCAAACAAATTATAAATAACTACTACTAAAGTAATTAAATATTTTACTAAAATTAAGGGCACAATTTATAGAAATAAGCTGCCAAGGGGTACGTAAGCGAAAAAAGGTCAGGAATCGCTGATCTAAGGCATCACTATCACAAATGACTAGTGTTATCTGGTTTTAATAACCCTTAAATGTTCTCTATTGGTTTGACACCCCTTTTAGCCAAGCTATTTCCTTCCCCCCTTCCTCTTATTTCCTCACCTCAAAAGATACTTACTAGAATGTATCTGTCCTCTAAATCTCTCAAGTTCTTTCACTTGCTGAACCTAACAAATAACTGTTGATAGACAGAGCATAAGTCACAAGCCTCCCCAACTTGTTTGTCTCTCCACAAGTGGTAAAATAACCTTCTCCCCATCCCAGCCACCAAGTTAGATAAAGAACAAGGAAGAAGACTATCTAACAAAGATTAAGAGTGATGAGCAGGCAGTAACTGATGATAAAATTCCCCAACACCCCTAATAAAAATGTCTGAACTACACAAAATATCATCAGGGTTGGAAATTTTCTTACACTAGTCAACCAAACTCTGCCTCCCTATACAACACTTTTTTCCTTTTTACCTTTTAGAAACAATAACATGTAATTTAATATAATATATTAGTTATAAACATAGACCAAATTTAATCCAGAGTCCTGAGGTGAACTATCTCAATTACTTCAAGGTCACACATAAGGAGGCAGTGTTAGTACATAAATTATTTCAATCACTGTCAAGTTACACATAAAAATAACAGGGTATCTTATTACCTTAAGGCAGAGATCATCAATACCACCGGTACAGAGGATGACATTGGTTCCCACCGCCAGGATCTTCTGAATCCTTTCCTTGGTGATATCAAACTCCCTTTGACGAATTCCCTCCAGTTTCTCTGGATCTGTTATTAGGACCTAAACCAACCAAATCTTTAGATTATATTGAACTGAGTGAATAATGCTTTGGGTTTAAAGCTGAAGATAGTAGTAAATGTAACTGGAGACTTGACATGTCACATGAGTTAGAGTGATCAACCTCTAGTCATACTCAGATGTTCTGCTCTATGTTTCTAAAAATCCAGAATCTTAACAAGATGCCTGTTATAGATAAGCTCCTCTTTAAAGAATTGTTTTTATGTTTATTAGTATCTACTAGAGAAATGAAAGAAGAGTATAATGAAAAATCAACAAGAGATTAGATTTTTACTATTCAGCATATATCAGAAAAAAAAGTAGGATTACAACAAGCTGATGCATTAAACATACATAGATTTTTTAAAAAAAGGCTTATGATTCACTTAAAAGAAACTTATTTTATGAAATTGTAATTAAGTTTGGGATACCAAAAAAACCGTCAAGCTAAATGTGGTGCTAATTGAGGTGGTAGGTACATGTTGGATTTCAATAGAAGATTTCAAAATACATTATGTAATGAAACAAGGAAATGCACTTTCCACATTACTTTTAATCCTAAAATTAGAAAAAAGAAGAAAGAGTAGCCTAAAGCTGTTGAAAGAAATACAGAAGTTTTACTATAGGCCAACAGGGAAATAGGTTTAGAAATGAACATTTAATTTCCTAATGTCATAGAGTTAGTTGGTAAGTAATTTTATTATTATTTTATCTAAACAATTTCATCCCAGGTAAGTGTGCTGGATATCCCTTTTAATTTAAATCATGATTTGACCTAATAGTCTACTAATAATATTCTTTGAAGAAGGTAACAGCAGTATTCAAGCTATAATGAACAACCTTTAAACAAAGTCAAGTGCTGTAGTGAGGTCACCAAGTGTGTCCTGAAAATGACTATAACATGTTATAGTATTATATTTTCTTCATTTAATGTTTATTTAATGTGCACTTTCTGAACCGAATGATTATATCAGCATATGACTAATAAAATAACTTAAATCTATACCAGACCCAACATCATGCCCTCATCCGTTAATTCATCATTATGAAAGGCGAAACTCATATTTCACTAATGATACATTTTTTGGCCATACCCTGAATCAAACCTGGGACCCTTAGTTCAGTAGACATACACACTATTAAGTGAGCTAAGGTGGTAGACTCTTGTGATGTAAATGTTAGCTTTAAGACTTAAAATGTTCTATTAAGTGAGCAGGTTTACCCTTTCAGCCACCTTTCAGCGTTTATTAAATTGGTGTATCTAGAAAATGATTAATCTAAAAAAAATGTATGATTCATAAATTATGGTATATTAAAGGAATTAAAAGAAAGGGAAAATTGAAACCATTAGAAATGCAATAAGAAACATTTTTTTTTAAATATTTGAAAGTGGAATCAATAAAAGAGACACAAGAGAACCAAGAAATTCTAAAAGCTCCATCTCTAATTACTATTTATTAACTTTTAGTTAATTTATATATCTGACATCTTAGCTCAGTCAATAGTGAGTCTGTCTACTGAGCTAAGGGTACCAGGATTTATTCCTGGCATGGCCCAACAATTTATAATTGATGAAATGTGGGTATACCTTTCCACAGTGATATATTAATGGCCGGTGATGGGATGTTGTGCCTGTCCTAGTCTTAAGTTAGATTATAAAGCATATGAAGTTACGACAGACCTATCCAGCCAATAGTGGAAAAATATATGACTCAAATAAAAAAGTGACCCAGGTCACAGGCTGGAAACAGTAATGGATGTAAAAACAAAGTTAATCTATCATATGTTAATTTTGTATATCAATCGGTGATCTTACCTGAACTCCCATCTTCATTTTCGCTTTCTGCAGAGAAAAGTCCAAACATGCAATCTTGGCGTTGAGAACCTTCTTTGGCATTGCTGCAAAAGACACTCATCAAAATTAAAGCAGTTCCCAGTTTATAGTTCTTTTGTGTCATTAAAAATAAATGCCTGACATTACAACAGTGATTAGATCATGGTTTCTTAGTATCACTACAAGTACACACCAGACAACTAAGGCCACTGCCAAAAATTCATTTTATTTTCACTAATATAGTGCTACACCACACATTAAGTTTTACCAAAAACATTTTTTTACTCATTACATGAATAAACAAACTTTAATTAAAAAAACATCTTTGTAAACCATTTGAAAGAATGTATAAGGTGGTAGGGTGAATCCTTTGTCAGATTCAAATTGCTTAGCAGTGAGTATGGATTCTTATAAATAATAATTTCACTTTCCTTTATTAAAGTGCTAATCAACAGTCACAAAACAGCTCCACACTAAAAAGATACATTTGAGGACAACATATAAAATAGTTACATAGGAAAGCAATAATCATAGCTTAACATCATTATCACTAACTGTTTCCAGGTCAGTTTAGTAAAATACCTCCATCTTTCTCTATCCTTTGACCAGTCTTCTCCCCTAACTTGCATACTTTATCTGCTCCTCTAATCTCTTTCTTGGTCTCTCATGCGATTTTCCCCCCTACATACTTCATCTATATCATTCTCTTTGGTATTATCTCTTTTTTCATCCTTAATACATGACCACACCATCTCAACCTTGGTTCCTCTACTATCTCATGTACTCCCTGTATCCAACTCTTTCTTGGATGACTTAATTCTTTGTCCTGTTTCTCCTCATGACAGTAGTGTCTGACCGAAGGTTATTTTTTTTGGCCGAAGCTGAAGCCAAACTTTGTTTTCTTTTTCACATTTGGCCAAAGTCGAAAAAATCGCCTATATTGTGAAAAATCACTATTTTTAAGCTTAATTCAATTTCTGTTGCATTTTAAATTCAATATCATGTTTATTTAAATAACAGGTCACATTTTTATTGCTAATCAAATAAACTAGAATACATTTCCAAAATTATGAAACAAAATAATATAAAGACAAAATAAAAGCATGACAAAAATATAAATCACTTCTTCCTCTTAATATCTGGCTTTGAAAAAGTGACTAAATTATTTTTTATTGCGATCCATTCCCCATCCAAAAAATTACGTTATCTTTATGTATATAATAATTAATTACATTAGCTTTGATTTAAGGGGAAAGTTCTTAATAAATGTAATAATTATCAAAAGGAGACCAAATGTATATGATATTTTTATATATATCGGTGAATGTGGGGATGGTTTGGATTCCACGTTAAACTGTAGGTCCTCCATTTCATATCACAATCACCCTACCATTACACATTAGCGTACGTGTGTATAACCTGAACGGGTAGTAAGATGTGGTGCTAATAATAATACAAGAAAATGAATTAATAATTTTAAACTATATGATTTTTAGAGTTTTGTTGCATGTCAGTATGTACCTTGTGATGCTACAGTGGAGTTTAGTGCATAGCCTGGCACTAGAACACTCTCTCGAGCACTGCGACCATGAGCCTTAAGGATATTCACTGCTTTCACAGGGTATAGGTAGTTTCCCTTTCCATCAGTGACTTTAACAGCCTGGGCAGCATCCACCACCATGTTGGAAAATAGTTCAGCATCACTAAGGCCTGTCAAGGAGATTACACACATGGCTTCTAGTGTAACAACGTTTGACTCAACTTGAGGTTCTCAGTCCTCTGGCATTTCAAGAGAAGTATGTATTGCACAGTACAGTATTGCAATATATTGTAAAAGACAACAAAATATTGTGAGATGTGTTTTTGAAAAATGTATTGAGCACATTAGAATGTATGGCATATCAAGTCCAAATCATTGTAGAATTTATAGTGTATTATAAATACACAAAATTAAAGTGAATAAATTATTTTGGGAATTGACTACTTGGCCTCAAATAAATAATGATCAATTTCAGTTAGAGTTAACGATCTCAACAGTATACATATGTTTACTCGATAGCAGACACCATCATAGGTTTGATTGTTTTATCCAAAAGTGTCAGAAAAAAAAAATTACAAGCTGCACTATCACAATTTTCTTCGTAATATTCTTATAACCAATAAAACTCTCCAGTATTGAAACATGTTTTTCCCCCCAATCCATAGGTAAAGAAGGAGTATAAAATGTGTTTTCTGGCTATTATGTGGCTATATTGGGAGCAAAGGCAAATATTTAAAGTTTAAGAATAAGAATTTTATCTTTAATTTTTTAGTAGTACTACATAGGCCTAATACATGGATAAAAGTTAATTTGAAACAATTTTGTGGAGACATAGGTAAATTATTTAATGACTTTTTATAATGATATATAATTTTTTATTAGAGATGGATGGGAGTGACATTTTTATTGCAGGTCAAGAAATGACTCAAAATATTAGGATCAAGACAAGACAGAGTAAAAAAAAAAATATTTAAAAATTAATTAGATTAAAAATATATATTGATTTTATAGCTATTATGGCAACACTAGTAAAAGTTATAGCATTACTAAAGAAAGTATAATTTGTAATTAATAAAATGAAAGAATGCTAGGAAAATGGTAGAATGGTAGGGCACAAATAAAAGTAATAACACTAACACATATTTATTTACACACACTTCGATATTTTGATGCTATTATAGCATTTTCCTCAGGAAGTAGTAGAAGTTACACTTCAGCAAGTTTTGGATCCAAATTTCTACAAAACATTACCCACAATCTAACTCATGAACACCGCCAAGCCATATAATCCATCCAACAGAATCAGAACATCCCAATACTACCGGCTGTCAAAGGATCCAGTTACAGTAGTAATTAACAAAGATGATTACATCGCAGAAGTGCACAGACAAACTTCAGACTCATTCACATATCAAAAAATTGAGTATGATCCCACAATCAAATTTGCCAGCCAGCTTCAAGAACTCATCACTAAAGAAACCAAGTGCCCAAACCTTTTTCCACCCATCGTCCAGATTCTTCTACCAAAAAACCCAATAATGCCTAAATTCTACATGCTTACATAATTCACAGATACCGTACCACCAGGAGGGCCTATTATCTCCATATGTGGATCACTCACAGAAGGAATTTCACCCTATGTCGATCTACAGATGTGAACATTTGTTACCGGGCTACCATCCCAAACTAAAGACACCAACAATTTCCTTCAAAATCTCAATAGCCTTCCATAACCTTTGCCTCCATCGACGTTGTGTCACTGTATATAAACATTCCTCATGTTCATGGCCTTGCTGCTGTGGAACATTTTCGCAACAAGCGTCCGATCAATACCATACCTACAACATCATTTATTCTGGATCTCACTAAATTTATACTAGAAAAGAACAACTTTCAATTCATGAATCAGAACTTCATTCAAACCAAAGGCACAGCGATGGGTACAAGGATGGCACCTTCGTATGCCAATCTCTTCATGGGCAAACTGGAAAAAGCATTTAACTGCCAAATAGGGGTGTGCGAAGGCCACTTTTTAAATGTGAAGCGAAGCTTGAAACTTCAAAGTAAAGTCGAAGTCGAAGCGAAGTTTGAAACTTTGAAGAAAAGTCGAAGTCAAGGCCTATATTAATAATTAATGCATAAAGGCTTACTGATAGCTTAGTAAATTATCATTAAGTTTTAATTTTATTTACATCATGAAGTTTATAATATTATTTTGCAAACTTTACATATGCATGTATTTTTATCTGCATTTATCTGATTATAATTATAAATTAAATTTGGTTTTCGTTTCCCACTTTCCGTATCAGCCATTTTGAATAGTAAATAAAAAGCAAATAAGCTATGAAAAACTTCTGTGATAAAATGCACTTGTAAATTTGTCAGAGATAAAATATTATGGACTAAATAATAGACGCGAGATGGGATGATATAGCACAACTTAAGCGATTTCTCTACCTCATACCAGTGACCTTGGTGTTATTTCTTTATAGGTATTTTTATTTTTCACAAAATTATGTTGGCGATGGTGAATATAATATATTAATATTTACTTACCCACTTTTGACCTATGCGTACGTTATGGTAGTTAAATTACTAGTTGGTGTTAAAATTCTGTTTAGTTTAAAGTTATCAAATATTGAAATATGTAATAGTTAGAAATATAAAATTAAATTGTTTGATAATTTATTGAAGTTGTATCCTTCCTTCAAATTTTTCAAATATGCGAAGGTTATTGTAGATGTCAAAATCGAAACCAAAGGATATTTGACCTTCACTTCAATATTTTGAAGGTTTCCACTATATTACCGCCCAAATCAACAAACCACCTTGCTGGCTTCACTTATTTGATGACATATTCACGGTGTGGAAAGCTGGCCAAGACAATCTTACCCTATTTTTAAACAACCTAAACTTCTTTTTGGCTCTTCATTTCACCTCAAACCGATCCCATGACCAGGCTACATTTCTTGTTGTGGACACTGGCAGTTATATGGCCCATTCAAAACATCTTAAACCCACATATTTGCATTTTGATAGCTGCCACCCATTCAACCCTAAAAGCTTTATCCATGCAGTCTAGCCATATGGGCTCACCCCATCTCCTCCAATCCAGAAAGTCTTCAAACCCACCTTGAAAACCTTCAAAAAGCTTTTATAGAGAGGATACTATAAACCTCTCATTAATAACCTTCTTCGACTAGCTGAAACTCCACAATCACCCAAACCTGAAATACAAGATATTATACCTCTAGTGACTAAGTACTAGCCAGGCCTATAAAAGATAAACAAAATATTAGCATCAGGTTTCCCCATATTGAAAGCATCCAGCCATACCAACAATATTCTCAAAAAACCACCAGTCTTTGTGTATAAACAACCTCCATCACTTAGAAATCTTCTGGTACACCCTAAGCTCAAAATGACAACCTTGATTCAATCACAACAAGGCTCTCAACCCTGTCACAAAAAAGCTTGCAAAACCTGCCTAGACATCATCCAGCAACCACTTTCTCTAGCAACATCACCAACTCCATCTATATCATCAAAGGCAGTCACACATGTGAGTTCAGTATCCTAATTTACCAACAAGAATGCCAACAATGTACTGCACAATATGTTGGCCTCACCACTGAAACTCTTCATAAATGAATAATAGACACCGCCATGACAACAAAATCAATAATTCAGAAAAAAATGTTTCAGCACACGCCTCTACTCACAACCCCAACTTTGAGGACTGCTACGCTGTCAAGGTATTAAAAACATTTAACAAGACACAATGCAATATGTATCAGTAAAGAAGATGGGAGCTGGCACATCAATGCATCACAATGTCTAGAAAACCACCCAACCTAAATATTAGCTAGTTTCAACACAGAGGATAGAACAGCACCATCTACCTACTATCCAGAGTAATATAGAAACATTTAGAGAATTTCAACTCTACCAGAGAAGTTTTCATCTTTACTGATCAACTTGGCACCACTGAAGACAACAACCAGTTTAGTGTAACTACTACTACTTCCTGAGGAAGATGCTATAATTGCATCAAAATATCGAAGTGTGTGTAAATAAATATGTGTTTTTACTTTTATTTGTGCTCTACCATTTTCCTAATATTCTATCATTTTAATTATTACAAATTGTTTTTGTTCAGTGTATGTTATTTAATACAGATAAACATAGTATAATTAATAAAAATATGGATGGGCCCTCGAATCCTTAAGGATATTCAAGATTCAAGGATTAAAGACTCAAACCCTTAAAAAAAAGTTATTTTCTTTCCCTTTTTCAAGTGAAATATGTTTTAGAGCACTAATACTGCTTATTGGTGTTTCAAACTAACGCACAGTAATTTTAAGATCAACTTAACAACCAGGCCAAAGTCCAGTAATTTAATACTTAACTGAAAGTATGAAATTTATAATTATTGGCTTATAAAAAAGAATGTTAACATTTAGTTACTATTTGTATTTTATATTATTATAAGAGATGGGTCACTCGAATCTTTGAATCCTCGAATCCACCGAATCCTGGGAAGTATTCGAGATTCGAGGATTCAGTATTTTACTGGATTCGATGATTGAATCTTTCACCTCATAAATATTATGCTTTGTCACATAATATTTTGAGCTAAAAAATTATTTAGTTAGGCCTACTTGAAAAGCACAACTTAATCCGTAATCTTTATTTTGTCGGACAAAATAGATAAGCATGAATAAAATCATTATTTAAAAAAAATATTGTTAGGTGTGGAAAATCTAACGTGACTTATACCCTACCCTCCCACCTCTATGGGAAACATGGACTCAATCGTTTCAACGCTTGCTCACTTCTAAAATTTTCACCTCATGAACAATCTTGTAAATATTTTAATGAACACATTAAAAACCTTCAAAAGCTGAAAATCAAAGCTAGAATTACAAATAAACTCGAAATATATAAAACAAATTAAGGCTTTTTTTTTAACAGAAATAAGAAAATATAACACATGATACAAAGTCAGTTGCCACTATACACGATACAAAGTCGGCCGCCATGACAGACATTATGTTTACTCGCAAGCATGATGATTTAATAAAGATACTGTTAATTCCTACTACCCAACTGGTTTTAATTATCTACAACTATGTAAAGAACCACAATTTATTGCATATTACGATCTTTAAGTTAGATATTTTGTTGGGTTTCATGAATAATAAATACTAACAACAGTCAGACACCAATAAAACTGTTTATTTATGCCTACTGGCCTGTGTATTGTATATTATTGTTTGTTTAGAATCGATTCAGATAATCTGATCACTTAGTAAGCGCTATCGAGTTTTAAAAATCAAATAACAACTTACTAATTCATAATTTGTTTTAAATTGTTTCTAACTAAGAGTTTTTTTTTAAAATATGTTATTGAAGTAATTGTAAAAATATTCAAACTTAGTCCTGCCTAATAAAATGGAAATGAACATATTGCAAGAGTCGAAAATATGTTCCTGTTTTAAATAAAATGATTTATCAGAAATCGATATATCGCAAGAATCGAATATATTTCTTGTTTTCTACAATAAGATAGATAATAGATATATAAAAAAATAATAAAACATGCTTAGGCATTAATGAGTTCACGATTTCCAATGTATGTTTAGTTGTTAAGCAAGTTGTTTTAGTCTATTTATAAAATCTGTTTGTATTTTTATTTCTTATTAAAATAAATTATAATCCTTCAGTGATGATTAAAGTAGATCAAAAGATAACTAGGCCTAATCTGTTTATTTCACATGTTGTTTTAGAAAGTTAAGTCAATATATCAGCACTTTTAAAAATAACTAAAATACACTCAAATTTTGATTGATTTGACTTCTAAACAATAATATGTGTATAGATTGTTTAATTTGGCTGTATTATAACCTGTATTTCGTGAGGGGTGCCTGGAGTTGATTAAAATTGAAAGCATGATTGAAATGAATCTTATTTAAGAGCTTAGTCCTGTATTGTGTAATGTAGGTATATTTGTAAACCATTGAAACTTCTAACAATTTGCTAGGATTCAAATTCGAGAGAAAAATTTAGATTCAGATTCGAGAAATAGTGAATTCGACCCATCTATAAATTAAACCCTCAATTTTTTAATTTTTTCAAGTGAAATTTGTTTTAGAACGCTATGATTGCTTATTGCTGGCTCAGAACCAATAATAATTATATGATTAACTTAACCAAGGCCTAGACTAATAATTTAACACTTAACTGAATGTATGAATGTTATAATAAATGGATTATAAGAAAGAATGTTAGCATTTAGTTAATGTTTGTATTTTCTATTATTCTAATATATTTATACTTCCTCTTATGTTCATAATTTTTTCCAAGATTCGGATTCAAAGGTAAATTGGAGATTTTGATTTGAGATTCGGATTCGTAAAATAGTGGATTTGACTCAAATCTAACCTAGACTATTTTGATATGTATGACTACATAAATTCCTCAAAGGTGCACTTGTTTCGCATTTCCCAAGGATGTGATTGTAGGCCACGTTAAATGTATAAACCTTGCTTTGGTGGTCGCATGGTCCAACACGCTACTCTCATGATAGACTAGACTACTGATGACAGGGAGATTTAGGTTTGAATCTCGGTCGGGTGTATTGAGGGTGGATTTCCAAAATGGTTTCTCCTTCCACGCAAATGCAGGTACACTCCCTCTAAATATAGCCTTCCTAATCCCTAAAGCCATTTGTCTATAAGCATATAACCTGAATGGGTAGTAAGACATGGCGCTAAAAAAATATATACCTATTATTAAGGCTGTTTTTTTTTCTAAAAGGTGAAACCAATTTTTGAGTCAATGCAGTAACTGAAATAAATACACTTTCTTTCAAATAAACATTGAATAACACATAAAAATGTGGGGCGAAAGTGAATGAACCATTAGAGGATTTTAGGTATATCAAAGATGTGTAAATATTTCAAAAATTGATATTCAAAGATATTAGAATTTTCTAATATTTACAGAACCCTAATCATAGAGTAAAGTGTAATGTGCAGTACAGAAATGTAAAGGATACGCTCCAATTAGTTTGCTAGACATGGCAGTCTTGGCTGCATTCACCAAACAATCCCTGCCTAGCTCCTCGACACTCAATGTGAGGTGCTCCTGGATGTATTTGCAGGCCTCTCTGGAATACACACAAATGGGTTATTAAGATACATGGACTGTTGTAATAACAATATCTACCTGCTTTGCTGTCAGTAAGATGATACTGGTCACTTGTAATAACGGTATCTACATAGGGATGTGAAAAAAGTATCAATACTTTACTAATATTGATATTTTCCTTTCAATACTAGTATTTTTTTACTAAATACTTTTTCCGATTGTTTTACTGATTAGTACTCACACTCTGGTATCGGATCAGTATCGATAGAAACAACTTTCTTGTTATCATCACTCATGCTGGGATTAAATGTTTATTAAGGTGGACTGTGGAAGAAGAACAAATGACACTATTTCACAGTTCTCATTCATTTTCTGCAACTCTAGCATTCAAGCTCTCTTAGTTCATCATAAATCAAAGCTATTCTTTCTTCTTCATTTATCAATACAGACTGATGCCTGACCAGGCAAGTGGCAACCAGTCTACTAGACAAATTTAGTTAAAAAATGATACCTCCCAGAAGTAAATTACGGAAGTTCTTTTAAGAAGTTGAATATCGAAAATGCGTCTTTTAAAATTTGTTTTAAAATATTAAAAACCACTATATTTTTTAGTGTTTAAATAAATATGAACATATAATTATGATGCAAAGGTTGAAATAATAATAATTATTATTAGATGAAAAAAAAATCCTGATTAAAATTTTGATACCGATACTTACTGTTTTCGATACTAGTATAGTATTGATATTTTTCCCCCGATACTTTTAATAAGTACAGTATCGATACTTTTCTTTCGACACCACATCCCTATATCTACCCGTTTTGGTTGTCAGGAGGATGATACAAGTCACATATAATAACAGTATCTACCTGCTTTGCTGTAAGGTGGATGACACAGGTCACATATAATAACAGTATCTACCTGCTTTGCTGTAAGGTGGATGACACAGGTCACATGTAATAACAGTATCTACCTGCTTTGCTGTAAGGTGGATGATATACGTCACATATAATAACAGTATTTATCTACTTTGCTGTAAGGAGGATGATACATGCCACATATAATAACAGTATTTATCTACTTTGCTGTAAGGAGGATGATACATGCCACATATAATAACAGTATCTATCTGCTTTGCTGTCAGGAGAATGACACATGGCATGTGTAATAACATTATCTACCTGCTTTGCTATAAGGAGGATGATACAGGTCACATGTAATAACAATGTCTACTCCACCAGTGTGAGATTGACATTTTGATTTCAAGAAATTTTCGGGCAGGAAAAAACAATTTTCCATGGGAATGAGACGGTAAAGATTTTAAATATAATTTTTTTGTTTAGATTTATGTTTATTTTTCAGATTTATATTTATTCCAAGCCAAGCCTTCTCGTCATTCCCATCAATAAATAAAAAATAATTTGATGATGAAATAAGAAACTAATAGCAATTTCATCAGAAAGGAATCAAATTGTATGAGTTAAAATAAGGTGTTTAACAATGAGGCTAAATGATATTTCTTATAGTTACAGAACAGTGGAAAAATAAATAGAGAGATTAGAAAAAGGCAAAGAAAGTATTATAATAAAAACAAAGTTTAAAAATTTACAGCATTAGTGGCGAGAGCTTTATTTTTTAATAACTACTAATACAGTATAACATCAACATATTTAATTAAATATGATTAAATAAAAGTGTGCCACAATCTTGTCCATATGAACACCAAAAAACTATCTCAAATGCACCGGTGTGGCCAGGTACCCCTTATGGTCCCCACACATGGTAAATTTTTCACTTGATGCCATGCCCGAACTGATAATCTGGACTTGCCCAAATTCACTATACACAGGTCATGGTAAGACTGTCATTCCCTTCTTCGTGAACCATAAATTTTGTACTCGTAAGAATTCGGCCAAAGCTTGAAAATAACAAGACTATAAATCTTTCAATCTTGATCTAGAGTTTAAATGACAAGCTCCGCTCGAAGCCCAAAATCCGAGTAATCACAGAGAGCTATTAAGTATAAACCACCATTTTTAAAAGAAATTAATCAATGAAAATAATTTCCATCAAAAATTTGCTATTTGATTAAATATAAAATTTTATTCACGGCTACCTATCTATACTGTTAGGTTTTTATGAATAAAATGCTATTATATTATTTTATTATTCAAATAAGGTTTACTCATGTCAAAGTTTTCACAAGTCTTAACATATTAGTTTAAAAATCAATACATATTTTTAACCTACAAGAGCCATTTTTATCATTTCTGTTCTTATCCTGATCTCGATATTTTGACTCATTTTCTCTCTCACAATAACAATGTCCCGTACATTCCTACTATGAAGGCTATTCAAACACCTGGGAAGAACTATGCAAGAGGCTCAAGGAGCGCTTTGACTCAAGTGAAAGTTTAGCTCCAAGCTTAACTCCATGGAGAGGCCCAGACCACAGAAGAATCCATTGACCATTTTATTCGCAGAAAAATGCAGCTGTACAAATAGTTATTCCGCTCCCTCTGGCTCCCGATAATTAAATCCTTCCCCTCATGGGCAAGCTCCTTCACCCCACCATCAGACCCTTCACCATGTTCCCGCAGTACCCCTTCAGGGGACCAACCACTAGAAAGAGCTCAAGTTGTCCAAGATATTTCTTCTTTACCCCTTACTACCCTACCAAGCTCCTCCCTTTTGGCCCTACCAGAACTACCCAACCTCCCCTCTCAAGATGCACACAAAAATCAGCATTAAGGAATAGGTATGAAGGACACTACCAGAAACACAATCTCTCCTTATAGAATGCTGAGTGTTTACCTGATAAGGTTATCCTGTAAAGAAGCAGCGCCAAAACTAGAAAATTTAATGTTCTCAAGAGACAGACTTGAAGAGGGAAGGAGTCCCCTCCTCATCCTGAGCGAGATGCCAATGGATCTCCTCCAACACTATTACAACCACGCTGGAGCGGGTCTCCCCAGAGATAAATCAATGAAAGCCATCATGAAAGAATGGATGTGAATGATACTCCCAGAACCACTTTCCCAACTTCCAGAACCACTTGCCTCCTCAACCTCCCACCACCACTAACCACCACCACCATCGTCCTTACCCACAGTAATTCTACCCCCACAAGTAGATACCACGTCCAAAAGCAGCGCAGAAGGCCAAAGCCAGAAGATTTATCCCTCCACAGAAACAGCCTCAAGAAAAATGTAAGCTCCTCATTCCGAGCAGGATGCCATATGAGCTCCAACACTTCCTGGACCTGCTGAAGCAGGTCACTCCAGAGAAAAATTGATGGGAAGCCTTCTCAATCGCAAATCCTACAACCCCCAAGAACACACAAATCTTGAAACAAGAAGTTATCCCCGAATGGGGTTACCTTAAAGTGACTCTCACAAACAATGGACCACAATTCCACTCTTCATGATGGAAGATGTGCAGTGATTGGAAAATTAAAAGAGCAACTATCGCCATCTACTACTCAAGAAATAGTCCCGTAGAGACAGGCAAGCAAGAGTGAAAAATCGGAACCCATAATATGTATCTCGAAGAAAGGAACACAACCAATGGTATAAGGTATATCTCACCCAAAAAAAATTCTACCTTTTTCTATCAAAGAAATAAGACCACCAGTTTTGCACCTAGCAAAATCCTTATTGGTCAGACTTTCTGGTGACCAGAGGAATGGGCATCAAGAGACGCCAACGACATGTCATAATAATATCAACCCAAGCAGAGGAAAAACAACTTCAATACCAAAAGTGGTATGAACCACAAAATGCAATGAGCCCCCTATAAGTAGGATCCTGCGTCCCATCTAAAACCCACCTCCTGTTCAACACCAGTGATGGAATCCATGAATGGAACCCTACACCCTCCTAGGACCATGGCGACACAAATGCTAGCTGAAGAGCAATTAAGGCCCATCAGAGCCAACTCCAGCAAAGACCTCCCAGATTAATCTGAAGCCAAACCCTTCCTTAACCTCTGACAAGATGTGTATTAATCACAACGTGTGAATGTGTGGAATGCCAGGCCTCCACCATGGTTCAGATTCCATGTTAAACTATAGGTCCTCCATTTCATCTCACAGTCACCCTACCATTACACATTACTGACATTAGTGTAAATGTGTACAACCCAAACAAGTGGTGGTAGTAGTAGTGGTGGTGGTAGTAGTAGTGGTAGTAGTAGTGGTGGTGGTGGTGGTAGTAGTAGTGGTGGTGGTAGTAGTGGTGGTGGTGGTGGTGGTGGTGGTGGTAGTAGTGGTGGTAGTAGTAGTAGTAGTGGTGGTGGTGGTGGTAGTAGTGGTGGTAGTAGTAGTAGTAGTAGTAGTAGTAGTAGTAGTAGTAGTAGTGGTAGTAGTGGTAGTAGTAGTAGTGGTGGTAGTAGTAGTAGTAGTAGTAGTAGTAGTAGTAGTAGTAGTAGTGGTGGTGGTGGTAGTAATAGTGGTGGTGGTGGTAGTAATAGTAGTGGTAGTAGTGGTAGTAGTAGTAGTGGTGGTGGTAGTAGTAGTAGTAATGATGATGATGATGATAATAATGTAATGAACCTCACCTGCATGCAATCCTGTAACCGCTGATGATTGAAGTTGGGTGAATCTTCTGCTTCACCAAATCATCAGCATTCTTGAGAAGCTCAGCAGCGACAATCACCTGAAACATTTATAATAATATAATATATTAACCATTGAAAGGACAGAAGGTCAAGGCCTACACACCTACCAGATAAACATACAAAACACATAATTATGTAATTTTCCAGATGCATTAGTCCCCTTCTTCAGCAGAAGAGAGTAAAACACAGACTGAACTATTGCAGCATGGCTAGAGGTAGGTTATGGTCACTTAGACATCATTGTTGCCTGCCTTTTAATTGATTCACAACCTTCTTTGGGAAACCAATGTAGTATTTATATGTATTGTTGTCATATCTCTATATATCATTTTACAATTATATATTGTTTTCCTCGCACCTGAAGATGGTGTAAAGTCTGTTCATGAGAGATTTTTATCTGTATGACAGTTCAAAAATCATATGTTTAGGTTTTGGGTTGCCAACTTTTGTAAGAGATCACTGTTTTGTTATAAATGTTAACATTTTTAGTTACATGTTACATTTTACATTTAAAATAATGTAAACTTAAGTTTTCTTACACAGTTTCATAACTTTTAATAATTTTTTTACCCAATCCGAAACAATATTTTAAACATTATTAAAAGTACTTATTCTCCATTTTGGAATGTTATCTATGATGTGCAATATAGTGCATACATTAATAACGTTTAATACAGCCATCATATTTACTTGGAAAAGAGAAAGTACTTGTCATTTTATTTATATATAATTATTTTATTGTATTTCAAAATATTTAACTGTATAACATATTTTTATCTACTGTGTGGGTGCATCATTGTAAAGAACTTGTTTCCGTCACGTTCAATCACATGGTTCAAATTCGCCGGTCACCATTTTGAAGCTATGTTAGTTAGACCTTTTGTGAAAGTGATGTGAATAGTTTTTTTATGTGGAATGAAATGATAAATAAGCTTTGTGCCTGACCTCAAATAAATATATAAATAGAATTAGCCTAAATTTCTGTGGTTAACTATCAAATCCATACATTACCATACATTTTCATTACAGTTATTCAAAGCGACAGATGTCAGCTGTTGGAGTAGGGATATATTAGGGATTATTTCTAGTAACTTTTTGAGCTGTAATTCAAGCAAACTAAGCTCGTGAATGTAATATAAAATCTATATATAACACCGAAACATGTTGTCAAAGACTAAGGCTAATATACCAAATAAGGAGAAGGGAATAAGAATAAAAAAGTTATAACTTTAACAATAGAATTAGCTATGTTGAGAAAATTTTTGGTTTTTTCTAAAACGTTCTGATGCACCATTTTCCTTGAACGAGGCCATCAATTCAAATCAATACAAATTATTCAAACTAGACCGTAAAAGCTTATAATTCAAACTAGATCATCAAAACAAAACATTTAAACTAGACCATTAATATAAATTATTTAAAATAGATTAACAACACAAATCATTTAAACTAAGATGACAATACTAATCACATAGGAACTTTTTCAGTCAGATTGAGTACCTACGCCTCAAGTGTGGTGCTACACTAAACAGGATGAAATCTTCCTAAATCAGAATGAAATGGGTCAGCTTCATTGGCGAAATGGGCCCATTCTATTCTGGTCTAGGTAGGTGTCGTCATGATTTAGAGTAGCACCACACTTAAGGTGTACACAATCTGACTATGAAAGGTGCAGCCAAAGGGAGCGTGAGTATTTTTACAGTTTCTACAGAATTGAAATCTTTTGGCCAAAATAAATAAAATATTTCTCCAGTAGCAACATAGAGTTTAGTTTTCTGCACATGCTAATATCAACAGATATTCAACATCTGTTGACATTAGCATGTGCAGAAAACTAAACTCTATGTTGCTACTGGAGAAATATTTGATTTATATAAAAAAAAAGTAATGCTATAAGAACTGTAAATTACTCATGCTCCCTTCTGCCGCAACTTAAGCTGGAATTTAATATCAATGCTAACATTTAAACTGAACCATTAAATGTGGCCCAATACATTCAAAATAGAAATGCTATGACAAAAGTTTGAAATGACAAAAATTAAACACCTGAATTATATTTATAAGTTAATACATTAGTTTTGTAAAGGCTTGTGTGGTAAAGTGAGGTTGGGCCATGTATCTCAGGTATGTTTAACTCTTAATCCCAAGATTTGAATTTTCACTCTCTTCCTGTTCTCCTGGTTTATATAGTTTTGACATAACAGTAAAAATAAAAGGAACTTAAGAAGTGTATACAGGCCTATCACACACATCATTACAATATAAATAATTGTCCTCAGCTGGTGTACTAACCACAGAGGTGGTTCCGTCCCCCACTTCGTCATCTTGAAGTTGTGCTAATTCCACAAGCACCCTGGCAGCTGGATGCTCAACCTCCAGAAGACGCAAGATAGTGGCACCATCGTTGGTCACTGTCACATCCTGAGGAAAGCACATTTAAACAAACTGATATCAGATTAAAAGTGTTGTGATGGAGAAATAAACCTTCAATAAGTGGAGTTTATGTAGTTTAAGGCACTACTTGAAGACTTTAGTAGCAGCTTTAGTTTTAACTTAGTACAAACCATAGATGTAACTTAATACCAACTATATATGTATCGTCATACTAGCTACAGATGTAACGTAATACCTACTAAAGATGTAGCTTAGTACCAGTTCCAGATGTACAGTGGCATGCCAAAGTTCAGGCCATAATGTTTTTGAGTGTTATTTTTCTAAACAAGGTTTACATGATTACATGAAAATCTTGTTTTTCAGAAAATAAAGGTAATGAAGTTTTTTATTAATTCACATATTTTTTTAAATTCATAACATTTAAAAATAGTAATATTTTGTAGTTGCACCTAAAGATGTGTTGCCATACCCTTATTGGAAATTATTGGAGCACAACTACAAGGCAATACATCAATTAAATGGATGATGCAGCTTTTAGGAATCATAGTTCATTCCTACAATACAGTGTGCCATAATTATATTTAGTTGGAATGTTTATTTTTCCTTACATGGCATCCTTGTTCATCCCACATGGGCTCAGTTGGATTTAAGTCTGGAGATTGTGTGGTCAGTATAAAAGAGGTTCTATTTTTGCAATTAAGAATCCCTTTACCAATTTTAATTTTTATTTGGGACACTTAAGTAAGTTATTTTTTCAGTAACTAAAGGTAAGCTTCAATAGGATCCTTCATTTTTTTGATTAAGATTGTGATAGTTCTTGGTGTTTTGTTTAACCTAATTTTTCAAACAACTCAACATTTCCTTGAGGTGCTTTAAAAACAAACTTGGCCACGATTTTGTGTGAACTTTTGTTTTGAGGTTATCATAGTGAGCTTATACTGGATGACAATTCACATTAGAGCTTGACAAACTTACAGAAGAAATTGAATAAACTGAATTTTTGATATAGGCTAAAGGAGATCAACTTCCTCCTTAATGAATATGATTCTATGTTTGGATCTTAGTTTGTTCTTACACCATGTCTTAGTATCCATATCCATCCAGGATATGTATATTGGTGTAACTTAGTTTTTGATGAGGTTTAGTCATTTATTTCTGTAGTTTTATAGATAGCAGTCATATATTTCTTTAACCCTTATACTGCCACAAGCTGATTTGACCGGCTCTGCCTACTATCGGTAAAAGTGCCACGATCCGATCTAATCGGCTCTGCCTACTACCATTAAAAGTGCCAGAGTCAATGAGGTTGGCTCTCTCCAGATTTGCGCTAGTTCTTGCTTTACCTGATAGATAGTGCAGTGTTGTCATTTATCACTGGAAAGAGAATATTCCCCTTTATTATTTTATATAAGGTTGGCAACAAAAATCAACCGTAAATGGTTGTTATTGGAACTGGGAGTTTAGTGCATTTACAATGGTGGACGGTGACACTGTTGTTAAAGGGGATGATGAAAGTGTTCGTATTCTAAATTAATCTCTCTCTACAAGTGAAATGAATGTTACTTGTGAGGAATCTAGGGATTTGTTAAATGATGAATACATGCCTCCAAAGAGGAAATGAAAAGGGAAAAGTAACAATGTTAGAGACATTAGGCCAGTTTTGCGTGCAAATACACATAATAGTTATATAGTTAGTGGCTCTAATAATGCATCTATCATCGATCAGGGTAGTTTTAATTATTTTGCAAACAGGCCTATTTCTTCAACTCCATTATGTTCTAGTAGTAATTGAACCATAATTGAAAATAGTACTTCAGAAGATGAAGACAACAATGATGATGATCTTAATGAAGACGCTTACAGTTGGCAAAAAATACAAGTTGGGAAAGACATCAACAATCCCATAGTTATTTCCCATGTTTACTCTGAGCTTCCTGGCCCAAAACATGTCAATGATTCAAGAGCTAAGCCAATCGATTATTTCAATTTATTGTTTACAATGTCAATTCTCACTATAATGGTCACAAAGCCAAGCCACTATGCAAATCAGTTTTTGGACAAGGCTCTAATTGTGACAAAAATCCTGTGTCAAGATGTGAGTAAAAACCATCATTCCTGAAATGAATAGCATGCATTCTAAATATGGGTCTCAACCGGAAACAAGCCATATTTAGTTATTGGTCTACCAGTCTTACTGTGGATTCACACGTTCGCCGAAAAACTAGCGCAGAACAGAAACGTGGTCACGTGATGCGCTCTAAGCCAATCACAAGATGGCCGCTTAATCAGCGCAAGCTGTTCTGCTGAAGTTCAACTATTCTCTGCTTTGTCCGCTCTGCTCGAGATGTTAGGCACAGGAGAACCAACCACCTCAAAATATTGTGCATGTGCATTTGTCAACGCATGCGCTCTACAGCCAGAAGCTAGCAGACAGCTTCGTTGGTCGTTGTGAGGAGATTTGAAATAACTCGTTAATGTAAAGTAGTTTATTGAATGTATTGGATTGTGCCACGCTACAACATTATAATTTGTAAACAACCATAAGAACAATGATCTAAAATATATGTTTATCCCCTGGAAAATAAAATATGTTGATAATCAGCTGTTTTAAAGCATTGCAATGCATCATAGTTCAACTTAGAGTGTGTGAATTAATGCGCAGATTCTGCTTTCTATTTTTCAGTGAGCGTGAGAATCCAGCTTTAGTCAGTCAACACCTGTTTTCCCTATGATGTTTTCACAGAATCGCTTTCAGTTACTTTTGAAATTTTTTCATCTTGCGGACAATTTAAAATTATTTCTCTCTAATCTTACAAAGTATGACCCTTGTGCTAGGTTTCAAGTAATAATTGATCACGCAAATAGACTTTTTAGACAGCATTACATTCCACACCAACAACTTAGTGTTGATGAAAGTTTAATTGGAACAAAAATAAAACTTAACTTTTGAGGTATTTACCAAACCAACATCACCACCATTGGGGCATAGAATGATGGATGTTTTGTGACTCAATAGGTAATTATTGCCTTGCCTTTTACGTTTATAGAGGAGCAAAATCAGTAATGGATAAGGCTGCAATCAAACGTGATGGCTTAGCTTTCACTGTTATGACACTTCTTACTGTGGGCAACTACAACTCAGACATGCTACCTGGACCATTTTTTTATTTTGAAACATATCAAAACGCTGAGGCTCTATATTAGTTATGAACATAGTCAGCTAATAGGGGCTACTAGTTTTTATCCTAATATTAGTCAAGAATAGGCACATAAATACTGTCCCATCATTGCGCCTGGCTCAATGTTTGAGATAAATGCAATAACAAGTTGGCATAAACAGGGTTCAAGAATATATATCAACGGTACAATACTTGGAGATCTTGTGTAATCATAGATTCCATGGGTGAAATCTATCTGAAAAACAAAATAACTAGCCTTTGAGCATCTGAATTATATGAGTAATAGTTTTATCCCAATTGTTGTGTCTCTAACAACAGCCAGTATTCCCTCATATTTGTTTGGTAAGCAGTTTTGTACCACCCCTACATTAACTTGGTGTAAATCAGTTAATATTACAAAATCAGCAGCATGGTTTGATTGGGTAATATTAAAAGAGAGCTGTTAAGATTTTGTTAACAGTTGTTGCAGCAACAGCTAGCCTTGAACCAATTTTTTCAAGTTTTGACATAGTCCAAACAAAATTAAGAAATTGGTCGGGAAATGTAAAGGCATATGAGTTAACTTTCATGTTCAAATACTTTAACAAAGATTCATGCAGTAAAAAAACAAACTTAGACTGGGTTTGGCTTGAGTCAGAGGAAGGAGAAGTTGAAAGCAAAAATGTTAGTTTAGTTAACAGAGCTACTTTTTTAAACCAAGATGAAGATTATGAGACAATTGTGATACACTTATTGATGAATGAAAATTATTCTTGTTTGTATTTTTTTTATCTAGCATTTATTTGAATATATCTTAATACAATCACATTTTTCTCACTGTTCACTGTTGTATTCACAATTGTACTTGCTATGTAAATGTGTTAATAAAATAATGAAAACAGAATAATGGCCTAGACAGCCCTAATTTAATTGCCTTTACTAAAATCATTAAATCAATTTTATTCATACAAAATAATATAAATAGGAAGGTAAGTAAATATTGATGTTTAAATGTATGACTATCTTTGTACATACAATTTATCTGGACAGACATGCATATTGTGCGTGTATTATTTGAAATTTTTCCATGAATTACGATATATGTATCTTTCAAGACCTTGATATATATCCAATACATATTATTTATATATATATATATATATATATATCTGATATTTTGATATTTATATAAATATCATATATTCAAACCCTGGACATGAGACCTACACCAATGTCATCCACCAACATCTTGTCCAATCCGACCGGGCCGAGAGAACTCTTGACTATATTGGCGATGGAGCAGGCCGCCATCACTATAACAACAAAAATTCCTTATAGGTTATCTGATACAGCTCTTCAAGTAAAGAAACATCAAACTAATACTTTATATTATAATTTTACTAAATTAAGGAAGATTATATTTTATAATATATAAATATTTTTTATTAGGAGCATGTAAATTTGCATTAGAATTAATATTGATATCAATGTTTATTTTCAACACGAAAACAAAGCTGTTAATAGACTAAAATTAAATATAAAGTTAGATGGGTTCTGTTTGTTGAGCGTTTATTTTTGCATACAAAATCATGGCTGAATTCAGAAGGGTCACCTAAAGAATCCCACTTATCAATTTGATTTATATATTAAATCCAGAGTAATTTATTTCCACCCAACCAAACCATGTAGCACTATTAAGTCAGAAACTCTGCAATTTAAATATCCCAAAACAGAGATTATTAAACATTCAACAACAAATATTAGTCAACAAAATTAATTTTCTGATTCATAGAGGGGGCTATGTTGTTTTGTAAATTTTTTGTTGGGCGGTATGCAATGCCCAAACATCAGAGATAATTTACTTATTAGTGGTGTGTCTTAACAAATGTATTTATGGACAAGATGAATAAATGTGAGCTTTGTTCAGCTGTTTCCAGCTTGGTCAACATTTACAAGGCTGATTAGTGAGACTTGGGAATGACATCATTAATCAATAGTCAATCTATACAAAGAAAGTAGTTCTTATATTCTTACACAGGAAATGGCCTTTTACAAACTTCTTACTGATCAAGACTTCAAAGCTGTTTCAAAGGTTGAATTGGTCTTTAGGATGAACTTGATAAAAACTGTAACAAATTGTGGTGGTAAACGAGGGGGTAATCTCTCAGTACTAGCATGGCTTAATACTGAGTGAGATTTGCTTTGTGAAAGTGACTTGTGTAAAGATCTTATTGACACTTAAGGCCCTTGGCCCGGTCGAGTGCAAGTCTAAAACCTATTTTGTGGGATGGTGAGCGAGAGGGTGGAAGGCATGGCGTGGTTTCACAACCAACCAAAGTATCCTTCTGCGCCAACAAGAACAGATGGATCACAGAAACCGTAGATGGTGCCAGCTACCAGACAGGTCTTGCAGAAAAATCATATGTTTGGAAATATCAGTTTTCTCTAGAACTAGTGAAATTCTTATGTTAATATTTTCAACACCCCTTCTGAGATAATGTATCAATGTTTATTAATTGTTACATTTTCTTATTTTTTGTTATAAAACTGGCAGTTTTCTATTGAAAGTGTCAATTTTATCGATATTTGATCACTGTTAAAATGATAGTGGAGGTGTGTATATAAAAAGTATAACTTAATCAATGTTTCTATTCCTAAACAAATCATTTCTGAAAATAAAATTGCAAAAACAATAAAAATTCTTGAAGATAACCATTTGTTCCCATGGCTCTGAATTTCCACACCAAATGAAAAGGGCCAATCCCCTTAAGGCATCTTTTTGCGATTGACCTGATATTGATGTTTATGACCAAAGCATTTTCAAGCTCAGAGTATTGTAGTGGGTTACTTGTGTTTATGACTGTGACGATACCAGACCTTGGTGTTCTGGTACTTTCCTTAACCAAACTAAAAAGCCTGGTATTAACTAACCAATGAGCTGAGAATTATAGGCCAATTTCAAAATAACATGATGCCTTATGTTAGATCCAAACAAGTAAAACTGACCCATTTAGTCTCTTTTTTAACATATACACAATACACATTGGGCGAAAAAAGTGGGAGATACATAAAGATAAAGTCAACTTAAATTATTATATTTAAAACAAAGTTTAAATTGACAATGTAAGTTCATTTCCAAGCCCTAAAATTATTTATGTCTGTTTGCATATGTCCTCTTACTGGTACTTTAGAAGATATAAACCTTTGAGACAATCAATAAGTAAATAGTAATAATAAAGAGCTCTAGAGAACATTCCATCTTAATAGGATCAATATTTGGTATCAATAGCCACAATGGGCCATTAGTAAGCATGTGTATTGGATTCTAGCTATGCACTTAAAATATTAAGGAGATCGCCAATCAATTTATAAAGGCCACCCATGGATGACACATAGGTGTAGTTAAGAATATTAAAAGTGGCTAATGAGCGCCACAATTCCAATTAGGAAAGCCTCTATATAAAGCCCATACAGGGACATACATAGGCCATAGAAAAGAAAACACTGGGCGGACAAATCTTCCTTAAACCAAATCACGGAGGTGAGAGCACAAAACAAGAGAAGAGCTCAGATATCTACAATAGCTCTATCGGTGAAGACCCCACTGTCTAAAGTCATAATGGAGGTCAGTTTACTAGTAATGATAACGGTAAAACCATTCTGTGATTAATTGATTAAAGTCATGTTCCAAGGCCATCAACAGCCACTGATAATAACCTTAAGTCATAGGACATTAATGTCCAAACATAAGATGATAACAAAATACATAAAATGGCTCTTAAAGAAGCCAAGCTACAATTAACTTGAAATAACATAAATACACATCTTTGTGAAAATATTAAAGGAGAGTTCCCTACATCATAATGATACACCTATATGTGCTGCGACCCAGTAACATGAGGCTATATACACCTTGTGAGGGAAAGCTATTCTTAGGCTAACAGTACAATTAAATTATTAAATAAACATGCAGAGCCCGCTAGTAAACAAATCAAAAGTCAACTTATACATCTAAAAGTTAGAGCTGATGTAGTCATCACAAGCATTATCTGAAGGAGAGTTTATATCACCCTAAATGTTTTTGTTCGCCTTGAAGGCGGGCCCATTCATACCATCCTTACAGTCGAGCTTTTGGCAGCTGGTGACTGTGAGCAGCGTTACTTCTCCAGTCAATGGGTGAATAATAAAATAATACCATAGTTGTGAGCTGAACATCCCAATTTATATGATTAAAAATTTGCTGATGAAGGGGGAAATCACTCCTCCCCTTGTGTTGTTGCTTTTTCGGTAATAGGAGGAAGTCGATCCTGCGGCGCTCGTGGCCCAAGTATCAGACAGGTAGGTGGAGAGTTCAAGATGCATGCGCTAGATCTCATTTCCCTTTCTCATACTACCCCAAACTTGGAAGATATAAAGTTAATTGAATCGGCTAGTTAATCAGGACATTGCCTCGGGAGTCATACGTTGGAGCGTGTAAACAAAACTAGTTCACATCAGCAAAGAACGTGGAGAGTTGAAACATATTGTTGGGGTTTTATTTAAATGTTTTGAGGAAATATATTTCAGAACATTAAATAAATGTGTCATCTCTTATTGTGAAGGATTAAAGGCCTTTAGCCCATCACATAACTTCATTGTCAATGGATTTTAAAAGATGTAAATTAAAATAGACAGCAATTACTAGCTATATAATATATAACAGCAAGTATGCTAGTAATAAGCTGGGCCCAGATTTTGATGAGATGTCATCTTATTTTGGGGTCCATCAGAGGCAATACTCATTTGTATATAAACTGTGTTCATGATCCCTTGGTTGTAAAAATTATTATTTTTAAGGTCTTTTTTGGTCATTTTGGAATTTTAGGTTATTTTTCTTGCTTTTTTGTTAAATAGGTAATTTTTATGAATTTTTTTGGAATGAAAATTTTAATTTGTTTGAAAATTACTCTAAAAAATTTATATCTTTGAATTATTGCTGCTTTTGTAAAAAAAATTAATATTCAAACATCTCCCACACTTGTTGATTTAATATAATGTATGAGTCCAAATGAACTTTGTACCACCTTTATCTGTGTTATCATAAAATTCACTCACTATACCTAGGATAGAAAGAGATACAGGGGAAGGGGGTAACTATTGCTTTTAAAAGAGGTATTTGTATACCAATTTTAAGTAAAACATAATATTTTAGTTGTCAAAACTTTTACAATGAATAATTTATTTGTGTACTATCATTTTGTGTGCATTTATAATGCCTAAAACCAACCCATCTAAAGCAAGTCATTTGAGAAAAATGGTTAATGAATTTGGAAAGTTTTTTTTCTAAAGATAGTGAAATACTTTTCTGTAAAATATGTGAAGTGAAAATGGCATCAGATAAAAGATTTACCATTCAACAGCACATAACTCGTAACAAACATGTACGTAGTACCCAGAATATCAATCAAAAGAAAACTTTTCAACTAGCCTATAACTTGCACAAAATGCAGCCATGAATCAAGAAAAGAATTCAGAATTTTATAAAGATTTGTGTGATGTTCTGGTTTCTGCCAACATTCCTTTGAGCATGTTAAACTAAAGGATTTCCTGAGACAGTAAAAGGGTTGTCCTATTCCAGATGAGCCCACACTGAATAAAAACTATACACAACAGTGCTACAAAGAAGTAATAAGAAAACAAGTATGTGAAAGGAATGTTACATTGTCAATGTAGTCGTGGGAAACCTGGAAAATGACACACCAGGAGAGATATTTTTGCTTACTAGTGTATGAGGATGATAGATGTAACTTTATATTATCAACCAGTGGGGCACTTGGATCTATGCCTGTGTATACTATTGTGACAATTTTCAAACTGTCTGTAGTAGATTCTCTCGAAACATAAGATGGCAGGGTCATTAAGGCCTCTCAAGAATTGTTTTCAGGCAATGAAATGAAAAGAAAACTGTCAAATTTCAGCTCCTTGTCTTCAACCATTACACATATTCAGGAGAGGGTTGTGAGCCTCAAAAACACTATAGTTTTGTTAAAAACAACAAAAGGTGAATTGGAAAATGTGTGTGGTGATATCAGAGTGCCAGAACAGGAGAAGATTTTAGCACTGCTGACATTGAAGAATTAACATTTAGTGATTTGGTGATATCAGAGTGCCAGAACAGGAGAAGATTTTAGCACTGCTGACATTGAAGAATTAACATTTAGTGATTTGGTGCACTTCAAGTACGCTCCTATCGCTTCTGAGGAAGTAGAAAGGAGCTTTTCAAGATACAACAATGTGCTGAATAACAATAGAGATTCATTTTACATCGAGAATATGTGCATGTTCACAGTCATCTAATGCAATGCAGAATGAAGTAAGAATTTAAAACTTTTATTAGAATTAGAATTTCTCTAAAAATTTCAAATTTGATAAATCATATGACTAGTTAACAATATTACTTATTTTATTTCAGAATTGTTGCTACTCATATTATCAAACGTGCTAGTAATCCAGCAGACATTGGAAGGAAGGAAAAATACAGAGTTAAAATATGTGTTCCAAGTGTATTATTGTTTGGATACCAATAATTTTAATATAATTAAATTTTATAAAATATTTACAGTTTATTTCATGTTATATTTTAAATGTATAATGTAAATCATAACTGTAATAAATACATGTGGAATTTTGTTCAAATTTTTTAGGTTATTTTTTGCAGATTTAAAGTAGTTATTTAGAGTTTTTAAAGTCATTTTAATGGCAATTTTTAGGTAATCAAAATCCAGGCCCTGCAGTACTAAGTAAAAAAAAAAATTGTAAATGTAGCATTTAATCCTACCGTACTTGTACCTTTTGTTCTCCATATTATTTTGTATTTTTTTTTAAACTAACATTGTGTACTGGTATCTATAATTAGTTATTCATGGTAAGAAATAGTGTATTATATGATCTAGGCCTATTTACTATTACATACATACTTCCTGTTTTCAGTAGATTAATTTTGGGAAGATCAGTTTAGCTTAGTATGTTGTGTAAATATTAGGCTCAGTCAAAATAAACACCAATCAAACTAATAGTAAAATAAATAGGGCATTCTCCATCAATTTGCAGTACATGTAGGTTTACATAAATTAACCTGTCAGCCATTATATCTTCTCTACCCCAACCACCAATGTTGTTTACGAAAAAAAGCTTAAAGTCATTTTCGCTGTCTATCTTGGGCATAACCACTTGGTCGTTAATATCCAAAACCAAGACCTATCCAAGTCAATTGTGAGAACTCAATAGTAGCAATAATTGTTCTTGGAGGATGCACACTTCTTTAAGAGATACCCTTTGGCCTTAAACCATAAGTTGAACATTATGTGAAAACAAGCAAGGTAAGTTTGCAACCTTTCAGGCTAAATGAAGTGTACCTGAATGTTTAGCAACTAGTAGTACTAACAAGCATATTTAACTTAGGACACTTGAAGCTCTAGAATAAAATTCCAGCATAATTCCCAGCTTTCCTAGCAAAATTCTTCTAATTTGTTAAAAGACTTTTCATTCCAGTTGTGAGAATTTAAAAAAGATTCTGCATGAAATTGTTTTTTTAAATGTGTGCTGAAGTCGCTGCCAAATGTTAGTACTTGGTTATTTCGAACTAGCTCCTAGGCTGTATTGGAGTCTTACACAGTTATCTCCTCTTAGGAGACTGTCACGAGCTATCAGTTCCAACAGTTCCCTGCCACCTTAAATAAAATATTTGTGGTAAAACTATGGAATTATTATAACCTTCAGTGTGTTCAAAATTCAAACTGATCAGGTTGTATGCAAAAATTCAATTAATTCATTATACATTTAGAGAATAGTTGTTACCATGCAATGTCGTCATGTGAGTATTTTGATTAACACACTTTAATTAATTAATTAATTAATTAACCCAAAGGTTGTAAGATGCAGCGAACAAAATAAATCAAAAATAACAAATCAAAATATTTTAATGGACAGTGCTTTTTTGTGTCTTCTGAAAAAAATAACACTGCAAAGTAAGACTTTTTTGTGAAAAAATATTTTCTCAAAAGGAACCATAAAAGCTCTTTACCCAATGAAATATCATCCAATAAATTAAAAACCAAATCCATAGGCCCTATCTTTTACTTGAAAAACCAATATTATTTAGTTATCAATTGGACAGTGAGAAATAGTTTGCTCCCTTTATCTTTATATAATGACCTAGGTGTTTTCCCAGACAACAAACTGTACTTTCACTATGATATTGATCATATAAGATTATCACATTTATTGAAATTACTTGAACTTTTTATAATCACATTTTCAAGTTAACGCAACTTGGATTTATTAACTTTACAGTAGGCCTATTACTTCCTCATCCACTAAAGGTGAATGTATTTTATGTATGTTGGTTAGCTATAAGCTTGAATATGCTTGTATTGTTTGTAATCCCATTGGCTTAAGGGGAATCATGCATTAGAACTTTTATGATAAAACCAAATTTTTTCTCAACACAATCCAAATTTTGTTTTAGTTTCAAAAAGGATTTTTATTCCTCCCAAGCTATTAAATATTTACTACAAATCCCTGCCATACATAAAAATAACATTTTTAAGTAGCGTTTTTTTAATTTATTTATTTTTTATCTTAATGGTCTAAGGTTTTTAATGTATTTTAAATTAATGGTGGATCAGTTCTGAACCATTATAAATTTGATTTTTTTCCTTTAAGAGTAGCTTGAACTACATCTCATGGTGTTCATGATTTTAAAACATCACTTCACAAAAGACATTTTTGCATGGATATACTATATGTGACATGCTCAACTACAAGTGATTGTAGCAGTCATTTTAACTAACTAAGGCTTATCTCATTTTTAAACCCAAAGACCCCCTCACCTACATCTCCAGAACTCGGACACTACCTACCACCAAATAAGAGTATATGTTTCACTAAGGTCAGAGGTCCTGGAAAAATAAGGAAGCTTGTTGTCTAATTTGCTTTGCTGTCGAGGTTATCAGTCGGCATTCAAATCCTAGCCTTACATAGTGAGGGTGTTTTTGCCTAAATGGCACATAAATGAGGGTACATTTAATATAAAATTATCCTCCACCCCACCAGTAAAGTGCGAAAAGACCGGCCAGGTAGTACGATGCAGTGGAAAAATAATATATATTTAAATTGTGTGTATTTCCCTTTTTAATATCCATCTGGGCTATTTGTAGATTTACACAGATTATAAAGGAATATGAAAGGTAGAATATGGAGAAATTGTATCAGCATATGCACAGATTTGGGTACAATTCCTAATTATATAGTAAAATAAGAAGAGGGATTTTAATTTAGTTAAAAATGTATATAGCTATTTATTTTGTATACTGGTTTAGTGTAAAAAATGGGTCCGTTGTTCATTGGCTATCTATATATTATTATGTATTTGCACTGCCTAATAAACATGGTCGGGTTATCCATATTTAATTAAGCTAGTGCAAGGTTAGAGGATATATATCAAAAGCAATATTGTGATATATATATCATTAAATATAGCCTGATATTTATCTGTTGATGTATATCATGATATACTGTATATCCATCAAAGGAACTTAAAACCTTTTAAAAGATATTTTTATATTTAAACTTAAATTCAATTTGGGAATTCCCCTCTGAATGAAAGCAGTGCAGCCAGCTTGAAAATTTCTTTTAAGATTATGCTGCTCGGGGATTCTCCTTTATTAATTCAAGTTCAGGCCTTCAAGGGAAGATGTTTTTCCCCTTCACAGATAATAAAACAGCAGTGCTGGTGCAAGGAAAAACTTCAAGGACAGACTGCATCAATGTCATTAGATGAATGGTCAAAAAGTATTTGAGAGATATTGCAGTTAAATCCATTAAAAATGTGAAAGTTCATTTGGGGTAATAGTTAAAAGATTAGTGACAGACAATACTGGTAGTGTTACCAAAATGTGCAGACAGCTAGAAACAACAAATGATATTGGCATAATTCAGTATGGTGGTTCAGCTCATTTTTTAACTCTTTTGGCAGAATATGTTCAAATTCTATTGGTTAAAGATGATATTAAGGTAATAAAATACTTTTGAAACACACATTTACCAGCTGCTTGGTACAGGGCAGCCAAAGGTAAAAAAAAAAAACTTGTGATGCTTTTAGAGGTTGTAGGAATTCAATGAGTGATTCCATTAAAATCAGTAATTGAAAACAAAGGCAACATTGACAACAGGTATGCAAAGATCAAAAGGATGATATTGACAGGGACATATTTAAAATTATAAACAATGTTCATATCACAGTAAATGCCTTAGATTTTATGAATCGGATGACTCCTATATCTGTAGTATTAGACAGATTCCAATGAAATCATGTCACAATTTTTGTTGCGTCTAAAGTATGGCATAAGTTAGAAATTGACCTATAAGATTAATAATACAGTGTACAGACATATTTTGTAAAACGTAAGAATATGGCATTAGAACCTGTACACTACTTGGTGAACTTGTGTGATTATAGATTCCGTGGGTGAAATCTAACTGATAAACAAAAGAACTAGCCTATGAGCATCTGAATTATATGAGTAATAATTTTATCCCAATTTTTATGTCTCTAACAGCCAGTATTCTCTCATATTTGTTTGGTAAGCAGTTTTGTACCACCCCTCAATTATCTTGGTGGAAAACAGTTAATATTAAGGCCTATAGAATCTGCTGCATGGTTTGATTGAGCAAAATTAAAAAAGAGCTGGTTAGATTTGTGTGAACAGTTGTTGACAGCTGTGCAGCAACAGCTGGGCTTGAATGAATTTTTTCAAGTTTTGGTATAGTCCAATCAAAATTTAAAAAATCTGTTAAGAGAACTGGGCAAATAGGTTAACATTGTTGTTCAAATACTTGAACAAGATTCATGCAGTAAAAAAATAAACTTAGAATGGGTTTGGCCTGAGTTGGAGGAAGTGGAAATTGAAAGCCAAAATGTTAGTTTCGTTAACAGAGTTGCATTTTTAAAACAAGATGAAGATTTTGAGACACCTGAGACAGACACTGAGTGATTAATGAGAATTCTTCTTGTTTGTACTTTTGGTTTAACCTTAATCCTAATATAATAATATGTTCAAGTTCAACAGTCACAAGCAGTGATTTAACTATTTTTGACTGTCCACCACTTGTACTCATCTATTTAAATGTGATAATGAAAAATTGAAAACAGAATTGTAACCTAAAAACCCTAATTTAGTATCTTTGAGTAGAATTATTAAATCAATTTTGTTCATATAGAATAATAAAATTGTAAATATAGGTAGTTACTGACGTTTAAATGTATATGACTAGATTATCTTTACATACTCTTCAGATACAATTTATCTACACAAACATTTAGAGAGAGAGAGAGAAAGAGAGAGTGTGTAAATATATCGATTTGAAAATGTTTACGATATATATCAAAATATATATATTTTTATATTTATATAAATATCATGATATTTTCAAACCCTGAGTTAGTGGGATAGGAATGATGAAGATTCATTAAGAGGGAATATATCCGGATTAGTGTAAAGCAGTGGTTCCGAACCTCTTTGAATAATCAAACTCCACTCTTCCCTTCTATTTATCAAATCTTCATAAAAATATTAAATACTTTTTATTCACTTCTATATTTTATATAAAAAATCAATGTAACATGTAGGATAATGGTAGAAAAAAAATTATAAGATTATCTGTTTAATTTTCATCACTAGGCCCCTACTTGAATATTGGGTTTGGTGTTTGACATTGTACACCACAAATCGCTATTCACTTCAAGTCGACAACAATGTTTAGTTTTTATGAGAGTCTGAGTTGAAGATTTGGTGGTGTTGCAGGTGATCCAAATGGTAGCTTTGGGCAGCATTTTTCAAGCTCTGCTCCATGGAGCCCTTGGGCTCCGCCAGCTAGTTCAGGCTACGTGAGACAATTTTATAATATTATTTGTTTTCCCCACTGTAAAATAGCATCAGGTGGCCCTAATTAGGATTGACACTTTTTTTTATTTGAATAAAGGACATACCAAAGCTGAAGCCACAACATGTGAGATTTTCTGTTTGTTGCATACTTTTTTTTATTTGTAATTAGCTGTCGTTACTGGTATTGAATGTTCATGATATTTGTAGTACAAACACGCTAGACCTATCAGGGCTCCAACATGTATTTTTCCTGGTGCAAGGGCTCCTTTGACTTAGATGGAAGGTAGAGAAGAATTGTGAGGAGAATCTGAGGCTTGCTAACTTGAAAATAACACCTGCATGCACACATTTGACTGTTCATCAAATTTATTACAACTGGTAGGCAGTGTTGGCATTTTCACAATAGTTATTTTAGTTACCGTACATACTTAAGAAAAGTGATGTAAATAAAAATACTAAGATTTTTAAATGATTTTTAACATTATTTGCTAATTGTTCCATACTTCCTGCCTTCTCAGGGGCACACCCCCTTCCCCCAAGGTTAGGAACCACTGGTGTAGAGGGAGAGAGCAAAACTATTTAGCCGGGATTCACACCCCAGCCAACCCATCACAAGTTATTGATAAAAGACTAGCTTGACTTTTAATCCACATATCCATTTAACCTCCAAGTGCTTTTACATACCTACATAATTGTTTACGGGCGGTGTTCTATGAGTTTGTTTTTTAAATATGTACATGTATGTTTATTAAACTTAATATCTATACATTATATAATAAGGGCCTAGTTATATATTTGTATATTTGTATATATATATATATATAATTTCTTTTTAAAAACAGTCCCAAAACCCACATCAGTGTCCAGTGCTTTTTCCTAAAGCGTTTCCCACTTTGCCTCCATACAAATGTGTATACATTTTTGCTCAAATTCTACTTTCTTCAATCCCATTCTGTTAGCAAAATGTATGTATGCATGTGCCCTCCACTCTCTCTCTCTTTCAACTGTAGAAATAATATCCTATTTATAAGTCATAAAAAATATATAAAGATTCCCAACTCCAAGTAACGGTCAAGCACGTTGTAAGTGAGGTAACTTAGCAGTACCAGATATTTGCAAAAATATTATTTGTCTATAAATTATACTCGACTTATGTTTTTATATACATATATATCTCAAAAAGTGTGTGTTCAGAAAAAGAAAAGGCACATCTATATTAGATGCAGAGCTAAAAATGAGAAATTTCTAAATAAGGTTCAAGTAAAATTTGGCACTTCAGATGGTCAAATAAATATTTATATCTTAAATGTCAAAGAATGAGTTGAATAAAACATGATGGGGGGAATTTTAAAAACTAATAGAAATAACTTGGCCTACTTATCGGGGTGTTAGAAAAAAGTTGGCATGCAACTAAAGGAATCACTTCAAATAATCATAAAAATCTGAAAATTTAAAATTTCATGTGGGACGGGGGCAAGGGTGGTATAAATGAATTTTTTTTAGGTGTGATAGAAAAATGAAGATTGCCAGTCAGGTAGAAGGACAATTCTAGATAACCAAATAAATTTTAAACATTAAAATTTACAAATGGTAGTTAGGAAAATAGGTTAAAATGTTAACCTCATCTGGTTCATGCATTGTTAAATACCGACAAGGAGCTGTGTTTTAGTACACATTCAGAAGAGCTGCATTAAGGCTGTAGTGAGCTTCATTGCTATACAAGGTATCTGAGCTCGTAAACCAGCTCACCCACGCATGATTGTCTGAAAGAGGCCTTGACCAAACAAGATTCATTTTTTCAACTCATCTTGCTATTTGATATTCACTTTTTATTCTTATTGGGTTGGAGATGAGGAAGCCAGAATTAAGTGGAAATGTAGGTAGCCAAAATGGAATAAAGGAAGAGTGGGTAACCACTTCGTAAAATCACCCTCAGAACTCCATTCAGGATGCAAGAACAATTACCCGTCACCAGGAAACCGGATCAAGCGAGCGTGACTTTGCATGCTTACTGATATTGGTAACCAATATGTTATTCTAGAGATAATATTCATATAGCCTAGTTAGTTGTAGCAAATATGAATAAATTACCATACCAAAATTAGTATTACAGCTAACCCTCGATTCTACGACCAAAGGAAATAGCGTCCCTCTCAAAGTAATGACCCTTTTTTGGGGAACCGTGAAAAATGTGGGAAAAAAGTTCTAAATATTAAGGAAATCGGACGTATAATATGTTTGTTGCACTTATTTAGGTCGCTGCGTTGTGATTAGCTTTGTGAGTACTGTATTATACTAATAACCGAGATGGGTCAGGTATAAAAATAGACACCACCATCCGTACCAGCCAATATCACTTGACTCTGTCCACCGCCTCCCACAAGCTAGACAACTTTTCCCCACCCGCGACTGCCGCTACATCGCGTGCCAGACTTGTTTTTGCCATTGTTATTTCGATTCTCGATTTGGTTACATTTTTGGTTTAGTTTTGTGAACGATTTTTGACGACCCACGCTATTGTTTTTGCCATTGTTATTTCAACTTGGTTACTTTTTGGCTGAAATCAATGGAAAGAGGACCTTCTTGATGCTCATGAAGAAATACAAGATCATCCAAAAAGTGGATGAGAAGAATATTACAAAGATTGAGATCGCGTGGTGGCATGGCATCCTGAAGTATAGACACTTTTCACTAGTCTTAAAATGAGAGAATAAATTGTGAATGCTGTGCAGAAGGAAGGCCACAATTTAAGGCTAAAACTTTGAAGGGGTGGTGCACACAAATCTGGAGCAGGATATGCTGGAGTGGTTCAGCCAGCAGAGAGCGCAAAATGTGCCTATAAGCAGACTGATGATGCAGAGGAAGGCCGATGAATTTGCCCTGAGGTTGAGTATAGAAAACTCTAAGTGTTTAAGTGGGTGGCTAGAACGTTTCAAAGTGCGTCACAGAATATCCAGCCACAAGGTCATCTGTGAAAGAGCAATGGTCGACCCAACACCGGTGAAAGAGTGGATGCCCTTGCTCTGAAACATACTTAGGTGCTATAAGCCTCAAGATGTATACAATGCTGACGAGTTGGAGATGTTCTACAACCTCATGCCAGATCACACTCTTGCTGTGAAAGGGGATAAGTGAAAGAGTGTGAAGAGGAGCAAGGAGCCCCTCACTGTCCTTCTTTGCTGCAACATGGATGGCAACGATAAGATGAAGCCCCTCGTTATCAGGAAGTTCAAGAAACCCCAGGGTTTCAAGGGCAACATCCTGCCTTGTAAATATGATTTTAATAAGCAGGCATGAATGACCTCTGGGGTGTTCACGGGATGGTTTCAAGGCCTTGATTCTAAGATGGATGTTGCAAATAGGAAAGTCATGCTCTTTGTCGACAATTTCTTCACACATCCTGCTCTCGACAAACCCAGGAACATCGAGTTGGTGTTTCTGCCAAAGAACACCACCAGCATGCTTGAGCCCCTGAACCAGGGAATAATCCAGCAAGTGAAGATGAAGTTCCGCGAGATTCCTGTGCAGAGTGTGGTGTGGAATCTCAACATGGGCAAAGAGGTCCAAAAGTGGGATGTGTTCAGAGCCATGGAAGGAATCGTTGCCAGTTGGAGGGCCATGAGACTGGCGGTAATCACCAACTGCTTCGGACACACCCACTTTGTCTTACCATTCAATGAGGTTGCCATTTGTGTGCTTGTCGCCACTGCTAGCGCCGAAGACCCAGACGATCCGTCAGTGGTCGCCAATTCCCAGCCAAACCCCTCCACGTAACAGCAGGTCGGCCCCTCCTTGGAACCACCACCTGATCCATCAATAGCACCTTCACAGTTTGGGGCACCCTATTGACACCAATATAATAAGAGAGCAGCAGGAGTCCTGCGATGAAGAGGGGCAGGCAGAAACGGAAGGAGAGCCTGAAGACATCCCCATGAAGATGTTTTGAAAGCTGAGGACATCTACTCAAGAGCACTTAAGCACCAAAGCGATAGAGAAGAGTTCTGGTCCCAGTTTTATATTATGAAAGATTTCATCGAGAAAACTGGCGCTAAGAAGAAGCGAGCCTCCATAATGTACTTCAAGAAATATGTAGGATTGTTTTTCATGTGTTGTCTAAAAATGCAATTTTTGCATATGAAGGTTGGGGGTGGAACAAAATTGGTTGAAATTCCAATAAGGACCTCGTCGAAATAAAGACCCTTTTCCAGGGAACCATAAAAGATCGTAGAATCGAGAATTGACTGTAGGCTATTTTCTTTTATGAATTCATTTACAGTTTACAATCTATAATTAGGTATTAATCTTAGTGGGTTTTTTACTTGCACACCACATCTTACTACCTATTTAGTTTATATGCATATGTAGGGTACTAATTACTCAAATGAAATAGGGATGAGGTAAGTTGAATTTAGTGGTATTGTATTCACATTTGCATGAAAGGAGGGTGAAACACTATTTTGGAAAAACCATCCTCAGTACACTCAAATGGGATACAAACCCTGATCTGGCATTGGCAGTCTAGTCAAACATGAGAGTGACGCCTTCAAGCATGCAGCCCCACCAAAGCAGGTAATCTTTATTTTAATAGCTTTCAAAACAATTGGTGGAAAAACATGACAAATGTCCCCAGCAAGCCTTTAAACAGATGCCTCCCAATATGTTTGTTTGGTATCTGATAAAATACAAGGACAACTTGTGGCTGAACTGTAAGGTGAGTATTAAATGTGCTATCCTTATCTTTTCTCAATGATTCAGTTCTTTCTATTTTCTTCCCCCACTTTCCCACTGATGCTTTCTGCCGAGCACCAGGCTCAGATGAGATACCTTTTTTTTTGTGTTGCGTAAGCTGCCTAATGTGTTAAAATAACTCAAGTACATATTTATTACAGTGCGGCCCTTTATGAACAGATGAATAACATAGGTCTTGCCTGTACCACTAGAAAAATTGACTCATAAGTGATGGATTTTCACCCAATGCAGATATATTTAATTGTTTTAGGAGGGGAAAGGGTTCTTGGAGGGGGTAATTTTGTCATATTTACTCATTTGGAAATCAATAAAGCGCATAACTAATTTATAGCGTGCATGACTCTCCTAACTGACCCTCTTAATATTGGAAAACATTCAACGTAAATTTGTTGCTGTTTGTTATGATAAATTCAATCCGTTGCTGCATGTTATAATAAATTCTATCTTAACCGAGATTATTATGAATCAGAATATTTACGTCTTACTACCCGTTCGGGTTATACGCTTTAAGTACTAATTACGCTAATGGATTAGGAATTTGGAAGGTTTTTAATTAGAGGAAGTGAGCCCACATTTGCGTGGAAGTAGAGTGGAAAACCATTTAGGAAAAACCACCCCAAGTTCACCCGACCGAGATTCGAACCTCGGTCTCCCCGTCCTCAGCAGTCGAGCTAAACACGACAAGCGCGTTAGCCAACTACGCCACCAAGGCGGGTGAGATTATTATTATGGTTATGACTCAAAACTCTTGAACAATTCATAGCAAAGTTAGGCATTTTTTTCAACGCGCATGTGGGACGAGGCAAACAGTCATCCCCATTTCTTGGGAGAGTTGATTTGTTTGCTGTATTTACAAAAAAAAAACTTTAATCATAAAATAATATTTGGATAAAAAAACAATCTTTTATTAAATATTACAAAAGAAAGTTTATAAATTATAATATATTTGAATATTATTCCCGAAAATAAGTACTGTAACAATATAGTTGAATTGAGGTATTTAAATCACCTCTAATCCAATAAACCAAAAATTGTAATATTAGCACCTAAAGGAACGCTATTGGTTTAGTATCATTATAAACGTTATTTTGTCAGTATTTTAAGTCATTATAACCTCTTTTTTTACAAATAATATCTATGTGGGATGATCAAACCAGGAATCTATGACCATATAAGGCTCGTCTTAGTAATAACCGCGTGCTAACTTATTATAAAATTAAATCAATAAGAAACTTACCATTTTGCGTTCTAACGGGCGCACCTGATGAACGGGAACCAGCTACAGACAGGGGGCTAGCAATGGTTGACATTTTATAACAACTAACAGCTGCGATATAAAATAATTAAAAAATTAGTGTTATCTGAATTATTGGTAGTGACAAAATTGACAAAACAAGAAATACTTGATCTTTTCGGAAGTCAATTGTTTGTTCTATACCAGTACTACCAGTTCCCATTAACAAATTCCCATGTAAAAAGTAATAATTATCAAATCTCACAGGAACTTTAACAAAGATCTAAAATATAGGGACTGTGTAATTACCTACTCATTCGTTCCATAAATCTGACATTATAGTTCTAAAGCGCTAATATCTCTAAATTTTATTACGCGCTTAATTCAAATACCGTAAAAAAGTTGGAAATAATATGTTATCATTTTATGGTTTTAGGTAGTATGATGAGTACAGCAAATAGTTAAAATAAACAATAATATAGCTTATAAGTAAAATATGCATCGACTATAATAATTGATTGCTCATGATTTTAAAGTATTAACATTTTCTTGTTGAATCAAAATTATATTATTTATTTTGAATAAATTCATCTACCATTGTGTTCGTAGGGAGGAGTGAAGCTTAAACATATATTCAAATACTTATATATATATATATATATATATATATATTTGATTTACTAATATATTACTTTAACCAAATGTATTAAAGATTGGGCTCGAACTCCCTCAGATGACGTAGGTTGGTTGAAAAGATTATTGCCTCGGTTCTCTACAACCAAGGCCTTAGCCAGGGAGTGGGGTNGGGGGGGGGGGTGGGGGGGGGGGGGTGGTATGGGGTTAAATCCCACCAAAATTTAAAAACGAAGTTTAATATGAATTGTATCCATTCTGAATTGTATCCATGCAGTTATTTCTCAAACAAGCACCACAAATAAAAAGTCTAATCTGTATTCATTATCATAATACCCACAAAATCCTGAATTGTATCCATCATCTCTATTCAGACAGTTTTCAAATAAATGACTTTAAAAAAATCCTGATTTGTATCCACTGTAATTATTTGCATTATATCCACAAAATCCTGAATGGTATCCATTCTGACATTTTCTTAAACATGCATCACAAATAAAAAGTCTGATTTGTATCCATTTTCATAATGTCCACAAAATCCTGAATTGTATCCATTCTGAATGGTCTCCATTCAGACTTTTTCTTAAACGAGCACCAGAAATAAAAATTCTGAATTGTATCTATTAGAAAGATTTGCATTATACCCACAAAATCCTGAATTGTATCCATTTAATTGTCTGATAGATGGCAGTAGCAGAAACTATCCTTAACTCATTCTTTTTTTTAATAGAGAGGAGCACTTATTCTTAACTCATTTTGTGTTTACTAGAGACAGAGAGCAGCACTATCACTATGTTTATTTATATATATATATATATACTTTTAGTGTATCTTTTAAAAGAATAATAAAAGAGTACTTTACAAATCATTGCAATTTCTTTATTCAAATTGACTGGCTTCGTTAAGCAAAAACATTTCAAACTGCTAATTTATGCTCTAAGAAATTAAGACATAGGGTTATATTACGTTAACAATCTGGTTTTAAAGGTGGGAAATTGAACATTTAGTTTAATGTTGGATGCCAACAAATATTGTGTTCCTGGCTGTGAAAATAAGACATGTCATTATCGGTTTCTCGTAGATGCAGTGAAAGTAATTTTTTTTTTTTTTTTTTTTTT
>CABFVZ010000730.1:25166-53401 GCA_902151445.1 Timema monikensis | reverse complement strand
TTTTTGTCGAATGGATGGGTCCAAGAGAGAGGCTGAAGATTCTTTGGCTACTTTACGTTTACCTATCAGTTAAGACTTCCCAGTAAATTTCTAATTGTTAAGATTTACATTACCGGTACCGACATTAAGTTATGGGTTGATAACGTTTACTGTTACGTATCCGTAGGTCCATGGTCCTTAAGAAATCGATGCCACAATGTCAGATTGCTCTAGCCACGGAGTCCTTATTTGCAAGTCCTTACGCCGTAGAAGTTAACCAACTTTACCTTTCAACGGACTAGTTTGTACAGATTACCAATCACAGCCGACTAAATATGTGCATTAGCATTGGACTAAAAGAACGTATGGCAGTGAGAGGATTCGTCGCTATGGAAACATTTTTCTAAGAATCTAAACACCTTGGGAAGTGCGGCTTCTAGGAAAAATATTTCTGAGAAATACCAAGTTATCAGAAATATTGAATTGCTTTTATAGGTTCCACACCCTTATTATCAAAAATATTAAAAGTGCTTGTTTTGTTTTCACCCAAAATATGTAAAAGTCAGTAAATTTCCTTTCATATCTAATCCAAGGATAACTATGCGGGATTAAAAAGTTTTTATTTCAGTTTATATTCTAAATTAGAGTTATATTTAGTTTTAATATTATGTGAATTATTTATTTTCATATGTTTAAGCCTATCTATTGGTTTTAAAATAAATTCAATTTTAAATTCGAATATTTTTTGCCATGTGCCGACAAGAAATGACTTTATAAGCTTTAATCATTCTTTGTCACCCACTCTTCTTTAGTTCATTAGAGAAGTCAAATAGTCCATTCATCAATTATGAGACATGGTAAAGTTTAAAAACCAATATCAATAAGCTTATCATAGGTTTGGTCTATCCTGAGCTTACGTACTGGATTACTCGAAGTGAGATAAATAGGGGATTCCCAAGTACCGAAAAGTAGCCTAATATTATCAACGGGGAAGTCTCTCTCTCCCTAGCTGACATTGCGTCGGTTTGCCAGGTCGGGTGTGCTCCTTGAATTGTATTTGTAGGAAGATACAAATAAGTATTTATAATATCTAAATTGTATGGAAAGCAAAGAACATCAAATAGATAAGTAAATGAATATAAATTAGTGTCAGTTTTGTTATCGAGTTAAATAATATTCTTTATGAGAAGAGTGAGTAGTGGATAAAGTGAGAAGTGATGAAAGTTTAAATGCAATACATAGTATTCAGTAGGCTACATTGTAAAGTGGCTGCCAAAACGTGGCGGAGTACTTATGAAAAGGTCCAGTAGGCAAATAGTAGTATTGCGAACATTATTAAGTGGCTTTTTCCATGGGGCTAATTCGAGTGTGAAAATGTACACGTATATATTTTATTATAAAGAAATAATGGATGTAGTATGCACAAAGGACAGGATTTTTGGTTATATTATGAGAAATTTAATATTTTTTACCATTCATAGACACAAAATAGGCAAATTTTCAATGATGGCAAAATTAATAATTTAAATAGTACCGGTAGTTTGAAAAATAATATTTCAGTATTCCGAAATTTCATGAAAAATGTGTTTACGCCTGAAAGGTTAAGTTTGGTTCAGGTGGGTTCGTTTATAATATTAAAAATTATAACCATTGCCTATTAAATACTTTGAATACTTTGGTGCCATGTTGTGACATTCTTTGAATTTTCATGTTGTAAATAATGTCCATCTGTGATTGATGAGTTTTTTGTTGATTTGTTTAAATTATATAGGCTTCCCTAATTTATTTTACAATTTTCATTTTATCAATGGAGATTTGTTTTGTTTATGTGTGTAGAGAGGACAAATATATATAATACAAGTTTATATGATGACAAAGAAAAACAAGGAATCCCGCTCTCGTTTTAATGGTACATGATCACTTTTAACCATATTCTCACGAATTATTTTCAAATAACAAGATGAATTTTATTATTTAACAGTTAGCAGCAAATATTTTTAATTTTTTACACTGCCTTCCCTCTCGTTTGACTTCAGGTGGTTGAATGGCTATGCATTTATACTTATAGTGGGCATGATAAAGGGCTAGGGATAAAATCATATTGTCTGGAGATGTAGCTGATGAGTGGTAAATATAAACATTTATGGGTTTTTTCATTCAAACTTAACAAAACTAGCACATAAAATGTAGGCCTGTGTTCAAGTTGAGTATGATAACCTATAACTTCAAATTCAACACCAACCCAGATATACCTACATTATAAACTGATGAAATTATATGTAGATAATAGGATATGACACTTTAAAATAAAACTATAAAGATTAAAAGCATACAATTTAAAAAATATTGTTTCTTTATTGCCATGCATAAATGATAGATTTCTGTGTGCAAATAATATGGCGTCGTTAATTCGTGTTAGATTTTAAAGTAATAAGACAATAAGTGAAAATATTATATTTTTTATATTAATATAGAGATAGTGCTGCTCTCTAGTATTTACAGAATGAGTTAAGGATAAGTGCTGCTCTCTAGTAAACTTGGAATGAGCTAAGGCGAGTTCTTCTGCTGCCATCTATTAGACAAGTGGTACCGCAATTAAATTGATATAATTCAGGATTTTGTACTTATAATGGAAATATTTCTAATGGATACAATTCAGACTTTTTATTTGTGGTGCTTGTTTAAGAAAATGTCTGAATGTAGACCATTCAGAATGAATAAAATTCCGGATTTTGTGGACATTAAGAAAATGGATACAAATCAGACTTTTTATTTGTAATGTGTGTTTAAGAAAATGTCTGAATGGAGACCATTACAGTGGATACAAATCAGGATTTTTGTTAAAGTCATTTATTTGAAAATTGTCAGAATGGGTACAATTCAGGATTTTGTGGGTATTATGTTAATGGATACAAATCAGAATTTTTTATTGGTGGTGCTTGTTTAAGAAATGTCTGAATGGATACAATTCAGTCGTTTCTTTTGTCCTCAAGAGAGAAGGTCTGAAAAGTTATATTAACAGGACTGAATTGTATCCATTCTGAATGGTATCCATTTAGACAGTTCTTAAACAAACACCACAAATAAAAAGTTTGAATTGTATCCATTATCATAATACCCACAAAATCCTGAATTGTATCCATTCTGAATGGTCTCCATTCAGACAATTTTCAAATAAACGATTTTAACAAAAATCCAGATTTTTATCCACTGTAATTATTGAGACGATTACATTGTATTCATTCAGACATTTCTTAAACAAACATCACAAATAAAAAGATTGAATTGTATCTATTATCATAATGCCCACAAAATCCTGAATTGTATCCATTCTGAATGGTCTCTATTCAGACAATTTTCAAATAAACGATTTAAAAAAAAAAATCTTGATTTTTACAACTGTGATTATTGAGACGACTAAATTGTATCAATTCAGACATTTCTTAAACAAACATCACAAATAAAAAGTTTGATTTGTATCCATTATCATAATACTCACCAAATTCTGAATTGAATCCATTCTGAATGGCCTCCATTCAGACAATTTTCAAATAAACGACTTTAACAAAAGGCCTGATTTGTATCCACTGTAATTATTTGCATTATATCTCTCCATATCTACCTTTTGATTGAACCGACTATCGGTTCAAGGGGGCCGGTATGTTGAATATTCCGTTATTCTCTAGTTTCACTTGGTTATTTCCACCCCTATTCCCCATCACTCAATTCTGCGTGCCTGCAGATTTCTCGGAATTCGCCACCCCTCTACCTTCTTCCAATTCCCAAGTCAAACCTCTTACACCTGTCGTGTACTACTCCTCAAACAGTGTGTGTTTAAAACCATTTTCTAACACAGCTCGTTGAACCTCTCTTGCTCGGTTTTGTTTGAATATGAACACATCAAAAACTCCGTGAAAAATTAAATAGGTCGCGACTATATGTATAATATGTGAATAGTGCTCAATCTCTGTGTGTTTCCGACTATATGTATAATATGTTAATAGTGGTCAATCCCTGTGCGTTTCCGTATAATAATATGTACTCATTAAACGCGAGTGTTTAGGGGAGCTCCTCTACCAAATTAATATTATTAAGAAGACCATCCTCGGATCAAGATCATCACTCCCAGGTATTCCCGAATCTCCAGTCAAAGACACCCCTCTAAGGTAGGCTCTACATAGTAAATCTTTTTTCTAAACCAACGTTCAATTCACGTCTCTGTTTTAGTGTACCTAAAACTGGTCCTCCGGAATTAAATTACTTTTTTTTGTTAATCTTAATTATGTTAAACAGATAGATTGCTCATACAGTATGTATGCTCAAGAATGCTTATTTGCAGACCTTTATACGTCCACTGCTGACATTTGTAGAATACTCTAAGTTCTGGCTTTAAGGTTTCCTCATTTCGTCATCAGGATCCTTTAAAGACCTCCACCGTTTAACATCATCAATTTCAATAAGCGACTGCAAGTGGTAGCTTGACGGTTTTTACAATCCATGTCATAAAACCTACTCAAAATTTATACCTGATCTCTAGGTGAAACACATTCAATATATTTTCTAGGACACCTGAAAATATCAAAGACAACTATTTTATATTCAATAGTATTGGTAGCAATAAGCATACCTAATAATTTAAATAGAATGGTTAAAAAAAATAACTTTTAAAATCTCCGTCATTATTCACATAGTGTTGTTTCCCATAAAGTTTACTTTTAAAACGTAGGGGCTAATCTTTGCTATGATGATTCCACTAATTTCTTAACTGGGTTTAAATTTATTATTTATGCTACAACCTGGAAATATAGTTTATGATACATTTAATTGAAATTTTGTAAATTACACGCGAATAAATACATGCCATAAAGAAAAAAATTTACGATACAAATAGTCAACGCCCACAATTTTCTCCAGTAGTATTGTTACTCAATAGTTTTTCCGAATATCTATAATATTCTAAGCCTTTGGTTCTACATTCTTTAATCCATTCTCGCTCATACTCCACTCATTTTACACCTTTCTTGCGATTATTGTTTTCTTCAACAAGAACATAAACTTCACCGGGCTCTGTCTTGTAACTCTCAGTCAGTTGTGAGCTAACACTAATAATTATGGGTAATATTGTCGCATACGAGATATTGCCACTCGCCAGCTAAGTAGTGATGGGCCGAACCATCTCATTGACGCGAGCTCCCATAAGCTTGCTCACTCAAAAGAGTCGTTCATGAAGAGTTGTTTATATGAGTCATATCGTTCACCATATGGCTCGCTCGCTCCCAAGCCNCCCCCCCCCCCTTCCCTAGCTAGTTCTCACAATTCCTGTTCCGAAAGTGCAAATCTATCCCTTCCTTTTCAACTTATGAACAAATTAAGATGTATGTGTAATTCATCCTAAGCCTATTGTGTTTGGTTCTTTAATTTTATTACTTATAAGAATTAACCTTAGCACAAAGCCTTTAGTGTCTATTCCACAGAATTATGTCTATTGATGTTAAGAAAAATAGTTTAATATTGTAGGACGTGCAGTACTGCTACCTAGTAACGATAGTAACCATTTATAGTTGATTTTATCGTAGTAATGAACGAAGAACGACAGAAGAGTAGTTAATGACAAACACTCCTGACTCTTTCCAGAACGAATAAATGAAAGCGAAAATAATCGTGAATAATGGTGGCGTGAATTACTCGCTTGTGGAGCGAGAATTGTTCGTTCAGAGCTCTCGTTCAATAGTCGTTCAATTCGAATGACTCGCTCACAAGCGACCCATAGCTACAGCTATGGCCGGTTACACACATGGCGGATTTTTCTTTTGCGGAGAATTTACCGTCATCGCCATTTCATCAGTGGCGCAAAGAGGTACATTGGTGCTTACACATTAGGCGGAAAAATAAATTTGGGGTAAATTTGCCGTTGGTGGTGGCATTGCAGCCAATCGACTGTAGTTTTACGGTTTTGCCCTCACCGTCTAATCAGTGGCGTATGTGACCAAATGCACGTCTACACACCCTTAGAGTTTTCAGACATTCAAAATCATACTTGTGTTGCTCTATTTTGTGTCATCCTCCCTCAACTCTTCAAACAACATATAAAAAGCTCCAACCTCCCCTCTCCTTTGATTAATTGGATGAACCCGAATAAGCCTATTTTTTCTTCTCTTGTTTCTGACAGTATAACCATAAAGCAAGAATTTGTTCTCTGTCCATTTCAAACAATATTAATCAATAAATAATTTAAAACTTAACTTTTAAATTGTAATAAAATCAAAACTTAGAAAGAGTACACTTGACTCGATTCCAGATATCGAGTAGGTATATACTATAAATGGGTCAATAGCGCTTTTTGCTTAAAACGACAGACACAGCGATTTTACCGTCGAATGTGAAAACTTGAACGATTCTTTGAGCATCGCAGTAAATTCTCCGCAGCGGAAAAATCCACCATGTGTATGTAACTGGCCTAAGGCATAGATAAATGATATATGAGGGAATAAAATGACTTTCACATATTGTGAATGTGTTGTAAACCCGCATCGGATGCATTAAAGCTATTTTGTTATTTTGAATCCTCTTTATCCATGTTTCATAAATATCTTTTTCATATAGAGGAAAACGATGACGAGGAGATGTTTTATCCTCGTATCCAGGAACACAACATTTCTTCACCCCTCCCATTATGAAATTAAATTAACTGCCTAACCAATCCTTGAATACAAAACAAAGTTACAAAGAGTCTGCCATTTTGAACAAGATGAATTTCAAATTTCAAAACAAGCAGCTACGTCATACGCGACCGCAACGATCTAGCGGTGGGCCGCCCCTAAAGCATCACATGCAGAAATCAGACATCGGTGAGAGTTCCGGTTTCTGCATAAAATACCAAATCCTACACAATACTGGGTTTGGAGGCTTTAGAGAGGTTGTATGGGTATCGTATCTGTCTAAAAGGTTAGCTGTACCTTTCAAGATAGCATATGTATATTTAGCTCAAAACCACAAAAAATTAAAATCCCATTTCTGAAATAACTGACTGATAAGGAAGGTGTATTAATATAAAGATTTAATTCAAACTAACTTACCTTATTATTACATAATTACTTTTTGGTCCGGCTCTTTTACAAACTGAATATAAAGGCCTAAATCTATCAATAGGCTGGCCCAGGACATCCCTACCCCCTCCCAATGTTGGTTAAAAGCTTGTAACAGTGGATTCGCGTTAGGGCAAGCACTGCTTGTCTTTGATTGAAGATATGTAAACATTTTTTTGCCTGGTAATCATTCAAATATAATTCAATCGGGTTTGAAAAAAAAAAAAAANAAAAAAACAACCCCAACACTGAATAATTTGTATTGGCACACATTGTATGTTCATATGCACAAGCATTTTATATATGACCTACCTCTTACCCCTCTAATGACCAGTGACAGAACCAACAAATCAAAAGTCCTGACGACAGGTGTTATGAAGGCTAGCTTCCTATTGGGCAGAAGGAGTTAAAGTTACTTGCTTTTTTTTGGGTAAATACTGGGGAGTTCGCTTTTGAAAGAAAAAATAAGTTTTAATTGTGCAATCCTTTGACATCACTTCTGAAAAGCGGGATTCTCCATGGATGAAGTATTGAAAGGATATTTTATAGACCATACTTCAGAGAAAAATGCACTTCATCCATGACTTTTTAAATATATGAGGGGTCCAAATCAGTATCGTTACAACGGTATTCTTTGCCCTCAATCCTAAAAATAGGGTTGTTTAATTCATCTGACAAAGGCCTTATGTCAGCATAATTCTATTTACACATCTGTGATGATTGGGAGTTAAGAACCTGAGAAACTGCTCCTGCTGTTGATTGACTAAATGCTTATTCAAAAGAAATTATCAAATTTCGATAGGGTTGGTGTCACGATTTAGGGACTAAAAAAACTTCTATCAAGACTTTTTCATTTTTCTTCTTCTATTTATCTGAGGTATTTAAGGTGCACTTTCTGAACTGACTGATTATATCAACACACAAGAATTTCTACGAGCAAACGCAAAATAACCTACTCTTTGTTAGGAAAGGTATTTTCACACTTTCCAGGGTTATTTTACATGCCAATTGACCTGGGACCAACGGGTTTACTTCCCCCCGAAGGAAGTTGTGCTAAGGATCTTTATCGCTTAGAAAAATCTGTTGATCCCAGCCAGGTTTGAACCCACAAACCTTGGGTCCTGGGGCGAGCACTTTACCCCTAGACCACTGAGGTCAACTTTGTTCTAAGAGATACCAACACATTAGAAGGCTCTGATGTAGTCAATGTTACTCATATAACAAATCTCTATTATAATTGTTGCCATAATTTTATTTTTATTATTTTTATTTTAGTTGTATGATTATATTTTGAGTTACATATTGATAACCATGAAATTAACACAATAAAATACCGTTGATAATTTTTTTACATATTATTTATTATTTCAAATTGCTTTTAAAAGAAACTCCCCAAATATATCTAGACTACATAAGAAAACAGCTTCATAGAGCTTAGATTAAAATGGCATGGAGCTGGTCGGTGTAAATTTAAGAAAAAAGTTTTGACGGAAAAAATATACGAGTAGGTCTGTATTTCAAATTACATTAAAAAGGGATCCCTTTCCATAATGACTCTGTGGCTTATGTATTTGCACATCGAGAGTGATCATGATAAAGCGGTCCACCTTCTAAATGTCCATATGCATCGTGTGCCTGACACATCTGGACCGTTCCTGAGCAAGTGATCCACATCCCATTTGTCTGTGTGCATTGTGTATTTGACCAATGTATCAATGTGACAAAGTCTTATAATGAACAAGAAGAGATCGATGAATGTCACCATTACATTTATTACAATAATTTTAAATTCAAGTGGATTTAAAAAATCAATCTAAAATGGAGGTACATCTATAACTAGAGATGGGCCACTCGAATCCACTGAATCCTGACAAGTATTCGAGATTTGAGGATTAAGTGTTTTACTGGATTCGATGATCGAATCTTTCACCTCATAAACAAAGCACAATATGTTGAATTCCAAAATTACTTAGTTAGGCCTACTTGAAAAGCACAACTTAATCCGTAATATTTATTATGTTGGACAAAAGAGATTAACACGAATAAAACCTTCCTTAAAAAATTGTTAGGTGTGGAAAATCTTTTGTGCCTAGTAGCCTACCCTCCCAACCGTATGGGAAACTTGGACTCGACCGTTTCGGCACATGCTCACTTATAAAACTTTCACCTCACGAACAATCTTGTAAATATTTTAATAAACACATCAAAACTCTTCAAAAACTGAAAATCAAAACTAGAATTACAAGTAAACACGAAATAAATTAAACAAATTACGGCTTCTTTTTTTAACAGAAATAAGAACACACTACGGATGATACAAAGTCAGCCGCCATGACGTATATTATGTTTACTCGTCCGAGTGATGATTAAAATAAAGATACTGTTATTTCTTACTACCCAACTGGTTTTAATTATCTACAACTAGTGTAAAGAACCCCAATTTATTGCATACAATCCTTGTTAAACATTTTGTTGGGTTTCATGAAAAATAAATACTGTCAACAGTCAGACAGCGATAAAATTGTTTATTTATCCCTACCGGACTACGTATTGTATATCGATTGTTTGTTTAAAATCGATTCAGGTAATCTGATCACTTAGTAAGCGCTCTCAAGTTTTAAGAATCAAATAACGACTCGGTAATCCATTATTTATTTTTAAATTGATTTTAACTTAGTTTTTATTATTTAAAAAAAATATGTTATTGAAGTAATTGTGGAAATATTCGTTTTTTAGAAACTTAACCCATTCTAACAACACTTTTAAAAATAACTAAAAGACACTAAAATTTTGATTGATTTGATTTTTAAACAATAATATGAGTCTAGGTCAGTGGTCTTCAACCCGCGGTCCACTTGCGGCTCACTGAGTAATTTTATGCGGCCCACGGACCAATTTTACATACAATTTTTCTGTTTGAAAATTCTGTAAGACTTTTTATAGGATTAAAAAACTCTAATCTGGGAATTTTCGCGATGCTTATGCAGCATGTGGCAACACTGAGAGTCAAATCCTATCACTGGGAATCCTCAAGATACTTATAAGTCATTCACTAGCTAAGTTTACCTGGATGACAGCTCAAAATGTTACTAGAAGTAATCCCTAATATATCACTATGCCAACAGCTGACATCTATCACTTTGGATGCATCTAATGAAAACAGATGGTAATATATTAATGTGATAGTTAACCACAGTAATTTAGGCCAATATTATTTATATATTTATTTGAGGACGGACACAAAGTTTATTTATAGTTTTATTCCTCTTAAAAAAATATTAACACCACTATCACAAAAACTTCCCACGAACATAGCTTCAAAATGGCGACTGACGAATCTTAACCATATGGTTGAACATGACGGTAAAAAAGTTTTTTACAATGATACAGACACGGAGTTGATGAAAATATTTTATTCAATTAAATATTTCAAAATACGATAAAATAATCATAAAATCATTTATTGTATGTACAAAAATGACAACAATTTTCTCTTTTCCAAGTAAATACGATGCCTGTATTAAAAGATATTGATGTGTGAACTATATTACACATCATCAGTAACGTTCCAAAACGAAAAATAAGTACTTTTAATCATGTTTAAAATATTGTTTCGAGTTGGATAAAAAGAAATTATTTTAAAAAATTAAATAGTATGAGAAAACTTAAGTTTATGTTATTTTAAATGTAATATATAACAGGTAATTAAAGATATTTACATTTATAACAAAACTGTGATCTTTTACAAATGTTGGCAACCCAAAACCTAAACAAATGATTTTCGAACTGTCATCCAAGTAAAAATCTATCGTGAACGGAATACATGCAACACGTGACAACACAAACTAAAGGTCAAATATCTGGCTGACTTCCAGCTACCCTCACTTCCTCCTCTCTCAGTACGCGTCAGTCTTTTGTAGTGTGGTGTTGTTTGTACTTTGTTTGGTGTATTACTTTTTGTATTCAGTTTTTTAACAATGGCTGCAAGCACAAGCAAAAAGCGAAAAATTAGGGAAGAGGGAAGGGTGTTCAACGAGAAGTGGATGGCGGACTTGTATTTTTTTGTAAATATTAAAGAGAAACCAGTTTGTTTGCTTTGTAATGACACGGTAGCTGTGTTGAAGGAATACAATTTAAAGCGGCACTACGATTCGAAGCACTCATCTAAAATGGATTCAGTTAAAGGGCAAGTGAGATCAGATAATGTGGCCGATTTGAAGAAAAAACTGCATTGTCAACAAACGTCATTTAAGAAGCAAAATTTTGAAAGTGAATTAAGTGTTAGGGCAAGTTATATTATATCTGAGAAAAAAGCTTTGAAATCAAAGCCATTTACAGATGGAGAATTTGCAAAGGAGTGTATGGATTCGGCAGCTGAAGTTATATGTCCATCAAAAAAACATTTGTTTGCAAAAGTTAGTTTGTCAGGAGTAACTGTGGCCAGAAGGATTGAAGAATTAGCGAGCGATATTGAGAATACACTTAAAGAACGTGCTTCTCAGTTTGTGTTTTTTTCAGTGACCCTTGATGAGAGTACTGACATTACAGACACTGCCCAGTTGGCTATTTTTATCAGGGGAATTCACAATGACTTTACCATAACAGAAGAAATGGCTGCTCTTTTTCCAATGAGTGGCACTACTAAAGGCAGTGATATTTTTAATGCTGTCTCTTCAACTTTGGAGCGATACGATCTACAGTTGAGCAATCTCTCCAGAGTAGTTACTGACGGAGCTCCTGCAATGGTAAGGGAAAATGATGGTTTTGTGGCATTAATATGAAAAAAGCTAGTACTGCTACTTGACACAATGGCAACTTCATACAATATCATTGCATTATACACCAAGAAAACTTGTGCTTCAAAGATATTATGAAAGATATAAAAAAAATAGTAAACTTCATCAGATCCCAAGGATTGAACCACAGGACATTTAATACATTCCTTAAGGATATGGACTCGGAGTACGGTGATAAACTCTATTACACAGGGGTTCGCTGGCTCAGTAGAGGTAAGGTACTGAAGAGAGTTTTAGACCTGAAAGAAGAAATTTGTGAATTCATGGCAAGTAAGGGCAAGCCAGTCCATCAGTTCAACAACCCTGAATGGATGGCTGATTTTGCATATCTTACTGATATCTCTATGCACCTAAACGACCTGAACATACGACTACAAGGTAAGAACAGTTTGATACATAACCTCTTTGACCAAGTGAAGGCATTTGAAAACAAACTTCGTCTGTGGGAAGTTCAACTACAAAATGTGAGTTAACACACTTTTCAACATTATCCCAATGTGAATTTTATAACAACGAAAAATACATTACCGCACTCAAGAGATCTAAGAACCGATTTTGATACGCGGTTCCAAGATTTTAAATCCAATGAAAAATTGTTCAACATATTTTCCACTCTATTTAGTGTTGATGTTGAGGAAGTGCCGAGCAATGTGCAAATGGAGCTTATTGAGTTGCAGTGTAATACAGATTTAAAAGAGAAATATATGAATGTAGATCTTTTGACATTTTACTCAACATGTGTTGAAGAAAAACAATTTACAAATCTCCGAACTAATGCTCTGCTAACAGCATCACTCTTTGAACAACTTTACTCAAGGATGAACATTGTGAAGTCGAAATTGAGGAACCGACTGACTGATGCCTACTTAAAAAGCGCCCTTCGAATTAGTACATCTAGCATTAAAGCCAATATAGAAAAATTAGTTAATAAAAAGCAGTGCCTCTCATTAAAATTAGACCCGAAAACATTTTAACAACACCTTTTTGTATGGGTAAAAATTTATTTTCTATTAAATAAACTTAGTTTTGAACTTTAATTTTCACATTTTTACTATGATTTGTTTTAGATTTTAGGTTATTTTAATAGTATGGCCAAATTACATTGAAAACAACTGTACAAACTTGAAATTGGAATATTAGTTTATGTGTGACATGTTTTATGTAAGGTGTGGCCCGCAACACTTTAGCTGGGGAAAAAGTGGCCCTTGATTCAAAAAAGGTTGAAGATCACTGGTCTAGATGGTTTAATTTGTCTGAATTTTAACCTGTATTTTGTGAAAGGGGGTTGGGGTTGACTGTATTTTGTGAAAGGGGGTTGGGGTTGATTAAAATTGAAAGCATGATTGAAATAAACCTTGATTCACAGTTTAGGCCTATATTGTGTAATGTAGGTCTATTTGTAAATCAATAAAATTTATAGTGATTTGCTAGGATTCAGATTCGGATTTGAGAAATAGTGGATTCGACCCATCTCTAGCTATAACCTTTAGTAAATATACAAAGAAACAAGAGAAAATCCTTCAATGCTGGCATTTGTGCTGTACCTACTTGTGAGGAAAAATGAAGAGACAGTCAGATGATGTAGTGGTTGGGTACACGTTGTCCCATATTTTTTATTTGACACATATATAGAGCAAAATATTTCCACACATCCAAATATTTATAATGCTTATGATAGGTTTTTTCTTCACTAGTGTCACTGTAAAATGCCACCTTAGTATTCATTCTTCTCATCTTCAGAAGTAATAACAGAAAAAAAACTAAAATGTGTGATTATCACACTAACATACAATAAGAAAAGAATAAAATAATTCTGAATGCAATCATCACATGGTTCAGTCTCATTTCTACTCAAATAAATAAAATATTTTTTACAAAAATATACGAGGAAATAGTTTTAAAACAGAGTTTGAAATTAACAGTAAAGTTGTGTATCTCAGAATAAAGTGAAACTATTAATTACACAACTACAACAGTATCTATATAAACATTCATTACCTTATTAGGTTTGAAAATGTCACAAACAAATTATAATAAGTTATCGTAATCTAACAAACACAGAAATAAATAAATAAATGTTTGTACCATAAAGTGATTGTTTCACAACATACATGTAATTGTTAAAACACATATGAACACATTCCTGGCCATGACATAAACATACCTTGAGTGCTTGGCACCATAGAGGTTGTTAAGTCTAAAGACAAATCGACAAGTTAATACAAGTGCTGAAGGACCAACAAATTAGAATTTAAGAGAGTACTATGGTAAAGTCCATTTCTAACAAAATTAGGCCTTAAAACAAAATGTCACTCAAAAACTATCTAACCACTTTAACTAACCTCATCCGATTAATTTTTCAGTGGTGGTAGAACATTTATTCATCATTCCTGAATTGGGGTTTTATTTGAAAATACTTAGTTTATTTAAGTACAGTCTGTACAAGCACAAACCAATACAGCACTGGTAGTAAACTGGTGTACTACTGTGTCTTGTAAATAATATCACATTTTTGTACAACTTTGTAGCCAAATAATTATGTTTTCATTTTGTTTTTTGCATTAACATTAAAAATCACCTAAAATACAAAATAAGTCTCCAATTAAATAGGTGTGCAATAGGTCAAGGTTGCTAACTTAAATTTCAAAATTTCTCTGAAAACAAACTGACAATGTTTTGGCAAAGGATATGGTGTGTATTTTAAATAAATAGGTATTTCAATTTGCCTGTTTTTGGTTGGTCATAAATTTAAAATGAAGTGTGTATGAGGGTCCAAGGAATTTTTAAAAAGTGTGTTATTTTCAGACTGAAAATCAAAGTAAAATACTTTCTTTGAATCCATTGTAATTCGTGAAAGATTTGTTTTAAGTGAAATGTGTCATCAGTGAGTGATTGTGTTAATTCTTCAAATGATGTTAATCCGTAGCATTATCTCATTAATGAGTGTTTCATTTATCAGGGTAGTTGTGTGTTGTTGCTTTATTCCAGCCTATTGTGGTCACAGGTTTGAGTCCCGAGCAAGTCAATACAAGGTCCCAGCTCAGTTTTATCCACACTTTACAAGATACTTCTCTGCAAAATCATTTGTGTATATTTTAAGTCTTTTTGATGTGGGATTAAAGGTTTGTTACAATATTTTGATAGTATGAGAAAAATAATTTATGGGTAGAAAGAGGAATGATGTGCGAGGTGAATTGTGGGAGACACATTACCTTTGAAGGTCGAGGTGTGCTAGGATATGGCTGGTGACCCAATAAGGGACAGTATATGACAGTTACCCAACACTTTCGCTTTTTGTGTACCCCTTGTGATATATCATGTCATGAGATCTGAAGCTGTCACTTTGATTGAGATTATCAATACCTGTAAAATATTACACACCAGAAAGCTGTAGGCCTCAAAGTTTACAATTAAATCAAAACAAAATATATAATTAACAAATTTTTGGGGCACATCAATCCCCTTCTTCAGTAGAAGAAAGTAAATTCTCTGAAGGAAGAAGGAGACTTATGTACCCCGAAAATTTCATGATTGTATTTTTTGTAAACTTTGAGGCCTACAGTTTCCTGGTGTGTAGGCCTTGCACTTCTATCCTCCTTTCAACGATTAATTAAATATAACATTTGGCGATATTTTTCTTTCATAAAATATTACAATAATATATAAAATGTTATCAATGGAGACAACAAAAAATTATATGTTCTAAAGGATGAATCCTACCGGCATCCCACTATAAAATTTGCTATTGTTATACATGTTAGAAGGATTGTGCTTTTCTCATGGCAGGCAAAATTAACATATAAGCTACAAGTTAGAAGTTAACAATATTTGGACCAAGTGTCAGATAGTGAGACAATTAATGATGTAAATTTATGTGGGTATTATTGAAAAGTGTCTTGTTGTATAGTTCCCGGGTTGACATAATAAAGTTTTTTGAAAGGTTAATACAGCTAAATGAGATCTATCATTGTGAGTTTAGATAGTACATTATGAACAAATAAAAGAGGTTAAATTAGACCAAAAAAAGAGGACCAATGCAATGTGTTATTCAATAACTATACTCAAATTTAATTTTTCCTAATAAAACATTCTCTTTTTATAACTAGCATCTCAATTAAGTCATTCCAAAGTTAAAAGTAGGGGGATCATTATTTGAAATTTCTTTTTTATATCAATTAAGGCATTTATTTATCCTTGGTTATCTTTTTTTTAGTAGAGAATCCCCCCACAAAAAGTTTCAATAATTGTGAAAATCTAAATCCCCATTAATATCCAAAAACAGGACACTCATGGATAGAATTATCTGTAAAATTGGACGAGTTTGAACAGTGAACCCACGGATAGAATGTGTAAACGGGGATGAGTTTGAACAATGAACACACATAATATGAATGTTTATATTAGTTAAACAATGCTAAAAACCAGTATATCATTATTGAGTATTTTCATTCCCACAGACTTGGGTTTAGCTATGGCAAGTGTTGGTGGTTTTACTATGTTTAAATTTGTAACAACTTAAACCCCATTAACTGCCTTTCACATCTGAATTTATTACAAGTATTTGATTGTGTAAGCAGTTTAACTTATCCATTTGTTCTTAAAGTTTAGAATAATACAAACAATAAAATGGCAGTGAAGATTCTCAACATGTCAAGCAAACTGTTAAACTTACAGATATGATTTCAGTCCATCCAACAACCATGGTCCTCACTGTTCTTCACAACCATACAATCTGAATTGTCTATTCAACACAAACACACTGATAAATCTTTAATGAATAAACTGAACCAATATCTGGCTACCTTCCAGAGGCAAGGAAAAAAATAACATGGATTTTTGTGGTTTGTACTTGGTTGCTAGAGACTTCCAAAGTGTCAGCAATTTTAAATTACAACAATGTCAGGGTGTCGTTAATATAATTACAACAATATCAGGGTGTCGTTAATATAATTACAACAATATCAGGGTATTGTCAGTATAATTGCAAGTGTGTGTCAATGTGTAACCAATTTAATTATTACATCAGTGTCAGAGCGTCGTAATGACAATTCCATCAGTGTCGCAGCATTGACAAAATAATTCCAACAGTTAGTCAGTGTGATATCATTACAATTAATTCACCAGTATGTCAGAGCATAACCATTATAATTCCAACAAGTCAAGTTGGCTACCATCTTGCTTTTGTCTGGATACATAAAAAACAAATACAAATCTTAATTCACTTATAAAAAATCAAAGCGTTTTAAAAATAAAAATTTCCATTTTCAATGAATGTCACAAAGTAAAGATACATTATAATAAGATAAACAAAACTACACTAAAAATATATACATTACAATAATTTGTTACAGCCTGACCATTTATTTAAACAAAATAACTTCTAGGAAAAAAAAAATTGTTAAAGAAACACAAGTCATGTTATTTATTAAATTGTAAAAACAACTCGCAGCAGTCGAAACAAAATGAAGGTAAAAATTAAGTACATTCTTTTTTCCAATTTTGGAATTGTTATTGAAGTTAATAATCATATTCCCCTAAATGCACATCTCAACAATAACACAACCAAAGTTAGTCTGTTATGAACTATACCAAGTATTATATCCAAACGTCTGCAGATACTAGTTAGGTATTTCTAGAATATGGCCAGCATTTACTATTTAATAAATTGTGATAGTAAAATTTGGAATAAAATATAGCTGTGCTAAGTGTTTTTAGTGAATAATTATTTTACTTAAATGATCTGAAAGTTAGCTTTAGTTGCAAAAGCACAACCCTATTGAAACAGGATTTAAGAGAGGACTAGACTGAAAGAGCCAGTAGTGATCAGTAAGCTAACGTTAGGTAAGTTGGTGAACTGTGTTAGGTTCGCACACTCATGTCAGTTTAAAATAATGAAATAATTTTGTTTCTGTTCATAATAATTAATGAATGATGTAAATGATAGTTAATCTTGGCATCATCTCTAGGGCTGAGCTGATGCCGCCGATCTTATGATCAGGTCACTTTATCGTGTAATGCATATCAGTTTGGTACTAAAGACTATCCAGACAGGCTTGTCCATTGTACTATTGCTATATCATCTGGTATGGAGGCACCCAACCCCTGTCAAGAAATATATATGATTGTAGTGGTGAAAGAACCAGCAGAGAGAGAGAACATTTATTGGAGGTAAGAGAAAGTTAGTTAAATATCAACCACTTTGTGAAAAACAAACAATACTTTATTTCTTAGTTCTAAAATCTCAGAAATGAACATTCTGGTATTGAAATGAAACAGCAAAATCCAAAATGGTAATTATTCTATAATGTATTTTATTGGGTTTTTATGGGGGGGGAAAAAAAAAAAAAGAGTTGTGGTTAATACAAGAAAGACGCTAGCATAAGTTATAGTTTTCGAAAACTATTACAATTTTGACTATAAATATATCTGTTATTTTTATTACTGATATCACCACGTCATACTACATGTTCATGTTATACGCATATATGTTAATCTAATTGAAAGTTAGAAAATGGTTGTGGATTCAGAAGCAATGCTACCGTATTCTGGACTTTTTGTTCCTAATTTCTTTCAGTGAATGATAATTACACTCGTATTGACATAAATGGCTGCCTCCGTGGTCACAAAAAAAATCTTGCTTCGGAAATTTCAACCCTTTCAATTTTATTCATATTATGCTGGTGTTTACCTAATTCTAGTCATAGTTTATAACACAAAGTTCCCTATTCTTCAATGAATAGATCTTTAAATACCAAAATTATTATTCTTATTCTTTGTGTTTCTTACTGGCTGATAAAAATGATCTCCGCAGGTTATAAAACAAAGAATGAGTGTTATCAATTTATCAATTTATTGGTAATATATCGACTAGTTCGATATTGTTCTAGTATTAATTTACCGATGCCAAGTAAACAACAAAACAGGTCACTCAGGTTATGTTGATGCTGGGACTTTCAGCCATATTTTTCTATATTGCGGTGAGATTGGCGATTTTAGTAAATTACTATCGCAGTCTTTTACTTTAAAAATAATGCTCAGGCAAGTTTATTATCCAATTGCTGATTATAAATGACTTTTTTATATTTCAAATAGTTTGAATGCTGTTTTGACAAAATAGTGAATTGCTATCGATTAGAGTTAGGTCGAATCCACATTTTGGAATCCAAATCTCCAATTTTCCTTCAAATCCCGAATATTAAATTCAAATCTCAATCTCGGAAAAAATTAAGAACATAAGATTATATACTTTAATCCATTCATTTTAATATACATACGCAAGTTAAGTGTTTAATGACTGGTCCGAGTTCTGGTTGTTAAGTTCAGCCTATAATAATTATAAATGGTTCTAAACCACCAATAAGCAGTACTAGAGCAATAAAACAAATTTCACTTGAGAAAAAAAAAAATCTAAGGACCTGAGTCTCGAACCCAAAAATTGATCAAATCCTCAAATCTTGAATGCCCTCAAAGATTTGATGATCCCATCTTTACAGTAAATTACTAACTTCCTTCAATAGTCAAATATGTTCATTTCTGCACAGCCTTCTTGATTCACATTTATAATTGTTTCATAATTTTATTTTGACAAAACAATAAATAGTATTAAAATAATATTTTAGCTTTGAATTTGGCATTAATTTTCTAAAATGGATCATTTTCAATATTTCATAAAGAATTGATTGAAATTTATTTTGTATTTGGTAAAAATGAAAGAGAAATACCGACCTCTATCGACAACACACATGTAAATAAAATATCAAAGATAAAATTAAAAATTATGTCAAAAAGTTTAGAAGTTAATTTTGAATAAATATGACAAACTAAATATAAAATTCAATAAATAGATTTTATACTTTATGTTGGCAACATTCGTCATTGGACTACTTCAACTTTTAGTATTTACGGCCCCTCATATACCTGTGATTCATTTCTTTGTTTTGTATTATTCTTATTTACATTGACATTACAAAAGTTTTAATAGTCTATTAGATAAAAAAAATCTGAAACAAGGAAAAGTAAGAAGTGAAATCTGTTATTTTTTCACAAGTAATTCTGAAAGGAAAACTGCAATATATGCCTGAAAAAATACAAGACTCTTGAGCCCTACATAAAGAGTTAATTAATGCTACTCAATACTTATGTTTGTTTAAAAAAATAAAAATACACACGCACATTTTATTATTCAATACTAGAAAAGTTTTTTTTATAAAATAATATTGTCTTCATATTTACTTTGTAATACTAAAAGTGATTTGCTGAATATTTTTTATTGCTGAAATAAAGATAAATAAAAATGAATGACCTGATAGCCTACTGCACCTGTTGATCATGTGCTTCAGTTTCTTAACATTTTATTTAAATGAATTAATGGACTGTACAAAGTCGGATTTCAATGGGATACTATGAGAGAAGTATTTTATAGACTTTTTCTATGGTGTATTAAATAATGTAAAGTTTCATCTATGCACACAACCATAGCAAATTTCCAATGATAGCAAAATTATATGTTATTAAAAATTGAGAGCTCCACAGCTAAGAGATTCCAATGGTGCTGGTGACATTAAAGTGTGTAATAGTAAGTATTTTTGGGTGAAATATTTAATAAGTTTATATGAAAACTATACTAACCATACTGATCGTTGCCTTTCATGCATCAATGAATAGAAATTTTGGTGAAGCCATTAAAATAAACTAATTTGTTTTTTAAAATACTTTTATTAGAAGGAATGGAATAGAACCAAGATAGTCTAAAAGAAGATCCAAACTTAATAGCAATGTTTTTTGTTCAAAAATGAACTAAATTAAATATAAATAGAGCAATACTAGACACTTCAATTTTTAACAATTTTTCTTTCTTTTCAGAACTATTGGACTTAATCTTATGTTAACTTTGGGAATATTAGCCAATATTTGTTTCAACTTCGCTTATAAATGGAAAAACTGGATTCACACACCACTAAACTGAAACATTATCACTGTGTGCTAACCATATAATAGAAAACTAATATATGGTTGTGGATTCAGAAGCAATGCTACCCTATTCTGGACTTTTTGTTCCTAATTTCTTTTAGTGAATGATAATTACACTCGTATTGACATAAATGGCTGCCTCTGTGGTCAGAGTTCCTTGCTACAGATCCAAAGGTCCCGAGTTTAATCCCCGGCGGTTCCAGATTTTCTGTGAAGCAGTGTGTCTGGAACGAGCTCAACTCAGCCTCTTGAGGACAAATGAGAAGCAGCTATGGTCTAGAAAACCGAGATTAATGGCTGGAGCACTCGTTATGCTGACCACACGAAAACCTATATTTGTAGATGTTGGCGCTATAATCACCAACAGATCTTGGGCGCTTGGTCGGTATGGCTCGGTTGCAAGCTGACGCCATGAAGTTTTTGACATAAGTTATAACATTGCCTTCATAATAAAATATAGCTTTTTGAGAAAACTTAACACCACTCCTCCCTAAAAATAACATTACTGTTGCATGCCTCTATTTTTAGTACACTAGAAATAGCTGCAAAACCCTCCCACTCTTTTCCTAGCAAAAGAACAAAGAACAAGGCTGTCTGCAACTGGGTATAAGAGTGATGAGTTATTAGTACACCAGTACCTGACATCAGCCTAACATTGTGAGATCAATTATATCATTAGCCTGGCTCTGATTAAAACAAAAAGTAAACACTTAGTTATTATTCATATATTAATTTAAGAACTAATGTGAACAAAATCATAATTGAAGAAACAAAATCCCTACCAAGGTGGGAAAGTTAACCTCTTATGTTTACAATGTTTTCTAAGATTCAGATTTGAAATAAAGTGGTTTCGACCCAACTTTACAATATTTATTCTAAAATAATCCCTTAAAGCTGTTGTTTCTGCCCTTCAAATTGGTCTTTTTAACACTTGGTCAATAGTGATCAACACTCACACATCGAATTTGATCATGTAAACTCACCTAGTCCCGTTTGATCTGATTTAGTGTTTATTCAACGGTTGTGCTCCTTGCACAGAGTTGAGATTCAGTAATGTGGTTCAAACAAGATTTTGAATACCCATGACATCTCAATTCAAGCCTCGGTGGAAGTGACAATGTTCTTGGGTGTGTATGCGGTAGCATTGGGGTCCAAATTAGAAACCGTGCAACCTGGGCAGGGCCCCTCAGTCAGCCGAAGCTTGGAAGATCCCAAAGACAAAGGACCCAGTAGTGGGCCCCCTGGGCCAAATGAGTCTGTAGGCATTACTGCCAGGACTTGGGCTATCTTTGCTTTCAACTCGTCGATTTCCTTCCCCTGGTCTCGAATCAGACCTGCAATATCAAACATACCAAAATGAGTGTCAGAGTAATCCTATCTCTCTCCAAGTCAAAATATATGGTAGCACACTTACTCTCTCTGATTTCGAGTTGCCTCTTAGCCTCCCCGAGTGCAGAGAAGAGATCAAGCTTGATGCGAGTCTCTGCACTCAAACTGTTTTCTAGATGGGCGTTCTTGTCTTGCATGGCTGACAGCGCTGACATCAAGATCTCGGAGTCATTGTGACTCTCTTTGTACTGTCGCAGGCTCTTTAGGGAAAATAAAAGAAAAGAGTACATAGGTGTTGACAGTGGGTAAAATATGCACAAGAAAGTTGGAATTAGGTACTAACCTGCACCTCTCGTTCGGCAGCTAAACACTTGTCATCCTTGACCTTGAGCTCTCGACGAAGTTGCTTGCCCTCTGTTTCCAGGTCTTTCTGCCTGCTACGACAGTTGTCTGTGCAGCAACCACCAGCTCTACAAAAACATTAGCTCTTAACCTCTCAGAGTGTCTATAAAACGCTCCAACAAAGAGAAAAAATAATAATTGGACATCACCTTGGCTTCCTATCTAACTAAAATTGGAACCTTTGTAGATATTCAAGTAGGGCTTCTATTTTGAATCCAGCCCAATGTTCAATAATTCCTATGACTCTGGATTTTCGATTTTACTGTGTGAATGAACTTAAAGTTGATTCTATTATGTGTTCATTTTCTTAAAGAAGCAAAACCAAATTATTGACAGAATCATTATATGCTATTAGAGTTTGTCAAATACATAACTTGGTCTATTATTAATAAAGCTGTTTTTTAATTTATTAATGATCAATAAAATTCAATGATTATTATATTACAAACATTTAGAACTAAAGAAAGTGTGATGAGCGAGTAGAGAAAATTAAGTAAATCAGTTTTTACTATAGCAAACAGATCCAAACTTGCATTTAAACTTTTTCCATCTTAGTCAGATTATTTCAAGTGCTTATTTGATTTAATTAACAAATTAGGTTAGTTTGTAGTTCTGGCCCATTCAAAGAATTGAGACTAATTAGATTCTTGTACTAGATAGTGGTGTCAAGTGTTGGTTATTAAAAATTTTAAACTTCTAAGCATTTTTAAATATGTTTACCAGTAATTTTTGAGGCTTGTTAATGTATTTTTGTTGAAACATTTTGTAGTTTTATAATAATCATGTATTACTACTTATTTAAACTACACACATTTTAATTATGTTAACGGGGCAGGGATAGGAAAATGTACCTGGATGATTGAGAAACCATCCTCAGTAGAGGAGCTTTAAATTTCAATCGCCCCACAATGGGCATTAGTGAGTGTGACCCTTTAGACTGTATAACCACTGATATCGTCTTGTGTTTATTGCTGAACATATTAATGTATATGTTTTAGGAAATTATTGTATATAGTTGAGAATATTATTGTATAATGTTGAGTATATTATTTTATAGTTATGAACATGTTAATGAATATCGTTACTAGGTGTGTGCAAAGTCCACTTCAAAGCAAACTCGTATATGAAATATTCTCGAAACAGGATTAAAGTTTGAATATATTTTATTAGTGGTTTTAAGTGTTAAAAAATATTACATTGTGATTCTTTAGATAGCGCTATTCACTAAAATTATTTGAAACATGTTTTATTGCGCACATGTTTGTAGTATTTTGTTTTATTTTAATAAATCAGGATTTATCAAAGCTTACAATTCAATTTTTTATATATGAGTATTGATTTGTAATGCGTTTAACAGCTTAGAATGGCAATAATTGAAACTAAGAGTATTTTAGCTGTCAATATTTTTATTGGTGAATTGTTGAAGCTGGAAATTTTTCGAAGGAAAGTCAAAGTTAATATTTGTTTTGAAGCTTCACACCCCCTTAACACATGTTACTGATAATTGTTGAGCATCATAATACTACGATTACAAGGCAGTGACTTGCACATAAAATGAACACCTTTAAAGTGTTGGCCTTGAATAATTAAGTAGTTCATCATTTAAAGTGCCTTCAAGCAACAGTTGCCCTACTGTGGGGTTTAATGTTGCAACATTGTTAACACAGGCTAACCATTGGACTAAAGTTTTGAAATTAAAGTATATTTCCAGTGTATATTAAATTAAAGACTCCGGAACAAACAACCCCTATTTCAAAAGCATAAAACAATACATTGATGCAGAAAAATATCGTTACAATGAAGGTATATAATTGTTCACAACAAAGATAAAATATCGTTGCAATGAAGGTATGTAGTTGTTCACAACAAAGAAAAAATATCCTTGCAATGGAGGTAAATAGTTGTTCACAACAAAGATAAAATATCGTTGCAATGAAGGTATATACTTGTTCATAACAAAGATAAAATATCCTTGCAATAAAGGTATATAGTTGTTCACAACAAAGATAAAATATCCTTGCAATGAAGGTATGTAGTTGTTCATAACAAAGATAAAATATCGTTGCAATTAAAGTATGTAGTTGTTCACAACAAAGAAAAAATATTGTTGCAATGAAGGTATATAGTTGTTTACAAAAAAGATAAAATATCGTTGCAATGAAAGTATGTAGTTCTTCACAACAAAGATAAAATATCCTTGCAATGAAGGTATATAGTTGTTTACAACAAAGACAAAATCTCCTTGGAATTAAAGTCTGTAATTGTTCATAACAAAGATATAGAAATAGGTTTCATATTATTCTCTCTTACTATAGGGTGTATGGATTTATGTGGTAAATAGCTGAGATGTGGATAGAAGACCTCACTTGACACACACTCTTTTAATGTAGTTGCAGCCCTGCCTGTGTACCGGCAGTTGTGCGTCACTTAACACGTAAAATTCAGCTAAATTATTATTATTATTATTATAATAATAAAATATTCTTCAAGCATCATTGTGTTTGAAATAAATTTTCCCGCACATGCCAGTGACCGTAACATGCATGCATGACGTGCACTAGTCCACCACATCGTGGCTGAAAGTCTATATTTTTCCGTCTTTCACCCCATAGCTCTACCTAGTGAATTTCTTATTTGTGGCGTCATAGATCTCGGAGAGGAAGAAGGGGAAGAGCTGTGGGACTCCGGTAAGAATGCAAGCAACCAAGTTGCGACTTTTCAACAACCGAAGCTATGCCCGAAGGTTAACGACTATAACCGAAGAAACTGAAAGATACCATCGCATACCCTTTATTTCCCCTTTCATAACACAGAACTGACCCAGCACGTACTTACACATCTTTTGTGAGGTTTGTTGCAACAAGTGCTTTGATGTGTGTCAGTGAAAGCTAACAAACGAAAGTTAATGTTTTATATACATATAATAATACAATAATGAGTGAAGTTAGTGGAGTGAGTGGCTCTAGTAATAAGTGCAAGTGCGTTATTTGTAGTATAAAGCATACATCTTTAGCTGTAAGAAGTTTTGAAGAATGTGTCGAAATAATGAGTATTGGAAGATCCATTCCTAAGTTAAATATAACCACATTAAGAAAAAAGGATGGCTTTATTAGGCATTTTAATAAAAACTTTTATTCAAAGCATTCTTGGCTAACTGGGTGTGGTTCAGAAAATAAATTGTACTGTTGGCCTTGTTTGCTGTTTGCCAAAACGAACAAAACTATGTGGACAAAGAGTGGCTACAATGATCTAAACAATCTTTACAATGCAGTTCAAAGGCACGAAAGATCAGAATCACATATAACTGAATTTATTACCTTAAAATAATTTGGAAAAAATAGGGTAGATCTTTCCCTGAACAGAAATAAAAAAAATTAGCATTGAAAAACACAATGCTAAGGTAAAAAAAAATCATGAAGTTTTGAAGCGCCTAATATACACTGTATGTTATTTAAGCACTCAAGAATTGGCGTTTCTTGGTCATGTTGAGTCATTTAATTCTAAAAATAAGGGAAATTATGTTGAGCTCCTAAGATTGATTTTTGATTACGATTCAATTTTAGCTCAGCATTTAGAATCGTCTACTGTATTCACTGGGCTATCAGCTGGAATACAAAATGACCTCATTGAATCAATTAAAACTGTTTTAATAAATGAGATCATAAAAGAAATTCAAAATGCAAAATTTGTGTCTATTTTATTAGATGAAACATCAGACATCTCAAAACTTTCACAACTATCGACTATGTTTCGATATGTGTCCTCTAATGGTGAAATTATGGAACGATTGTTTTGTTTCACAGATGTTTCTGCTAACAGATATGCCACTGCTTTGGCTAATCATGTTAAACAGGTAGTGACAGATGTAGGGTGTGGGAACAAGCTTGTTGCACAATGCTATGATGGGGCTGCAGTAGTGTCAGAAACTTGTTCGTGACACATTTCCAAGTGCAATGTTTGTTCATTGTTTAGCTCATGTCCTTAACCTTGTTTTAACTCAATCAGTAAATAATATTAGTGAGTGTAAGGTGTTTTTTAGTACATTAAGTGGATTTGCTTCATTTTTTCCCATTCTAGTAAGCGAACTTCATTCTTAGATTAATTGTTAGAAAAAGACTACACAGTGTTTCACCAACTTGATGGGACTATAGTGAAAGACTTGTACATACTGTGATGAACCATTGGGAAAGCCTGATAGAAATGTTTGAAACAATAATAGAGTACCCACAAGAATAGGATAGTGAAACTATTTCTGTTGCTAAAGGGTTCGTCCACTTTCTAGAAGATATTCAGAGCATGTATTTGTTAATTTTATTCACACAGATTTTTGACCACACTGAGCATCTTTTCAAAATTTTGCAAACAAAACAAATGGACCTCGTTTTCTGTAAAACTAAGGTTGAAGAAACTAAAAAGAGTTTGTCAAATCTTAGGCTTATATCTGATGACATTTATTCCAAAACACTACAAATGGGGCTAAAACCAGACAAAAGTGGACGTAAACGTAATTTAAATCAAGATCCTAAATTGAAATTAAGACAAGTTCATTCTGAATTAATTGATAACATTGCCATACAAATACAAACACGCTTTGAAAAAATTAACAATTTAAAATTTTTTGAACTGTTAAATTCATCAAAATTTAATGAATACAAACAATCAATTCCTAATGAACAAATAAATTCTTTGAATGGAAATTATGGAAAATATTTTAACAAAAGCAGATTGTGTTCCAAACTAAACGTGGTTTACTCTAGGGAAGCAATAAAAAATAAAACTGTAGTGAATATGGTTAAGTATATCAGTGAAAATAGTCTAGATTAAGTATTACAGGAGTTTAAAAAACTGTGTGAACTTGTGGCAACAATACCGGCTACATCATCATCAGTTGAGAGATAATTTTCAACATTAAAAAGAATAAAAACTAGAGATGGGCCGCTCGAATCTTCGAATCCACCAAATCCTGACAAGTATTCGAGATTCGAGGATTCAGTGTTTTGCTGGATTCGATGGTCGAATCTCTACCTCATAAACAAAGCATATTATGAATTCAAAAATTATTTAGTTAGAACTACTTGAAAAGCACACCTTAATCCGTAATAAATAATAATTATTTTGTCAGAAAAAAGAGATAAGATTGAATAAAGTCCTTATTAAAAAAAATTGTTAGGTGTAGAAAATTTAACGTGGATAATTAATACCTCACCCCCCACCTCTATGGGAAACTTGGACTGGACCTAACATTACAGCGCATGCTCACTTCTGAAACTTTTACCTCACGAAAAAGCTTGTAAATATTTTAATGAACACATTTAAAAATCTTGAAAATTGAAAATCAAAACTAGAATTACCAATAAACTCAAAATAAATAAAACAAATGGCTTTTTATAAACAGAAATAAGAACACATTACACACGATACAAAGTCAGCCGCCATGATGTATATGTTTACTCGCCAGAATGATGATTAAATAAACACGACTCTAAATTCTTACACCCGACTGGTTTTAATTATCTACAATGATGCAAATAACCCCAATTTATTTCATACGATCCTTAAGTTAGATATTTTGTTGGGTTTCATGAAAATAAATACCGTCAACAGTTTGACACTGATAAAACTGTTTATTTATGCCTACGTATCGTATATCGATTGTTTGTTTAAAATCGATTCA
>CABFVZ010000730.1:0-22804 GCA_902151445.1 Timema monikensis | reverse complement strand
CTTTTATTCAATTGTGTAGATGTATCTTCTACCAATATTTTTCATATTTGAATTATTTAAATAGGATTATAGAGTATAAACACAGCAATGTATGAACATAAGTTAGTAGAACTAACTCTTTTAAAATAACACTTTTTTTCAATCACACATAGCTTGTTCCCTAGATCTTTAAATACTGTTTAAGTTTTTTTTTAAAATCTGTTTGTATTATTATCTTTGCTTTCTTATTAAGATAAATTATATTCCTCAATGATGATTAAAGTTGATCAAAAGTTACCTAGGCCTATTCTGTTTGTTTATTTCACATGTTTTTTTAGAAACTTGACTCATTCTATCAACACTTTTAAAATTAGATGAAAGACATTCAAATTTTGATTGATTTGATTTTTAAACAATAATATGAGTCTAAATTGTTTAATTTGGCTGGATTTCAACCAGTATTTTGCAAGGGGTGGTTGGGGTTAATTAAAATTGAAAGCACGATTGAAATTAATCTTAATTTACAGTTTAGGCCTATATTGTGTTATGTAGGTCTATTTGTAGATCATTAAAATTTCTAACAATTTTCTAGGATTCGAGTTCGATATTCGAGATTCGAAAATAAAATGTGGATTCGGATTCGAGAAATAGTGGATTCGACCCAACTCTAATAAAAACCTATTTCAGAAATATATGGGACAAAATAGACTTTCTGGTTTAGCACTAATTTCAATTGAAAAGGGTCTGCTTTTAATATTGAAGAAAGGAGTAGACTTCCATGAAAGAGTAATAGCAGAGTTCGTAAAAAAGGAGAGGAGAATGGACTTTATTTACAAACACTAGAAAAAAATACAGTGAGTAAAAAGACCATTGATATCCTTATATAAAAATTCATTTAATATATAAAAATAATCAAATACACTAAATAAGCTGTAGGTTGCAATAAAAGTGATTTTTTAAATACATATTTTTTATTACTTATATGTATATTTAACGTAGTTAATTAATACACAATATTGTTGGTTTAAATTTAATTATAAATATAAAATGTTTTTATGTATACTTAATGTAAAAATTGTCAGCTTTAGGAGAGGCGGAACCGGGGTGGGGGACTCGGGGGGGAATTTCTCCTCATTTGTTTAAATAAAGGGAAGCAAGATTTGTTATCCCCCTCTCCCTAACCCACATACTCTGGATATGCACTATAGCTTCTAGTGTGTCTTGTGTAAAACACGGTACAGAAGGACGCCCGAACCCACAATTTTAAAAAAAACCTCCAAATAGCTCCTTGAAGCATATAATACTTTAAAAAAATCGCAGGGGGATTCTAGACCCCTTCCAAACTCCGTTCCCAGCTTGCCTAAGAGTTTTCGTCACGAGACGCTACTGCTTCTTACCATTAGCTGTTGTATGGCAAAGATTAAGTCTATTGTAGACCTCTGTTCCCTAAATTTGTGTTGTTCTTCTTTCCATATTCCTTTTTTTCTCCACAAGTGTTAAAAGTGCCAAGATTGATAAAGAACAAAGAAGAGGATTGTCTACAAAAGCGATTAACATGAACATGAAACACACTTAGTTTTTCCACTTTAAAACTTTTCAGGAAATAGACAATCCCGCCCAATTTACAGGAATTGATAAGGAATTGCGTGTCTTAGATCATTTCCCAATCAATCCCGCCTAATTTACAAGAAATGATAAGGAATTGAGTGTCTGGGATCAATTCTACTCCTCTAAGTAAGTAATTTTGTATTCCTCGTCAATCTCTAAGCTTGAATTTTATTGGTGTTTTAAAAATAATTCTAAATTATATTTTAAGGCACTTTAAATTGATTTAGAAGGGGTTCAATGCCATACATTATATTTATCTCTCTTGTTGGGAACTTCAATCTTAGCCACCTATGGCAGAACCAAGAGCCTTCCTCCCTCAAAAATAAGTGTTTGTGTGTGGCCCTCATATAATTGAGGCATAAACTTATATGAGGTCCTGAGAAGACCGATTTTTTTTAATAATATGTTTATATTAAGACATTAGTAATGGTCTTAAGATGATAGTCAAAGAATAATAGTATTAAAAATTTTGGAACAGAACCTCATATTAATTTAAAAGGACTAAAGCTTGGTGAGGCAAGAGGTCACCACTCTCTTTTCAGTTTGCATATGGATAAATTGATGCAAACTGCTGTAGCTAACATTTGACTCAATGAGAAGAGGCTTAGTATGTTTCCATTAACTGATTCAAAATTCATGTATTTCCTAGCATTTCCAGTATCAAGTATATTTACATTATTGGTAACAATGTATATAATTTTTGTATTTGTGAAAATATTGTGGTATAACATAGTTACAAGGAATGTTTGAAATATATTATAGGTTAAGTGGTCAAATGTTTAAAATAAGTACTTAATTAACTTACCAGCTTCACAAATGGAAGGCAATGACATCTAGCTAAAATTGATTTAAATAAGTTAAAATCAATATTTACAATCAAATTTAGAATGTAAACAAAAATGTACATGCATTCGCATAAAGAGTGGAAAAGTATTTAAGCAAAACCAACCTCATTAAACTAAATTGAGATTTGAACCCTATTTCCTGGTAAGCTGGCAACCCAGTCCAACACAATACACATTGAATGTGAGTCTTATTTAACTATTGAATAGTTAAGATTTTTTAGAAAGTGTTCCTAGTTTGACAATTTAATCCCTACTGTGCTTACTTGTTGGCAGCGGCAGTCGCCATAACCACAGCTCTAGCTGCAGCTGCCTCTTCAGCCCTCTTGGTCTTTCGCTCAGCGGACAGTTGAGCCTCCACTGACCCTCGAATCCTACGCTCCTCCTGAACTCTTCGCTCAAGTTGAGAGATAGTTTGTTTGTCCATCTGCCGGGCGGTCACCAACCCGTGAAGCCTACAATATAAAGACAAGATAGCAGGGCTTGCATGATTGTGGTGCCTGAAATACAGGGGCTAAATAAAAGTGCTTGAATTACCACTTACCAGTTTATATCAACAATAAACGAGCAAAAAAACAATTCTTGCCTATAATACAACCAGCCTTGCCTCATATTGAAGTCTTTTAACCATAATACTAACTTGGATTGAAGATTATCATTGTCTTGCTGAAGTTGGCCCAACTCTCCCTTGAGGTTTTTCTCGGAGGTCAAGAGAATATTTTGTTGACTCCTTAAGTCCTGTTCTGTTTGTCTGGAGGACTGGAGATCTGCCTTCAGCCTCTTGACATCTGCCTCCAATCTGATAAATAATAACATTATATACAGGAGATAGTATATGCTGCAAAGTATTAATACAGAGATCCACAGGATCAGTCCTGATAGGTGAATCAAGTTCAATTAAGTAAAAAATTACAACCTGGACACGAGAATTGAACCCAGGACCTTTGGCTTTGCAAGCCACTGAGCTACCACTAAGCCATATACCTACTAGTTTGTCTTGTATCCAGGGTCATCTTTCAATAGTTGTTGGTGTATTGAGTCTAAGTGTAGTACCTGGTGAAGGTATCGGCCACTCAGAACCATCTACTAACTCAGTCCACAGCAACCTGTAACTGACAGTATGCTGCCATGCATTTAGTATATAGTATAGTGAGAGTTATCTTCTGGTTATTGCCAGTGAAACAATTTTGTAATATCAGTTCAGACCAATGTGATGTTAGCACCCATGTTACTTGGCTAAAGAAGGTGTGTAGGAGAATGATGGTAGAAGGGGTAGTTCACGTCTCCAGTGTAAGCCATGAATTTTGCTAAGGATAATGGGGTTTGTTACCGTTTGATCATCCTCTTTTGTTGCCATGGATTGTTTATTCTTCTCCTTCACTATTGATCCCACTAGACAGCTTGTTAATAGTAGATATATTTTTGTGGACTTATGAATATTTCCATGTGCATGTGCATTCCTAGTTTGGTGGTCTTTTGTTTGAGAGTCGGTCTTTGATAATATTGCATGTGTTTGTAATTAGTATTGAGAGAACCTTCTTGTGAATGTTTGTATTTTGTGTGGGACCTTAACTTGAGTTTTATCCTTTGTTTATGAATGTATAACTTAGAACTTATGAAACGTGTTCAGTAGGTTTTTTATATTTATAATATTATTATTATTATTACCATTATTATTACTATTATTATTACTATTATTATTACTATTATTATTATTATTATTATTATTATTATTATTATTATTATTATTATTATTATTATTATTATTATTATTAGCACAGCGTCTTAATACCTGTTCGAGTTATATGCATTTACGCTAATGTGTAATGGTAGGGTGATTGTGAGATGAAATGGAGGACTTACAACTTAATGTGGGATCCGAACCACGGTGTAGGCCTGGCATTCCACACATTCACAAGTTGTGATTAATACACGTCTTTTCAGAGGTGAAGGAAGGGTTTGGCAATCAAATAAATTCATGCCGGGACCGAGGATTTAACCTTGGACCTCCAGCACACAAGTCTGACACCTTATCCCTAGACCACCAGGTCACCTTCAGTAGTGTTACTTTAGCAGTGAAGTGCAGTTCTGTCACAGCCTGATGTGATAAAGCTCAGATGATGGATTTCATGAGTAGCTTTCAGTGGTAAGTTGCCTCAGGTTTCCCCTTTCTTGTTAACTCATATTATTTACCCAGAAGTGCGGGCAGCAATCAGTGTTGTTGTTCACTGGAATGTATGCATACAAACGATTGGAGTATTGTTGGTGCAGAACTACCTTTTGAAGCTGTAGTCCAGCAATGTTCAAGTTTTTCCAACTCATGGTACACTGAACAAAAGCTAAAATGGTCAGGGTACACCATCAGTTTGTTTAAGGTGACATTTTATCATTCAAAATGAGTATTAAGATTGTGTTTAAAATGTCAATAGCTAGAATTTTAATCATTGTGTTATTATTAAAAATAATGTTGATAATGGATTTCAAAAAATTTAATTTTATTCCTCAATTTGTTTCACGCTTCTTTTCAATCCTCCCCCAAACTCCCACGGCATACCTACTAACCCTTTGGGGCACACTGGTTGAAAAGCGCTGCTGTAAACAGTAAATGTAACTTGGATTCATTTTAAGTGAAACGAGAATTTTCACAAACCCAAAATGAGCTTAAAATTAACATGGTATTTCTTCCCCTAGTGAAAATTTCTTAAGAGTTGACGGAAGATAAATTGTCCATATTGTAAATACAGGCTAATCTGTAGGAAGAAATATTTCTATAACTATTAAACCAATTCACCAGCAGTTTTATTTATTCTTCTCTTCTATGTAAATAGAAATTAAGAATATCAATAATATTGTTTAGATCATTACTACTAGCTCTCAATTAAAATTAAATAACAAGTTTTAAGCTAAGTGTTGAATTATATAAAAACAGCTCAAACAAAAGATATAAGAAACAATAATTGTGATTTTCTGAAACAATTAATGCAATGTTAAAAATTAGGCCTATACATTATTTTAACAATCTCTAAAAAAATTAATTTCAGGTCTAAAATTTAAAATTGTTGTAATCAGTCATTTAGTTACACTTGGTTCAATGGCTGTAATTCAGGGCAACACTATTGCAAGCTTCTGCCTGCAAGAAGGTTATTGGCTATTTCCTTTTTGAAAATTGAAAAATGAAACCCGTACATGGGAATCGAACCCGGGACCTTCAGCTTAGTACGCCAATGCTCTTACCACTGAGCTATCCAGGATTCGTCCTGTGCCCATGGTCATTCTTCACTCATATTTTTTCAGAATATGATATCTAAGTGGTGCTAGTCTCACTAAAATGCATAGATGATAGCTTCGGCTATCTGATTCATTATTTCTTTTTTATTTGCGTCTTCCTATGGAAAACTAATCAACAAATCCTTAGACTGATGATATTAGGAGTGGGGTGGTGAGGGGGTGTGGGGGAAGAAGATATCAACCATTTCAATTAAAGTTGTATTAACTGCTGTTTACAACACTTTGAATATATTATTGGTGTTCAGCATTTTAAATAATTAATATCAACCATTTCAATTAAAGTTGTATTAACTGCTGTTTACAATGATTTAAATATATTATTGGTTTTTAGCATTTTATTTGTAACAAGATAATTTAAATTGATGAAAGATAGAAATAAAGGACCTTGTCTGTACCTCTCCTCTAAGAGTCGCCTCAGACATTTAATTCAAGGAGTGTGTCTATTTCTACCATGACACTCGAATGTAAAATCTATATAGGCCTAAGGTGGCAGGCAGCTCTATGTTATGATGAGACTTGTTTATGTTCATGTATGGAGAAAATATCTCTTTTCTAGTAAAAGCAAACACGTATAAGGCTATTTTATTAAGTTTGTGTAATCTGGTAGTTTTATTAACTTATATTGTTTGTTTTGAAAATATTTTATAGTATTTTTTTCATTGTTGGCAGATCTGACTTGTGATAAAGATCTTATATTCCAAAGGAATTGTACCCACATTTGTGAGGAGTAAGAGTGGGTAGCCCATTAGAGAAAAAACACGCTTAGTCAACCAGAATTTTAATCAGCAATCCAGAAGATTGATCCCTGGTGAAGATAGTAAATAGTTCAATACAGAATTACCAAATAACATGTCATGTAACATATAAAAATATACCTAGATTTAAAACTTGTTTAGCATGCATTGGTGATCAGATCACAAAGTCTAAAGTGTCACTCTCATTATACTGGAGTGCTAGTGACAGGAAGATCGGGGTTGGAATCCTGGTCGGGTGTAATAAGGGTGGTTTTTCCTTAATGGTTTCTCACTCTACCTCCTCACAAATGCGGGCAGATTACTTCGAATTCTACCTCCCTTATCCCTACTTCACTAGATTGATTATCATAGAGGCATTTAACTGATAAGGCAGTAAGATAAAATGATAAAAAAAAATCTAAAAGGACAATCTGCTGGGTATGGGGCTTAAATGTCAACTCATCTAGTATAGGTTGGTAATGGTGACTAAGAAATTGGGATTTAAATTCAAGCCCAGTGTATCGTGGGTGGTTTTTCCTAAATGGTTACTCACTCTTTTTTCCACTCAAATGCGAGTGAATTTCCTCTAAATGTTTCCATCATAGTTTCTATTTAACTGTGCAATTAAATGTGGATAGACTAAATGGGTAGCAAGACTTGGATGAACATCTCTGGGTTGTCTCAGCTAGATAACTTGAATGACATGCTCTGCTCTATCAAACAGGATTGTCTCACTTGACTGGTGTGTTTAGCTCTATAAGACAGAATTATCTCGGTGCTAGTAGTCCAAGAACTAGGTCACATTTTATTTACCTTTGGATACCAAAAATCCAATAATTTTTTCCTTAGTTATCAATGTATGATTAATCAAATTATAACAGTTAAAAAAATAGTGGTGGGGATGCCACATATCACATCATAAACATGGCTGCCACATCATATTCCTGTCAATGAATATATACAGTTATAACGTCTAACCCGCCAGTAAGAGAATAATGATTTTAATTTTAAATTGTAGATAATATACTTATTGTAATAAATATAATGATAGAATAGTAGAAAAATAAAAGAGCATAAATAAAAGTAAAAAGACTAGCCTCTTCCCCAGGAAGTAGTAATAGTAGTAGTGAGAATAAACCGGATTTTGTCTTCAGTGATGTCAACTTGATTGGGAAGAATGAAAACTTCTCTGGTGGACTTGAAATTCTAGGAGGGTTCCTCTATTACTCTGTGGTTGGTAAGTGGCTCTAGTGTAGCCTCTGGATTGAAATTAACAAATATTTAGCTTGGGCGTTTTTCTAGACTTTGTGATCCATTGATGTGCCAATACCCCATCTTCTTAACTGGGACATTAATTAGCATTGTGTATGTTGAATGATTTTTAATACTTTGACAGTGTAACAGTCCTTAAAGTTGAGGTTATGAGTGGAGGCCTGTGATGAAAGTGGATTTTCTGGATTTTTGATTTTGTTGTCATGGCGGTGTCCATTCATTCATTTATGGAGAGTTTTAATGGTGATTTAGATTTATTCTAAAATCTATAGTTTTTTAATTATTGCATGTCAAACAAAACTAGGTTTTACATTACCATTTCTATAGGTTTGACTCTCAATAAATAACTAAAGAACAACTTTATATGAAACAACACTTTGAATAAACTATTTAGCTAACATCAGTATTTACAGTTAAAATTTAAAGGCTGTATGTCCGCTGGTTGAAAAGATACACCAGTGAAATTCATAAGTTTTTAGCCCTCCCAACCCCCCTCCCCCTTTTTTTTTACCCCTTATAGGTTCAATTTTGCAAATTCTCTTATCGCTTGCCTAGGTCCAAAAAGTAGGGCTCTGCATCTACTCGGATTTTGAGCTTCGAACCGAGCTTGTCCTTTAAGCTCGAGATAAAAAGTTTTGTAGGCTTGTCATTTTTGAGCTTTCACTTGTACTTAATGATCAATTTTTAAAACCCAATAGTAAGCAAAGGATATTAAATTGAGATAATATTGGCATTTCCACCTATAAATCAATTGGTTACTTAGCAAATTGTTAAAAATTAATTTCAATTTTCACATTAATAACGTAATAGAGCTTTAAAACCACTTTCGACCTGTACATTTATTTAATATTATTGTCCACTTTGAATTATACTTGAGGGAAGTTATTTACTTGTTTTGCCATGACAAAGCAATGAAAATAAAAATAGCTAAATAGATTATTAAATAATTAAATGATTCTTTTTTACTATTTTTACCAGGCCTCTCTCTAAAATAATAATTTTTGTTAAATTAAAAATGTAATATCAAGACTATATTACTATATTAAATGTTTTCAAACTTAAGATATTTAAAATTAGTATAAAATAATACGTTTAGCTACAAAACTAGAACTAGTTTAGTTACTATTTAGTTATAGAATTATGTTAGTTAATCTGTCTAAAATCAATGTTGATCTTATTTAATGAAATACATATTTTAATAAACTTACCACATTATATTAAAAAAGCATTTACTATTTCATATTGTTTGCTAAAAATATTATTTTAGCCATATTATTTTTATTTTAAAGTATGAGCATCAACTTTTATAAGCATTAAAAATTGAAGTGGAGTAAATTTATCAATAAAATAATGTCTGACGAGAACCCGTAAAACGCGCATTGAGAAATGGAAACAGAACAGAATACGTGATCGTACATGATTAAACTAAGGAATAATAAACAAAATATGAAACCCTTCAAATTTTTAACTTTATGATTATTACGTTTTCTTAGAGGGTAAATTAAGTTACTTAAGCATATTTTGGGGAAATATTAGCTTATCAAAAGGTAGTTTTATTAACTTTTTATCAAGACAGTGTAGAAACACACTACAATAATGTAAAGTGAGAGTGATGGAAGCCAACCTGAAAGTTAGGTTAAGCCTACATGTAAACAAACACACCTCTCTATTTATTCTTACACCTCTAAACTTCCACAGTTGCACATTGTTTTGAATTTTAAGAAATATTTATTTTTCATATGAAGAGACATTAATGAAAAATAAATATTTTTGAAAATTCAAAACAATGTGTTACTGTAGAAGTTTTGAAGGAATGAAGAGAGAAGTGTATTTGTTTATATCTAGATATTACCTATCATTTAAAGTGGACTTCCTACATTATCCCTTACCTTACATTACTGTGTAGTGTTTCTACATTATCTTACTGTACATTTCCAAGCCTTAGTTGTTAGTGAAATTATAATGTTCTTAAAGACATGAGTGTTGAATCCATCTTAATTATTTTTTCAATAAGGCCCTATATTTTTTTGTTTGTGTTCTTGATTTAATATTTTTAATGTGTTATCTCTAAATTTAAAAAAACCGATATTTATATTTATTAACTTTTTTCCTTAACGTATTTACATCTATAAAAATCAGTGTCATTCATATGTTAAGAATATGTTTTAGTATATTTTTTAAACTTGAAATTTTAAAGTAGTGATACCTATTTACATTTAAAATAAACAAATATATACTCTTAACATTTTAAAATTATGAATATATTCTAACGTGACTCAAATTCTAGATCTTTTAGCAATATTCGACTCGAATGAAAACCCCCACCTCTACCTAAAAGGAACCTTCATAGAAAGTTTCAAGTTTTCAGAACGAGGGGTTAGGGAAATATAGCGCCGAGTGAGTGAGTGAGTTGTCAGTCAGTAAGTGGGTTTTGTCTTTTATCATATAGATTTATATTGTGTTTATATTATTATTTTGTTGAGTTATAACTAACATTTAAGATTAAAGAATTAAAGACCTATAAACCTCTAGAAATTACCTGAGGCAGTAGTCATCCTTGTGGTTCTGAGAGCAGTTCTCAAGAGACTCCTTGTTGGCTTTGTTTTTCTTTTCCCGCTGGGTATTCACAGCATTCTCACGCACCTGGTTGCATACCCACTTGCCCGACTTGAGTACATTGTTGCCCTTTGTGCTTTTATCCTTTTCAACTTCATTCTCATCAAAATCATTGATTGAACTAAGGAAATAAAAATATATATTTCAGTATGTTATTTGGAGATATAAATATAGCTGTAATCTAGTGTTAAATCACAATACATATATAGATGGATAGTTAGATATAAGTATCATACAGTCGAGCCCAACAACACAATCATATTTTTGGTGGAAAGCTAGATTTAACAAGTTGACTAGTGTTACAATAAGACATGTCAAACTTGATTCCTTACCAATACCCTCAATTGTTACTTATATTGAAAGAATCACGAATCAATCTTACTATCACAATTTTCTTCACCTTGAAGCTTAGCTTTATAATCCAAGGATCCCGACTCGACGGCCGTGTGGTCTAATGTGCTACTCTCGTTTTAGACTAGACTGTTGAGGAGATCGAGGTTCGATTCCGGTCGGGTGCAATGAGGGTAGTTTTTCCTAAATTATTTTCCACTCTTCTTACATGCAAATGCATGTACACTTCCTCTTAACTAAACCTTCTTAATCTCTAGAGCAATAGAGTAAATAGTATGTAGGTGTATAACCTGAACGGAAGTAAGATGCGGTATTAAAAAAACAAGGAAATGCATGTATCTAAATAAAACAGCAATTTTTGGATTTGGGATATTTTCCCATTGTGTCCAGTGCTAGTGTTTTTGTCATTCATTTAATAACGAGACTGTGTAAATTTATTCAACATTACCTATGTGTTCAAGTGATCTTGCACAACTCTTAACATGGTAGTATTGATTGTTTTTTATTACATACACTTTTTCCTATTTTTTTTTACATTATATTAATGTGTATAAATAATTAACATATTTTTAATGTGAGGTAGGATCAATGGAAAATTAGTGAAATTGTAAATATTAATGAATAGTAATTTACAATTAAAAAGTAGAGTTTAAAATTTATAAATCAAAATCGAGAATCCGAAATGAGAAAAGCAAACACTGTAACATTTCTAGTTACATAACATAAGCAGTATATTAAACGAAGAGCTAGATATAACTGTCTATATAAGTGATATTAAGGTAACATACCTTAGTCTTTGTATGTTTATAACTAATCTGATCACTTAGTATAAGTACTATCGAGTTTTAAGAATCAAATAACAATTTGCTAATTCATCATTTGTTTTTAACTAAGAGTTTATTATTTCTCTCAAATATGTTATTGAAGTAATTGTACAAGTGTTCAAATGCAGTCTTGACTTATAAAATGGGAATGAACATATTGGAGTTGAAAATACATGTAATAAATGTAATACATCTGAATAAATTATTGACCACTTTATAACAAACTCTATTAATAATACATATAAAATTTATAGCATGGAATATCATATATCTGATCCCAAAATGTTTTTATTCTTTTGTGCTACTCCCAATCTTAAACACAATAATATACGGAAAGACAATGGCGATATTAATAACCGAGTTAAAACAAATTTGGATAAATTTAAACAATATTTTGAACAGAATATAACACTCTTAGATAGTAAGAGTACAGATATAAACTTGTTATTTAATCAATTAACTGAAACTTTTACTAGAGCAATAAATACTTCTACCAAACAAATTTTGAAAAAATCTCGTAGGACAAAAAAACTATCCACCCTTCGGTTCACTAATGAGCTACTCAATCTAATCTCAACTAGTGATAGATAAATACTTTATCGAAATTAAAAAAGCAAGAGATAGCTTAATTTATAAACAAAACTTCTTAATTTTAAGAAACAAGGTCACAAATTTACAGAGAGCATTACTAAAAAACTACACAAACAATGTGTTTGAAAGAGCATTTGGGAACATGAAAAAAACGTGGTTAATTATTAACAAAACTCTCGGTAAAACCAATAAGACATCCCAACAGGTTATTAAAAAAATTACAAATACTGGTAACAAAGATATCATTACCAAGGACCCAAGTGATATTGCAAATATTTTCAATAATTCTTTATAAACGTTGGTCCAGAATTGGCAAAAAATATTAAAAACGTTGGATCTGTACTACAGATAGGTAAAAAAGAAAACAATGAAAGATTAAGTGAATTTAAAAAGATGGACAGTTCAGAACTGCTTTCTAAAATAAACTCCCTCCCCAACAACTGTTTGCCAGGAAATGATAATATCACAACTCTATCTATAAAATTAGTAAAGAAAGTCTAAGTCCTATATTGTTACATATAATTAACTTATCTTTTGAAGCTGGAATAGTGCCAGATAAAATGAAAGAATTCTTGTTGTTCCTGTACATAAAAAAGACACTAAAAATCTTTGTAGTAACTATAGGCCTATTAGTCTCATCTCGAATCTTACTAAAATAATAGAAAAATCTGTCAAAAATAGACTCTTGGAATAGTTCAATAAAAACGACTTTTTTTTGCTGGACAATATGGTTTCTTGAAGAACTCTAATACTCAAGCTGCAACTACAGACCTAATAATAAAAATTCAAAATAATAGTGACATGGGAAACTTGGTAATAGGTTTGTTTATTGGCCTGACCAAGGCTTCTGATACAGTTGATCACATGATATTGATTGATAAATTGAAGTGTATACAAATAGAAAAGTCACCGTTAAATTGGTTCAAAAATACTTAAGTTATAGGTACCAAAGAGTTCTGATAAAAAATGAGAAAGGCTAAAAATTCTTCAGTGACTATAAACAAATAATGGGTGGCATTCCTCAAGGTTCAATCCTTGGACCCATTCTTTTCTTAGTTTATATAAATGATTTACACAACATTAATTTGAATGGACACATTCAGCTTTTTGAAATGACACTTGCTTATATTATGAGAATATTAACCTAAACGTTCTACTAAATAATGTAGAATTCAACGTCCCTCCTTTGCTAGACTGGATTCATACCAATAAACTCTCTATTAATTTAAAAAAATTAAACTTATCCTATTCTCAAAACCCAGTTACAAAAAATACTAAAAAAGAAAATAATAATGGAAAATGAGATGGAATATGTAGACTCTATTACATATCTGGGACTAACATTGACAAGCATCTCTTATGGGACAGTCACACAAATAATTTAACAAAAAAGCTAATTCCTAATGCAGAAGCATTAAGCAGATGTGCATATACATTAACTAATCGAGTAAAAATAACTCTTTATTTTTCTTTGGTACACTCATATCTTATATATGAGTAGTATTAGGGTTTTGCTCCCAAAACGAGACTTAAAAGATGAACTGCACTCCAAAATAGAATTATTAGATCACTATATCAATTACTTGTCAGAGAATATAAAACTACTGAAATTTATAAATATCTGGATTTAATGCCTCTCGATAAACTGATTATCTACCAAACAGGCATTCTTGCTTACAAAATAAATAAAAATTAGAGGCTCACTTAAAATATATCATGAATCTTTTAACTCTGTAAACTATGGAACAAATTCAACTTTAAATAAAATGACTATAATATATATAGTGCAATTCCAACAGATATAACAGGCTTACTTGAACTGGCAAATTTTAAAAAACATTATACATTTTTTCTTTGCCAGTGAACAGCTTTAAACCCAACATACAAAAATTATGTAAAGTTTTTGACCACCTACCCTCTATGATTGAATTAGGTCTTCAATACTGTAAAATACCTCATCTAAGTCTCATTCCTATCTACTTGCGTTCAATCACAATTATTCTAATACATCTATTCCCAGTAAACAATTTAGAATCCGTTATTATTTCCCCATACATACCTACATATATTGTTTATTGTTGTGATAGTGTTTAATTTACTGCAATTTTTATTTTATTCCCAAAGTACTTTCTTATTAATTATTTGCTAATGTTATTTTTCTTTTCTTTTTTATACTTATTTCTATTTGTTGTGTTTATCTCACATTTATGTATAAAATCTACTTATCTATATTATCACACATTTTTCAAAATCATCCTAACTGTAAAATTGTAATGGTACTGCTGTCTTTTATGTTTTGTGTATTTTGTTAAAAAAAAGTTTGGTTACGATTGTTTAATTTAATTTCATGATAAAAAATATTCATAATGCTTCTTATTCTTTTAAACTTTAAACTAATGTAAAATTTAAATTTCTGTAAATCCATAGTCCTAAAGGTGGATCATGTAAAAAAAAGTTAAGTATGTTGTTTTAGTCTTTATTAAAAATATCCTTTTGTATTTTTATTTTAGTTATCTTAGTAAAATAAATTATAATCCTTCAATGATGATTAAAGTTGATCAAAGGATAACTAGGCCTAATCTGTTTATTTCACATGTTTTTTTAGAAACTTAAACTCATTCTCTCATTCTAACAATACTTTTAAAAATAACTAAAATACATTCAAATTTTGGTTGATTTGATTTTTAAACAATAATAAGAGTTTAGATTGTTTAATTTGGCTGGATTTTAACCTGTATTTTGCAAAGGGTGGTTGGGGTTGATTAAAATTGAAAGCATGATTGAAATAAATCTTAATTCACAATTTAGGCATATATTGTGTAATGTAGGTCAATTTGTAAATCATTAATTTTTTTTAAACAATTTGCTAGGATTCGGATTCGAGAAATAGAGGATTTAATCCATCTCTAATTAAAACATATACTTGAAAATGTACTCATGTTTCTGTGTAACTTCCTAACACAACAAATGTATTGTTCTTCAGACTGACAAAATCTACTTTCAATTACTATTTCGTGTACTATTTCGTATTCACTAATAGACTGAAGCTGCACACTCAAACATTGTTGACCTTGGTAAGCTACTTCTTCCCTACCTCCCCCTCATTTCCAAGCTTCAAAAGATGGTAGAGTAGAATACATATCTGTCCTCTAAATAGTAAAATTACCTTAGGTTTTTTTCTTCAGAAAAATTTCTAAGTTGCTGTAAATTTGAGGAGGTATTATTTTTGAAAGTGGTTTGAATCATAATTCAAAAAGCTTATCTCGTTAAATACTTTGCTATTTTTTTTATTTAACACCGTAGGTTGAATAATATGTTTTTATTTGTAAATGATGTCGTAATTTCACTTTTATTTTCAAAAAAACTAGCTCAAACATGTGAAAGATCTAGACATTTTACATAAGAAAAGTATTTTTGGTTTATTATTATGAATCAAGTGACTGAGTTAGAATTTTCAAAATACGCGTGAAATTCAAGTTTCGCTGTTGTGACATACGGCATATGGCATAACAACTTTTACACCATCAGATTGAGTGGATCAATTAAACAAAAGCCAAATACACTTGAAAGTTTATACTTATAGCTAATCAACTAATTTATTAATATTAAAAATCATATTTAAATCATAAGAGCTAATAATTTAAGTTTAATTATGTTCATTTATCATATTGTACTATTAAAATATCAAGTTACAAGATGAATGGTGTGTAGAGAATTACAAATATTTATTTTTCAAAATCCAACCCCTTAAAGTCGACCATATATGTATTTTTTTTTACTCTCAAGCATAGAACTTCAAATAGCGCTATCTTATTTTGTAATAGATGTGATGGAAATAAAGCATGTAGGAAAAAGACCACAGGGAGACCAAGAAAGAGATGTAAGAAACAGATAACATAGAGTGTACAAGTGAGAGGAGAAAAATTACATGATTAAAGGAGGAAGAATGTTAAAAGAAAAGCGCGGAAGATGAAGAAATTTTACTTAAGTGAACTTACCACAGGCTTAAAGCAGTTAATGACAACACAATGATAAAAGATAAGCATGAAATTCTTGCTATACCTTGTTGTGCCAAGTTATGTGAACGCTGACTAAAATTTGATTTAGCATTTGTCTACAGTCAACATTTATAAAACTTTCTAACCATTACAAAAAAAAAAAAAAAGATGTGTTCCTAAGTACACAAAAAGTAGATCGTTGCATAATTTTTGCCTAGCCTTACACCCTCCTCTCTGTATGGGAACAGGGGTGACATGGGTACATTTGCTACCACCCTCTGTTCCTACACAAGGACACTTATGAATATAATTGTAACTAGAAAACTATTCGAAAAATAAATGAATAAGCTATAACATACTATCATACATTAATCAATCATGAAACATATTGTTATTGTTTAAGACACAAATTTATGTACCCTTCCTTTACCTTGTAAGGTAGCAAGCTTACCTTGCTTTATTCCACTATAGTATGTTTTATAATATAGGGTTGCAGAGTAATTCCTCAAGGTAAGACTGCTACAATTCAAGGTATACAAAGTGTACATGAAAATTTAATTTTACTTGTGACCTATCTATAATTTTATCACTGAATTCCAAGTAACTAACATTTTACCAGCCCGCTTTAGTGGCAGCGTTGTCTAACGATCTAGTCTTGCAGTAGACTAAACTGCCGATGACGAGATAGAGGTTCAAAACTTGGTCGGGTGTATTGAGGGTGGTTTTTCCACTCTCCCTCCACATTAATATGGGTACACTTCCTCTGACTATAACCTTCCTAATTCCTAAAACTTTTGTGTAATTAGCGCATAAGTGTATAACCCAAACGAGTAGTAAGACGTGGTGCTAAAAAAACTAGGTATGAAATAAACTGGTTCAGGTGACTGAGACAATAATACCAACACCTAATAAAACACTAATAATCTAGCAAAATAATTTCAATATGGTTCGCAAAAAATGTGTTTGTATTTGCTAATAAGTTTCTTCCTACCAAAATCCTAATATATGAATTGTTTTATAAAGCTCTAGAGAAGTTAAATAAATAAAAAAGGCGCAGTGCAAGCTGACAAACCTGCACAAGTGTCATAGCCGAGAAAGTTTATCAGCTTTACTCACATAAATATGAACAATAATAATAATATGGTTAATGGTGTGCGAAAATTTGAAGTCAAAGGTCAAATCTCCTTTGGCTTCGACTTCAACATCTACAATAACCTTCACATATCCGAAAATTTTGAATGAAGGATAAAACTCCCATAAATTATCAAATGGTTTGATTTTATCATCTTAAATATTACATTTTTCAATATTTGATATTTTTAAGACCGTTAATAAACAGAACTTTAACATTTACTAGTAATTTAACTAACACAATGTAAGCATGGATCAAAAACAAGTAAGTAAATGTTAATATATCACCAACATAATTTTGTAAAAAATAAAAATACAAATAAAGAAATAACACCATGGTCACTGGTATGAGGCAAAGAAAGCACTTTAGTTGTGCTATCATCGCAGCTCGCGTCTAAATGTTTGGTTTTTAATATTCTATCTCTTTGGAATTATCTGTGACAAATTTACAAGTGCATTTTGACACAGAAAATTTTCATAGCTTCTTTGCATTTTCTTTATAATTCAAAATGGCTGATATAGAAAGTAGGAAACGAAAACAAAATTTAATGTATAATTATTATCAGAGAAATACAGATAAAAAGACATGAATCTGTATAGTTTGCAAAATAATATTATAAACTCCACGATGTAAGTAAAAATGAAAGCTTAATTGATAAGTTACTAATTTTATCAGTAAGCCTGTGTGCACTAATTATTAATATAGACCTTAGGTAACAAAAAAGGAAATTTTTCTGGCCCTTTTTACTGACAAGATCTAGAAAATAATTAATTTAAAAATTAAAAGTAGCATCAAGTGACAACAAAAATCCTAGGTAGCTTCAACTTCACGACTTTTCTTCGCAAGTTTCTCTTCAACTTCAAATTTAAAAAGTGGTCTTTGCATACCCCTAAAAATGGTTACCCACAGTAATTAAAGGGATAAGTAAAAAAACCAATTTAAATCAATGTACAGTATACTCAAAATGGACATATAATTTAAAAACGTCTGTACTAGTCTTCTGATCCATTGCAGCTGATTCCCCTTTCCTTATCTTGTTATGTATTTTCCTTAATATCAGCTTGTCAGATAAGAGCATGTCATCTTCCCATTCCAGATATTTAAGCAAGTACAACTTCAAAAGGCCTCCTCCCCCCTTGCATAAACTTTTTGCCTCTCTGGCCATTATCTCTTCCCTAGGTATTTACTCAGTACAACAATTGCTAGCCCTCTATTCACCATTAACACAGCATTTTTCAAAGACGTATCCCCTGCTGTTGGCGATGCTGCGATTAAGCGATAAATCGGATAATCTGCCCACGGATAGTTGGGAGTTTACCATATATAAATACTATGAAGTTAAAGCATTAAACTCTGCCAATAGCTATCAGAAACTATATGCATAATACGTTTCAGAAGATAAAGTTCACAGAAAAAATCATCACAACCTCTTTCTGAGACAGCACTTAAGCTAATGAGTCTTAATTACATTAAGCACAAGGGTCCTTCATTATAAAAAAGTTGTCAAAAGACATCAAACTATTATCTATCAAATTAAGGAAAATCAGATATGTGATGATTATTCAAGTGGTACTGATACACTTACAGGGTGGCTACAATACTTATTTTATAAAATTCCCTGACTTTTCCAGGTTTTCCAGGCAACATTTTCAATTTTCCCTGACTACTTTTTTCCAGTTTTAATGGCGATTATGACTTGTTTTATTTATTATTGATCATATTTAAAAAAAAGTTTGTATCTACTAAACATAAACAGTTTTACCAGTTATTTTAAAAATTAAAATGTATTTTATTTAGGTATTATTAACTTTTTTTAGTGTTTAGTTGCGAAATTAATGTGATATTTTAGACATATTATTTAATTCCCTGATTTTTCCTTATTTTTAGTTAAATTTCCTGACATTTCCCTGTTTTCCCTGTCATCCAAAAATTCCCTGACTTTTCCAGGTTTTCCCTGTCTGTAGCCACCATGCCTTAAGAACCAGTGAATCTAGATTTAATCAAATTAAGAAATCAATTTAGTAGTTGTGGCCAAAGGAATTCTAATCTTAGGTCTTCTTGGGCATGCCGATGTAATTTACCTGAGCCTCTGTATGAAGTCTAGCTCTGTGTGAACACTGCCATTACTGTGAGAGTACTTGGCAGCTTTTCCATCCTCTCCTTTATCCAGAGACTTTCTGTGGTTGTTTTTCCCCGCGGTGGGGTGGGGTGTTAATGCCCCACTGGGCACCGCTCCATTCGATAGAGTAGTTTCCCCTGAATAACAATAAAATATCTTCGATTAAATGCAAGTCATGTGCTCCTAGCACTAGTTAATTTTACATTTTGTTAATAAAAAGAATATTTAAAAAAAGTAATTGCTTGAATAAATAAATAATTATCTAAATTAATCAAATTCGGTTAGATATCTCTCCTTGATTAGTGAGTAAATATCTATAAAATGACTAATACAGAGCAAGGTGGACTGACCTCTACTCTTTTCAGGGCTCGTATTGTGAGTGGTTGCAGGCTGTGTAGGACTTGTGGGCTGCTCTAGGGGAAGGGCTTGCTGCAGCAGTTGCATGTAGAACTCGTTTTCTTTGGCAACCTCTTGCTGTTTTCTCTACCGATATAACATTGATACAACACCTCAAATAAACATCATTTTGTCTCTAAAAGAGCATGCATGATCGTAGCTCTATTTCTCCTTCTTAGGACTCGAAGTGTACAACTACCACATACTTTGTGTTTTGATACTGATACTTGAATACATATTATTAAATTCTTGCAAGTCTACATTTAATGTTGGATTTTATCAAACAATAAATGGATCTGAATAAATCTTGCCTTATGTGCCCACTTATTGGTAGTCTGTTTACCACCTTAGTAAAACATGGACTATTAATCAATTATTTTATAAAGATTAATAGTTGGCTTTGACCAGAATTTGATTACTTCTTTAAGTTTATAGCTGTAGTCATATTATGCATTATTTGCCAAAATTAATGGTGTGAAACAAGCATTATTTTTTCCAAATCAATTTGCTAATTGTCAAACAAATAAAAAAGAATCCAAATAAAAAAAGTAGTTATTTTGGATATTTTATGCAATAAATTTAATGAGTATGATATTCCAAATTAAAGTAGAGAAAAAGAGGGATTGGAACTTATAAAGGATAACACAATATTATTTTACAATGAAGAGCAGCACTGTATTCACATTTTACATTCATCACTAGACAAGAGGTTTTAGTTTAATAGTAGTTTTTTGGACTCAGTCCATCAAATCTTCCAATAAATTTCAAATTTTTATGTATAAAATAAAGTGCATTACAAAAAATATAATAAGCTATAATTTGTAATGAATAAAATGATATATAATTGTAAGAAAAATAAAGTACAAATAAAAGTAAAAACACTTAACACACAGACTTCAATATTCTTATGCTTTTATTGCATTTTCCTCAGGAGGTTGTATTAAGACTGAACAGGGTGCTGCTGTCTTCAGTGATGCCAACTATGTTGTGCAAGATAAAAACTTATCTGGTAGATTTGAAATTCTCTATAGGTTTATCTATTCTGAGGATAGTAGACCGGTGGTGCTAGTGTTGCAACAGGGTTAAATCAAGCCTAGTTAGAAATATTTAGGTTGGCTAGTTTTCTATACTTAGTGACCCAGTGATGTGCCAGTTCTAACCTTCTTAATCGGGGCATGTCACACTGTGTTCTGTTAAATAACATTAACACTTTAGCAGTGTAGCAGTCCTCCAAGTTGATGTTATGAGTGTAGGCATGTGCTGTAACTAGGTTTTCAGTGTTTTGAATTTTGGTGTCATAGCGGTGTACATTCATACATTTATCAAGAATTTCAGTGGTGAGGACAATATACTATACGTACATTGTTGGCATTCTAGTTGGTAAATTAGGTTACTGGATGCACAGATGTGACACTCTTTGATGGGATAGATGGAGTTGGTTATGGTGCTAGAAAAAGTAGCTGCTGGATGATGTATAGGCACCGTGTTTAGACATTAATGTTTTAAATGAAATACACATTGTTGTAGGTTGTTGGCAAGTACACTTATACTATTAAAATATCCACTGGTTCAAAGTATAATTTCACAAACATTAATCCATCACTAACACGAATCACTTTAGTAACACTTTTTACCACTTCATTTTCCCTAAATCTTTCCACTTGAATAGAACATTGTGTAATTTCACCTTGATCTTCAATTAAACGCACAATGTTCACACCACACCTTTCCATTTTCAAAATTTTAAAATTCTCCAATTTCCCAGCCCTCATCATCATCATCCTTAAATTCCATGTTCCTTTGAAGATGATAGGTGATGACAGATCTATTTTATTATTTCTGTTGCCTATTTGAGCCCACTTGTAATATTTATTGATGCCAGTCTTATTAAGAAAATGTCAAATATTATGTCTTTACTAATGTTTTTATATATATTTGAAAATTCCACATTACAACAACTCTTTTTAATATTGTGACTTGGCCCGTGCGGGATCCTAAACTTCGGGAAATTGGATGCTCCTAAAAGACCAAAACTTGGGTGGGAAATATTATTTCCCAGGATTTTTTGAGAAACCTTTAATATACAAAAGTTAGACACAAGGATCGTCTGTCTATTAATGTCACGGCTGTCTTTAATGTTCACTTACAATATTAATAATTGATAAAAGTTAAATTAACCTGATCTTTTGTTAAATAGTCAAATACCCAAAACTTTGATTTTACAACTGCCTAGTTAACACAAATGAGCACTATTAAATAGCATAACCCCACTAGGCTACATGAAATATATTTAAGGCAGGAAAACATATTGTGTTTAGCACACAAAAAAATTATAACTGGGGCTTTTAAATAAAAAATTAAGCATGAAATACCCAATCACACCTATATGAATCAAGAAATGTCTATTATTTTAGTGTTATATACTTATTTGTATCAAGACATGTCTATTGTGTTAATGTTATTTTTTGGAATGGCATCTATTTGCTTTTGTATCATGGATAATAATCGTTGGATAAACTGATATTTTTGAAGTCCAACAGCGTTTTTTTGAGAAGTTTGGTAACTAAAACTTAAGATGTAACCATGTACACTGACTCAGTTGAGAAATTTTTTTGGTATTCTTATGAACAAGAGTGTGGCTTACTTTTATGTATTCAGATTAGTTTGAATATCATGATGCATTGTGTAAGTAGTTATAAAAATTCACCCTGTGAATTTTTTATCTGAAAACTTTTTTAGTCAATCTTAAAATCTAAACCTTATTAAACATTAAAACCATATTCAATATTTGTTATACAAAATCTTTAGTTTTTATTTGGAAAACTTACATGCTAAAAATAAATTAATATACTGTATATAGTATACTGTACATATTTTTTTTTCATTTGAAAAATTCTACATGGTTACAGAATATAAATGGAAGTTCAGACCTAAAACTGCAACCAAATCCGATGTAAAGTTAAGTAGTATAATGTTACAACTGGACCCCGCCCCATACTGACATGATTAGAGATTTGTAACATTACGTGGTATAATGTTACAACTGGACAACAA
>CABFVZ010000729.1:296192-321372 GCA_902151445.1 Timema monikensis | reverse complement strand
AACTTGGATATTTAAAATAACATATAAAACATAGTTTTTTTAACTAGTCTAAAATAAAAATTCAGGAAAGTAAAAGTTGGAGGACATAGATTTATCTGTAAACAATGTCACTTTCCCCTCCCTTTTGAGTGCAGTTGTTCACAGGATAACTGACATAATCTTGGAGGTACATATTTTCCTCCTACCACTTAGGTCCGTTACATAGCCGAGCGAACGCGCCGCCCTCTGCATGCGGATAAGTTACCTTGTTCTATAGTGACTTTACACGGTTCAACGGAGTGACCCGCACGCTAAAGAATCCTCCGCGTGGCCCTTCCGTGTCTGTGCGAGTTATTTCCATTGAACAGGTTGTAACTTGAATAGTTGAGCGGACAATTGTGCGACAGATCATTTCATTTGTGAAGTGTGCATCGTTCAGTCAACATGAATGTGAATATCGACAGTGAATTGTTAATTATGGAGGTCAAAATAAGACCTCATTTGTGGGAACCCACTCAAGATGATATTAAAAACCGGGATTAAGAACACGTGATCAATGTACAATGTCGTTAAAGCACCTTTCACACTTCTTTGAGCAATTATAGGATGTACATAGTACCTTCTATTTTTCTGTTGTTTTCTCATTATATACGCGTAATACAAAGCTAATACTTTCAGTCTATATCCATCCATTTTCTAAGACAAACTGATAAACCTTCGCGGCACTGTGTAGACTCGACTATCCACGTGCGGAGCATCCACTCGACTATGTAACGGGCCTTAGAGTAGTTTTAATATTTATTTTTAAATTGTATATAATACCCTTTGGCACTAAGGTTTACTTCTCACATTCTTGCACTAACATTTTAGAATGTCAGAGAAAATAGGAGAAAAAATGTATAAAGTTTTTAAACTTTGGTCAAATACTCCTTTGACCTCAAAGAAATAAGAACCAAAGAGTTCCCATCCCTGAGGGTACAATCATTTTGCGCTTTGACGGTTTTTGCAAATTATAGGGGGGGAAGCTAAAGGCACTGCCCCACGTGAGTGAGTGAGGACAATAAATTAGTGACAAGAGCTCATTTCAGTATTCATGATTCTGCCATAAAAGAAATGTAAACTTTTTTGGAAAGAGTATTTCTAAAAGTTCAATTGTAAGTAATAGAGTTAGACTTTCTTTTTGCACCACTTCACCTGTAACAAACAGAACATTTCCATAGTAACAATGCTTTTAATTTTCCACTTCAACCACTCACTTTCAATTGCTCTCATAAGACAAACGCCACAAAAATCATGGGATTATCGTTGGTGTTTTTCCAAGTACAACTTTTATTTTCTTATTATGCTGCTTGTATGAATCCCTAGAATGTTTGTACTTGTCTTGTAACAATAAATAAAACTATTGGCTTTCTAATTTTTTGTGATACTATATATATTATGCAGGGTTCCTATGGGCTGGAAAGTCAGGGGAAAAAATAAGTCAGGGAAAGTCAGAGAAGCATTAAAAATGTTGGGGAAAGTCAGGGAAATGACAATTCATGTCACACTTAGAAAAATATATATATATTTCGTATTTAATGTGCCATAAGCCACTGCCCCAATGAAGAAAACCGAGGGTAACTTACCATGATCAAACTTGCTGTAATACAAGCTTTGGCAGCATTTTCTTTCAGAAGGTGAATGCAGAGATCTCCTGGCCTGCACATGACAATTCTCTTTGACTTTAGTAATCCATTGTTTTTGTTCTTGTTCAAGGTTTGGCATCGTTATAGTTGAATACAGTGTATTAGGACTGATTGAGGCTACACCAACAATGTCTAACAAAAAAAAACAGTTTTTAACCAGCTCTGGCTAAGTAAGCCCAGAGCATTTTCCTGGGTTCTCATACTGGATCAGTGGTGTTGAAAGTAATAAGTTGCAGGCGTTTTGTAAAGTGTGCAAAAAAATTATAAACTTAAGTAATATGGGAAAGCAAGCATTAGCTTCTCATGCAAAAATACCAACTCACATCAAAACTCTTGAAACTTTGACAAATCAATGCTCTTTTTCGACTTTTTTTCTCAAGAAAGTCAAGTGATTCAGGTTCATCGAGCTCCCCAATTTCAACAGAATCTCTGGCACACAAAGACATTCTACCTAATGGTGATTCTGCTTGTTGCTCGAATAATTTTATTGTTTCATAGGAAATTGTAAAGCTGCAGAAGGAAGTTGTTGCTAAAAGTGAAAGTAGTGTACTGCCTCGAAGAAACCATAACTCTTGTTATAAAAGATGATATGACTAAGGTGGAAGTCATTTGGGTTATGCAAGTTATTGACAAAAAAAAGTATTTCAATTCATGCAATAATTTAAGTACAATTTTTCAGTTGATGTTTCCCAAGTGTTTCATTGCCAGTGCCTTTACTCTTGATGGAGACAAGGCTGCATATTTAATAGTGCATGGCTTGGCTCCATTATTTCAGAACAATTTTCTGGACTGCACAAAATTATGTAACAACTTTGTAATTTGTTTTTATGAAGCGTTGAATAAAGTTATTCAAAGAGGACAGATTCTGGGACAAGGAAAATCATAAAGTCGTCAGTCGTTACTTAAACAGTGTGTTTTTCAATAGAAGCATTGCTGAAGAATTACTGAAGCATTTGTCGGTGACCTCACGATCTAGGGGCAAGATGTCAAACTTCTGTGCTGGGGGTCTGGTGTTCAATCCTCGGTCCCGGCACAGATTTATCTGATTGACAAACCCTTCCATCACCTCTGACAAGATGTGTATTAATCACAACTTGTGAATGTGTGGAATGCCAGGCCTCCACCGTGGTTTGGATCCCATATTAAACTGTAGGTCCTTCATTTTAATAACAATCACCCTACCATTTCACATTAGCATAAATGTGTACAACCCGAACAGCTAGTAAGAAACAGTGCAAATAATAATAATAATAATAATAATAATACTGAAGCATTTCCTAGGTGGTATTTCTCCTCTTCCACTCTCTAAGTTGATACAAGTGTCAATGGATGGCCCAAATGTCAATTTAAAGTCTATAAAACTTTTTCAGGAACACATCAAATCTGTCACAGACAATAAAGTATGTAGTTTGCTAAATCTGGGAACATGTGGGCTTAATGTTGTTCATGGTTCCTTGAGAACAAGAGTGGAATCTGTTTATTGGGATATAAGTAGCTTATTGCGTCACATGTACTACCTGTTCACTGACTCTCCAGCTCATCGGCGAGCATTGTTTACCCAGTTGACAGGGTGTACAACTTTTCCATTGAAGTTCTGTGGTGTGGTGTAGTTAAAGAATGCAAAGTGCTTTCAAAGGGCATTATAAATTTGGGAATATGTTGTTAAGTTTCTCAAATAAGCAAATCTTCCTAAAACAAAACCTGTAGACACAATGAAAAGAGCAGCCTGTGATCTCTATTCTGGAAGTGTAAACTAGCTTTCTGCAAGACAATTGCATATGAATGTCAGCCTTTCCTGCAAAGGTTCCAGACATCAACACAAATGACTCCATATCTTTTTGAAGGTGTAGAGAAACTTCTAAGATACCTTATGAATCATTGCGTGAAACCTGATCTGATGAAGTGCACGGGTTCAAAGTTACTGTCTATCGACACAAAAAAATCAGAAAATTTGATCCTTAACGAAAATATTGATATAGGATTTGCAACAAAATGTTTGTTAGGATAAACTGTGATCACAGTAACAGAAAAAAAAACCTAGAATCTATACACAAGTGCTGCAGTATGTTAACCGCCATGATTGCAAAACTACAATAAAGAAGTCTCTTAAAACAGAAAGCTGTGAGAGATTTGTCTTCATTGGATCCTTGTGTTATTTAACATTCACCTCAACTGGGCCAAAATAGATTTTCTTTTCTTTTGGAGGAACTCAACCATGCTGAAAATGCCAAGAAAGAATACTTGCATTTTTGCAACCTCAAAAAATATCAGCTTCAAGAAAAATTTCGTCCTTGTAAGCAATTTAGTGATGAATTAGAACTTGACACTATTATGGTAGCTTTCTAATAGGAGATGCAAACTACAAACATTTTAGTATGTTCTTAGTGTCCTGTTATTTAGTGCATATTTATGCACATGATACCAAAGTTAATCAAGTTTGTTACAACTTTGTGATAGGGTTAGATATATTTTATTATTTTTTCATCATTTTTCTTGAACTGATTGGCAAGACATCTGCTTTCTTATTCTTCTATGAGAGGTGAGGCAAGGTCGGCTGTAGGGGAGGAGGAGGTCAAAATGAATGTAATCAGATTAATATTTTCACATTTATAATACCGTAACGTTATAATGGAAATTTTTTCATAAGTTGGTCAGGGAATTTGGGAAAATAGTCAGGGAGAAATTTTTTTACAAATACTGTAGGAACCCTATTATGGGAGTTGGGTCAAATCCACATTTGATTCTTGATTTTGCCTAGAATCTCAAATTCGAATTGTAGAGAAAACTATAAGCATAATAAGTTTTCTTTCCTAATTTGGCATGAATTTTATTTCATCACTTCTCATTTTATTCACAATAAGTGATAAATTAATGTTCTAGAAATTGGTCGTTTTATTTGCCCAGTGATAATTAAAATTAACCTAAATTAAGTGGTGCCCATACTATTTAATCAAGTTTGATTTTATTACTGTCAAGAATATTATGGTAGACCTAAATCACCATTGCAGTTTTAAAAGATGAATATTTCCCCTTTATTATCAATCATATTTACCACCAAAGTCATTAACACTGAAACAAAGAAAATTTGTAAATACCACAAGGCATCTCAAGTATGAATAGAAGATATTTCCCATCCATTGTGTATACTGGCCTTTAATTGGTTAAGAGACTCTTCTCGCATTCTTATTGGCTTACACATCTCAAGTCCAAAGATTTTCAATGCTCTTCGCCATGCATAATACATAAGTAGTTAAATCAACTTCATACATTGTGCACTTTTCACTATGAATTTATTATGAACGCAATCATTGAAAATAATGCATTTCAACTTCTAGCTCCCTATGTGCCATGCACTATTTTCTATCAGTTATTGTTATGCAACCAAGCCTAAGCATAATAACTTATTTTAGCTTTAAATCATAACTCAAATTCAAAATTTGAAGAACAATTTTTTCTAATCTTGAATACAATTTTTTTTAATCCTTGAATCTCGAATATCCTAAATAATTTGAGAGAAGTAAAGATTATAATTCAACTGAAATATTTTAATACAACTAGTAGCAGCAATAAAGACTACCGGAGTTATGTCCATCATCATCATAATCATCAACGACTGTTTCCAACCTGTGGCCGGTCAATTTAGTAAAATGCCTCCTAATTCCTCTATCCTTCCAATTTTCTCCTCTCATTTTCACACTTGCTGTAATAAACTCTTCCCATTTCTTTTTCCAAAATGCTACATCTCCATAATTCTCTTTGGTATTCTATCCTTTTCTATCCATATCACATGTCCATACCATCTCAGCCTTGCTTCCTTTACTATCTCACATACTCCTTGTACCTCCAATTTTTCACACTAGGTCCACAAACAACCAGATGTGTTGAATTTATGTAAACATCAAAAAACTAAACTTTCAAATATCCAACTTTAGTAGTGTTGTTAAAACTGGATGCACTCTGATGTGAAAGAAAGGTTAATGATGGAAATAGCAAGCTCTAGCACTCCCAACTTCCCATTTTGCTTGCTCAAATATTTTCAGGTAATCTTGGCTGAATTGGCTCTTATTTTGTTAACTTTGCCACTATGATCATCCGAGCCAAACAACCATGAAAAAGTTTGAAAGAACTATGTTTGTATGGAACATTGGAACATGGGTATGGCACAAAGCCACATATGGCCAGTGGATATTGTCTTCCCCCCACATGAAAACACCTTGAATGATGACAATCAAACAATAGTTTCTTTATTACCAGTCTAAAACCATGGTGTAAGTACTCTTATGAGTTAGGCAAGAAGTATGCGTGTTAAGGAAAAATATGCTTACCAACTCACACAAATGTTTCTCCATTCAATATATCTGTGCCCTCACCCCCCCCCCATTGCCCACTACAACATATAAATAACCTTATACAACAAGTACAAAATTGTTAAGCCTATACAAGAAGCAATGATAAATCTCAAAATTTGAGTGCCCATCTTTGTAGATATAATATGAAATCAAAGTCATAGTAACAAGCACACTGTACAAACTTTTGCATTTTCTGGATTTTTTCCCTATATTGAGAGCATATGATTTTATTATTACTATTATTAGCACCGCATCTTACTGCCCGTTCGGGTTGGGTTATATGCACTTACGCTAATATGTAATGGTAGGGTGTTTGTGAGATGAAATGGAGGACTTACAGTTTAACGTGGGATCCAAACCACGATGGAGTCCTGGCACTCCACACATTCACAAGTTGTGATTAATACATGTCTTCTCAGAGGGGATGGAAGTGTTTGGCAATCAGACAAATCTGTGCCTGGACCGAGGATTGAACCCCGGCCGCCAGCACAGAATTCTGACACCCTACCTCTAGACCGCCAGGTCACCCCAAAAGATTTTAAATGTGCTTATATATTAAATAATAACTATATACATACATACATTTAAATTAGGGAGCTATGTTATAAGGAGTAAACTTATGCCCGTCTTTAATTTTTGTGGACAGCTATAGCTGGGATTCTCTAGCAAATTGTGAAGTACATAATATTATTATCAATCTCAGAATAATCAATTTTGATTATTTTTTGTTTTTAAAATATGACAGGACATAAAAAACAACATAATTAAATTGTTAGTTTTATTTATGTTTGGCCTGTGAAATATGAACTAAAATGTGCATGTGAGATGACCCTAATATTTAATTTTATTACTTTTAGCAGAGCATCTTACTACTCATTCAGGCTATGCGCTATGAACCTATTAGATAATGCAATATTTTAAGGCTAAAAGTCAGAATTGGTTGGTTTAATCCCCACTCCTATTGTAGAAAAATATATTAATGGCCTGTCTACAACCAAACGCACGCTTGTCGACTTGCAACTATGCAATAACGTAATTTTGTCTGTCTACAATAGCTTATGCAAACACAATCATATGTCAGAACTGTCAACCCCACTTGTTGGGAGGAGATGAATATTGTCCATCTCTTGCGTTTATGTAGTTGCATTGGCTTGGGTTCAGCCAATAAAAAACAAATATGGATGGACTACTAAAATCATATAATATGAATTTATTTGGTCCATAACAACAGCTCTTGGAAATGTATATTTAAGAATACAGGATTTTCAATTAAAATCATGTATATTTAACTATTTAAATAATTTTAAAATATTTATTTCTTATTTGAAAACATTAATATGAATTTGACTTTTATAGTCATCATTGCTGTTTGTTTCTATTGGTTGAAATTACGTCTTGCGACTTTTCATTGTAGACAGTCTATTTTGTATTTAAGAGAAGTGTAATCACAAGTGTGTTTGTGATCGCCAGTCCGACAAGCGAGTATGTTGGTTGTAGATGGGCCATAAACAAGATGGAATTGCTAAGAAATTGCAATTTTTTGTTCTTAAAATTGGGTCAACTGTATTAAATAAAAATGAGACATTTGGATTCTTAATTACTTGAAAGTCACTAGTCTTCAAAGGATTAGAGATGTATAAAAATGCAAAACATACAATATATATAGTATTTTTTATTTATTTAGATATCAAACATATTTAGGTAATCCAAATTTGAAGACCTTTTCTTGAAATCACAATTTTATGGAATTCATACAAAAGTGATTGATAAAACACCTTTCTTTCTTTGACAATGGATTAAAATTATAAAAAAGTATAAAATNAAAAAAAATGTCCTCGTTTGTTCTTTATAATCTAATAGATATGACTGATAAATATGAAAATCCCACATTTAGTTTGGTAAGCCAGTGACAAAGAGGTCAGGCTTTGGATTTCAGCTGGGTGTACTGAGGGTTAATTTTCCTCTCCCTGAGAAATTGTTTGTAAATTTCCTCTAAACTTTTCTTTCCTCACCTTCACCTCATTACTTTAATAGAGGGGTCCCCAACCTTTTTGTACCTTAGAGCACATACAAAACTAACGGTAGTGCGGCAAGCACCAATTAATTTTTCAAGGCAAATTTACTAACTCCCACCAGGCTCAAAGGTCAGCCTCAACACTATACACACGGCCGGTCAACTGCCGTGTTACGTTTCCAACAGTGATTGTGATGTTTCATGTGGTTGTGGATAATACCCAATGCCATAGCCACGGGGAGGGGGGCAGGGGATGGGGGTGTTCAGCTCCCTCCAAGTTGACAAAATAAGTTTTTTAAATACTGCTTTATTTACAGTTTTAACAAGACTAAAATAAAGACATAAGGAACTATTTAACTACTCACCACCATTTTGGTGCTTGGGTACATATTTAAAATATATATTTATTCTGTGTTTACTCAGGCAACAAAGCTGGGTAGACCCATGCCAAGATATTTACAAAGGAATTAGGAAGGATTAGCATGGTATTAGTGAGGGTGAAGAGAATGATGGAGGGGGTAGGTCTTTGAGATTGGGGGAAAGTAAAACCATTCAGCTTGAAACTACTGTGGTTCCAAGTAAAAGTACACTTTGTAAATGAGCCGGCAAAGAACGAGGAATGATAGGAAGGGATTGAAAAAAGGGGAGCTTTCAATCACCAACTTCTTGGGAACAACATACCTGGAGATAAGCAAAATCTTGATTTTTGTCGGACAAATTGACAGATTAAAATTATTAGTCAAGAACTTTTCAGCATTTATGAAAAATTGATGGGCAGATGCAAAAGGCTCGGCGGGCGCCATGGCACCCGCAGGCATAGGGCTGGGGACCCCTGCTTTAATATATACAGGGTGCTGCCGAGGAACTGGAGCTCTTAAACATTAAAATATGTTTTTCCCAAAAAACGTATTTACTAAAGCGAAAATTTATGAATTATATGAGATAAAGTCACTTTTTGAAGACGATATCCTGCGGATAGCAGCCGCCTCTTCTTCACAGGCATTCCTGTATTCTCGTACGCAGGTTTCTCATAGCAGCTTACAGCATTTCAACAGAGATGTAGTCAATTTAAAATATGATTTATGTAATTTGACTAATAATAAAATTAAAAATATTTATGTCTGTAAGATATGTGTGATATTATAAATAATTTAATAATGCTTATGTGGTAAGGTAGTTAGTTAGAATGAAATTATTGGTTTCTCATATCATAAAAGCTTTTAATCCACAAAAGTATTTTTGCTGACTCTCCCAGAAAATAAGATTATTCAGTGTTCTCTAGTGTATGTTCATCAAAATAAATCTTATTTCGATGTCAGGTCACGATTAAACAAAAATAAGTTCTACACATTTATTGAACTACTATACTAAAAAATATTATAAATAATTCATTAGTATGTGCATTTTTATTGGAATTTGATTTTTCTAATTCATAGGTAAAATACTAATGTGATGGCCATGCTTGCATGTCTTATGTGGTTATTATACTCAACAACTGATATTTCACTCTCCTTGACTTTCTCACAAATGCATTTGCTTTGAAGGTTTTTTTTTTCCCATCCATACCCCACTATCAAGCGTGTAGAAAGCTCATTTTTCTAGAGAGTGGTCTGCTAACAATTCTAAAGAGTTGTTCAATTACTTGAATACTTTGGGCTCACATTTACACTACAAGGTGGCCACTCTATAACATAAGAATAAAATTTCAGAATAATTCCTGGTTTTCCTGAAACAAAGAATGAAAAACTCCTGAATTTTTAAAAGTGAAACTTTAACAAGCTATTCTGAATGTGTGTTTTTAAGGTGTGTTGAACACGCTATCCAATTTAAGTACTTTAGCAAGTATTGTTAATAAGTACCTCTCCAAGATATTTGCTGTCCTCCACCAGAAAAGTTTCAAAATTTGGATAGCTCTAGAAGCTATTTGTAGTGGTTCATACACCACCAAGTTTTTGAAATTTATATTACCCTATAAGCCATTTAGAATGGCCCTCACCCTTAAATTCCTGATAGGCAAAATTTAAGCACTGTTCCCAATGCACAGAATTCAAGCATAATTCTCGGTTTTCCTGATAGTAGGCCACCCTATACTAGTTGAATTGTCCTGTTCTTCATGTTATAATGCAAGTGATTTGGAGTTTAATGTTAAGTGTGGCTTGATTCACATGTAGCCCTGGGTTTGGGTTAAAAGTGTGAAAAGTTATTTTATTTAGTGTTATCAAAGCTGTAATTAAGATATGTCAATTTGTGGCTTAAAGAATTACCATTAACAGACAAAATGTACCTATTTTCACTATTACACTACCTCAATTTTATATATTAATTACACTATCAAAATAAAATTGTCAATATATTTAACAAAAATATCTTTAATTTTATTCTATTCAAACTTGGTATACACAAAAAGAAAAAAAAATTGTGATTGCAATCTATAATGAAATCTATAATAATTCTTTGCTAAACAGTACAAAAACTTTCAATATAGTTAATAAAAGCTAGTAATGGTGTGTGAACCTTTAAAAAGTTTGACTTTTTGAATGTGTTTCAGTTTTGCCTTTGCATGATAAAAAATACCCTTAAAAACTCTTCAGAGCTAAATAGAGATTTATTTATTCTTTGCTTTTATGTACAGTAGGTACATTTAACATTTACCAAAAATTTACATGTTGTACTAATAACCTCATTAATCAGATTAGTATGAAAGTTGTTTACTATTTAAAAATATATATAAATGGTGTTCAAAATCATATAAATAGATAAATATACAAACAAACAAAAAATCGACATGAAACAATAGCTAAAATATCCAAAACTTAATTCAGCTTCATGAATATTTCATAAATTTGATTTGGCTTAACTTTGAATAAAACAATAGTTTTAGCACACCTTAAAAATTGAGCATTATATGTATACACTAAATAAAGCAGTCAGGTAGATCATGAAATGCAATAATCATAGATATTTCATTATTTTTTTATGTTTATGATACAAATGTGTGAGTGCCACTTTTTCAATGTGTGATGAGACTCTATTATTACTTGTATTTTATTTTATTGTAAAAACAAATTATATTGGCTTTGTGTGTTTGTCACACAATTTTTGATTTAATAGCTTTCCAACCCGTATTGGTGGTTGCATGGCCTAATGCTTCACTCTCGTATTAGACTGGATTGCAGGTGTCGAGGAGATTGGAGTTTGAATCTCAGTTGGGTCTAATGAGGGTGATTTTTCCTAAATGGTTTCCCACTCTAGTCCCATGCAAATTCAGTTAAATTTTCTCTAAAATGTTTCCTTCCTTATTCCTGCTCCATTAGTTTAATTAATGTATGCATATGGCCCAAACAGGTACTAAGACACAGTGAAATTTTATGTATATATATTATAAAGCTTAGCCTAAGAACTGGTCGCTAGTTTTAGTACCTACATATAATATGTTAGAACTATTTTTATTTGTAGTAGTGTTTATCTAGAATTCATATTTTTCATGATCATTATTCATTTTTCATTCACATTTATCCCAAATTTAATCAAGGAAATGAGAAAATTATATGTATATATATATTAAAATATATCTAGTAGGGTGTACCGATGCGGATACTGATATATCGTTATCGGGTGATTATTATGCCGATTAATCTTTTTTTAAGTATAATTTAAAGAAAGATTTTCTAGGCAGGAGTTTAGTGATCAAAATCGAAGGGGAAAAAACCACACTTATATACACATTGCATCTTGGTTGTGGTCCATGCAAAGATTACATAACCAGATAAAGAAATATAGGTTCATATCATTGATAAAACTAACACTCTAGTTCCAACTTTATCTTGCTACCTTTCAGGTTCAAAGGTTATCTTACTACCTTTCTGGGTAGATGAAGAGTACATTTTACATTTATTTTTAATTATCTTTTGAACTATAGTAAAAAAACCTACATATGAAAAGCAAAATATATTTAAACTGTACTTTATTATTATTATTATTTAGATTAGGGGGCATTTTAGATAATGAGTTTTGAAGAATTCCTGACACATATATTTAATAGTTCATCTATATCAGTAGTATTCAATCTCCTTTTGTTCACATACCCCCATATATGATTTTTATTAAAATTTGTACCCCCAAAGGTTTTTGGTGCATAATGCAAGTTATACATATTCCATCATTTACATCTAAGAAGAAGAGAGAGAGAGAATTACGCTCCTAGATTACATCTGTAGCTATTGTGGCTAACTCTAAATTTGGTGATTATTCGATGTTTATAATGAAAATATATATAAACTTTATATACCCCTTAAGATATCTTCGGGTGTCCCAGGTTGAATACCAATGATGTATTTAAGCAGTAATTGACACGGGTCAAAATCCATTCTAGTCTTTTGCATTATTTTTATTTGCAGTGTTCTGGTAATTGTAACAATCATATTATGAAAGCTAAAACATAATTGTATTAGTTCCTGAAATTAGGCCTACATGTAAATATTTTACTTCTTAACTATAGCAGAACTCAACAATATTTAGTGTGTGTTTTCATGCACATGTGTGCCATTAGAAAATGAACTAGAGACCGCTTGTATTGGAGACAATTTACACTTTACCCTCGTTCAAGTGTTGTGAATTTAAAAAAAATCAAATTTGCCCTAGGTATAAATTGTTAAATGAAGTAAACGTCCTCACTAACAATAATTATGACACTATAAGTTGTTAATACCACATTTTTCACAACTGTAGTGAAAATTAAAGGAGTACTTTGCACCATTATTTGTGTTCATCATTTAAACCACCAGTTTAAACAAGAACACCAATAAAATTAACACATATTATCCATATTGACAAATATTTGAATTCATTGTACTTCAATCTGAGAGAAAAAATGAGATTTTTTAAATATCTATTTCATAAACCACAATCTTAATGTTGGACCATTGTTTTTTGTAGAATGTTGGCAAATGTTAATGTAAATATTTAATTGTGAAGCAAAAGTACATTGCTATATTCACTTTACCTTGCAATTCTGTTGCTTTTTCACATGCTCTGGAAACATTTTGATGCCAGTTAGTTGTGTAGTAAGCATAAGTAAAATTTAAAAAATTTGTAACAGGTGCAAAAAAAAAGTGTTATGACATTTTATATCCAACACGGTATTGTTTTTTTTTTAAATTATAAGCAAATAAATAAAGGAAAACAATTTTTTTTTACTTTGAAATGTATAATAATATCAGAAATACCAACCTATGTATACAATATCTGTTATTTCCATGTGTTTTAAATATAGTTTATAGGAGGAGGATTATATCTCAATTTTCTACAAGCATTTTTAGAATCTCAAAATTGTTTTAATTTAGAAGGATTTCAAAATAAATGGAATGGTTGTATAGCATCACACAACTAGGTATACTGCTTTATGATGAGTCACTGCATGTTGAACATTAACATTAGTCATTTATACCATGCATACAGCCAATCAGGAGGAAGATATTTGTTCATACAGTGTGAATATCAGCCATTTATAAAATCAAATTTTTATTACATAACTTTCAATTAGTTAAACTCCTTTCCGATTTATAGGGTAGGTCTGTAAATTTATAATCTATTAATCTATTAATGCTGTGTAAAAATTTATCTTAAGGTTTTTTATTTCTGCAGTCCAATTTCTTTTTAAAGTCACTGTACCAGTGTTAACCAACATTTTTAGCAGGTATCCTACCTCTTACATTTGATTTGAATTGTCCTTATGTCCAGACATTATAAGTTAATCAAACCTTTAGTATAGTATTACCGTGGTCAAATCCCAGGTTTTCAATTTTCTTTAATCAAATTTGAATCTTTGTTTACTAACTTAAATCGAAATGCATGCTTTGGAAAATTTTCAAATATTTTTCAAATTTGAATAAAAAATCTTAGGACAAAAAAATCCAAATCTTATTTTTAATTTTTCTAATAAGGTCCACAAAAAAATGTATACTTTCAACACCTTTAAGTAAAATAATGTGAATTGATCCGTTAGGATAAAATGTAAATACATAAATATAACTTGCCTCAAAATGTATTATTATGTTGATTATATTTTAAATTTTCTCATAATTTATGGCACTTTTTGGAAGACAACTTATATAAATAACAATATTTTCTTTAACTGAAAATATCTACCACACATAAAAATTTAAATGAAAGTAGACAATTAAAAGGGAAAAAATCTTTTTGAAAATATTGCAATGGTTATATTTAAAAAATGTTTAATTGACTACTGATAAGCTTTGTTCTAGGTTGACATCTCTCATATGATTGTTCACAAGAGTATTGATAATATACAATATAGTCCAGTGTGCGAGGTACATATTTCACTGAGCAAATCTATGTAGGGGGGATGCGTATAACCCGAACGGGTAGTAAGACGCAGTGCTAATAATAATATGTAGGGGGCCTCTGTGATGGCTAAACCCCTGTGCAGTTGTCTCTTATAGGTTGGGGTGAGTTAGAGCACCTCTCACTGTGAGATACTAAATGGTTGATAGTGCTTACCAAGGCCCCACTGGGCAACTTTGGAATACCCTTTACCTGTGTCTGTTAATCCCTGAAGCTAGGTATGGGACTTAGCCTTTAGTGTTGGCCAGTACATTTAAGGGATGAGAATGGTGAGAAGTGGGTTTTTACTCATGCTAGTTGGTGAAAGTAAGGTCAGATATTTGTAAAGGGCCAATGGACTGTCATTCTCAATGATAAGGTAGTGATGGATTGTTGTATAGGATTCCTAGGGCTGAGGTGTCAATCCAGATCATGTGTGTCTGGTGAGCCGCTGATTATAACGTACAGTGGCAAAGAACAGACCTCTGCAGGCCTGCTCGTGCAAGGATCAAGTGTAAAAGTATGTCTGCATTACAGGGGCCAAGGAAAATATTCATTACTTGTACATTTTTACTCAAGTTATTGTAAATATAAAATTTATCCCTATTACTTTTAGATTAAATGGAAATAAGATTTGCTGAACTTTATTTTTAATGAATGACATACACAAGCCAAAAGTAACTATTTTGTAACATCAATGGCAGAGTATAGATTGTTCGCTTTGATAATATGCATGTTTTTGTTGGATAGTCTGTGTTTGTGCAATCGTAGGCAGTAAGTCTTCTCACAAGCCACAGCATAATCCAATAATAATCATATTAGCCTTTTCTGTCATCATTTTCCTTGCCCTTATTATCTCCAGTTTCTCAGAAGTAATCTACAGGTTGTATTTTTGTATTAATTCTTGTATTTTGTATTTGTACATTTGTATTAAATTTCTGTAAGTAACTTTTTTAAACTATTGTGGACTATAACATAATCTAGAATGAAAATTAATGACAGGCAGAGAGGATTGAAAACATTAATATCAGAAAAGTACTGTTGTCTTTTTACTTGATGCACATTTAAAAACAAAGTTTCAACCGCTTGTTTAGATCAATAATCTTGATCAATGCTGCTTGGATGTTAATTAATTATTTATTAATGAAAAAGTTGTATATTAAATATGGTTTTTAGAGGTTGTTTAGAACACATTTCTTTGAGCCAAAACTAGGCTTAATGTTTTTATTTTTAATGTTGGTAACTAGTTTTTAAAATGTTGAACTCAAGTCCACAATCACTATTCAAAAAAACCTTCAAAAAAGCTTACAAAGAGAAGTTTATATAGTTTGTAAATTGTCTTCTTGCCTTCAGTGGTTGGGTGTATTCCCTCACATCCCCCAAGTTTTAGGTGCAGGGGTTGGGTAAATCATAAATACCCGCCCCTGATAACGTGTAGGCCAATGGCCTTGGCAAGGGAGTTAAGTTGAATTTCGATGAGCTGAAATGTGAGTGAATTAAAACTAAAGGTAGGTCCCCTCTTGAGCATTTGGCCCGCATGAGCTGAATGAGCATGTATGCATGCTCATGCGAAGGAAATTTGCAGTCACGAATTCTTGTATTGTGTTTAGCTACTCAGGTTCTCATATTCATGGTAATCAGTTAACTTTGATTTGTGTTCAGTATCACAATGAATGTCATAGTGGGAGGTAGTCATGATTTATTGTTGAAACGAAATAAGAAATAAATAGTATGGTTCACCATACATACTTTTCCTCTCTTTTATCTTAAAATAGAGACATTCCCTAAGAACACATAAGATATGTAAAGTGAAAAAATAAACATGGTTACAGAAACACTCCACCAAAATAATAAATAAAATACACTGTTACATAAACATTGAAAAAAGGGGTACATCTTTGTTCGCCAAAGAGCATAACAATCAATTTCACATTTCAAAGACCCTCAGCTCAGAAACTGTTGGTTTTATAAAATTATGTTTCAAATAAAATATTTTTATCTTTAATAGTATTTCTTCTTAGCAATGATGAGTTATTTTAATAAAAATTTGAAATTTTAGGTACTTAAAATATCTTCAAAGTCATTTTCATAGGGCAATGAGAATTACTATTTGATTTGTAATGTTAAATATTGCCTGGATACAAAATTTAATCAAAATCCTTGGAGCCGATGTTGAGATTTTTTTTTCTAGTTTTACTCTTCAGTAAACTACCCACAATTTTAGGGTTGAATATCTAATTCCAAAAAGCCTTCAGGAGAGCTTTGAGAAAACCCTAGATAAGTTTTAGCCCAATATGTAAAAGGATTTTTCTCTAGGCTTAAATAGAGACAGATAGCATCGCAAAAAACTTTTTTTTATCGGGTGGTCATGAAATGTCAACATTTATCAAAATATTGAGTTTGATTTATTTGACTATCAAAATACTTCTCTGAGGGGTCAAAAGACAACAATAATTAAAAGAATGGATGAGACATTTAGCAACAAAGTTTTACAGTGACTTACATATTTATATGTAAATCACTTTAAAACTTAATTGTTAAACTTTTTGGATTAAGAATGTTTTAAAAATGTCACCAAAATGACACCTGAATTCTTTAATAAGCACATTAGGCCACAAGAATGGGAAGAAGGATATGATATTTAGAGAATCTAAATCTTTAGAGGACCATCTTGCTTTGATTATCTTATACAATTTCTTCCAATTAGCTTTCCTTACACTAGCCTACAGTACCTATTTAAAATATCAAAGCAGTGCATCTCCAAGATAGGTGCAGAAACTTGTCAAGTTCTCAAAGATGTATTACTACATTAAGTAAAGTACAAGTTATTAAATGTCAATTCTATTATTGATATAAACCAAGTCACATAAATAATCATAGTTTACATTGAAGTGTCACTGTATTTTAACTGAAATGATATATGTAAATAAGTATTATAGCTTGGAACCAAATTCTCAGAAATAGGTAGTCCTACTATTCAGTAAACAACTCTTAAGTTTTCCTAAGAAAAACAATCATAGCATCTTGTTGATCACAATAAACACTCTTCATATATGAATTTTAAACAGATTATTAAACCATTAAAACAATAAACAATTTCAAATATTTAATCATGTGTAGATAAACATCAAATTATGTTTAATTTAAATTTAAAAAATACAGTCTTATTTCTCAATATAAATGATTATCTCATACTCATTTTGAAATAAATCTTAGAGGGCATTTTTGAAAAATTTCAAATTTTCTAAAATCTTTCATCAGTAAAATACTATTTATATAATTTATTTTATAAAATTCAACATACAGTATTAACACATCTCCAAAAGAAATGTTATATCCATAGCATGCGTGGTCAGGAGTTAGGAAGTTCAGAGACCTTAGCGACTTAAAGTTCCAGAGTAAAATACGAAGGGAGTGGGCCAAAGAAAATTGCACAAGCTTCAAATAGGATTACAAGTCTGATACCTCAATTAAGGACAGCTGAAAAGTGTGATAAACTTTCCTGATGCTAGGGAGGACACTCAACGATTTTCAATTTGCGAACGACTGCCCACATCTCCATAATAATTTTTAAAGAGGTAAATCAGTGGTATCTCCTTCTGGGGTTGGGGGAGAGATGGCAATAGGATGAACTGGAAGGGTTTTTTTGGGTGGGAAGGGGTGGGGAGTATGCTGGCCACTCTAGCCAAGCTTCACTCACTGGAAGTATTGGACGCTAGCACGGATTGTTTAGGGGTGGGGGCGCTGGACAGTATGTTTGTTGCCTCTGGGGAGGTACCGTTTGCCCGTTGATCGCTGACATGCCTTGATAGACCATGTTATGTTACGTGTTCGTGGCAAGTGTTAATAGTTGCATATTAACCCCCACGTTGTGTCGCCATTTGCTATACTTCTTTTCAGCCCCTCGTTGGACGTCATTTGTTATACTTCTCTTCCCCACGTTAGAATGCTATTTGTTATATTACATAACAGAATCATTTAAGAGTCACTCCGTAAATCATCGTTTCTATTACGCAACTATGTGCTTTACTTATAATGCCTCGTTCCTTATCATTAGACTTTAATAAATGATAATATATCACATAAAGTTTGATATCTATTTATTCCTTAAATTGAAAACATATTGGTATTAATATTCTAATCGAAACACGATCATGTCGAGGGCCTAGCAACTTATAATCACCGATCGCTTAAAGCACGTCCATTCAAGACCACGACTGATTGCACAGTAAAAATACGAAGTTTCAAAAAGTCACATATATCTGAGTTCAATAGAAGCTTCTCGAAGGAACCTTTCTAACGGTAAATTACACACCTACAAACTCAGAAAAAACACTACCTATTGCTTGTGGAATCTTCTCGAAGAGGAAATTACTTTAAAAGATCTTAACTTGTCTGGAGTACGTTAAAAGACGTTAACATTTCTTAAGTTTAGCTCCAGTAGATGCTGCCATCGTACCTCGAGGCGCGAACTAACTAGTAAATAATTTAGAGGAAGACGTGATTTAAGCGCCACGTAATAGGTTGTAAAATTTAAATAAAGTAAAATATGTTTAATTATATGTAAAATATTTTTGAATATATAAATAATTAGAATGATAAATGGTCAATGCTTTCAAATACTCCTTAGGGTCAAATCTATTGCATTACAACCACCTACACTTCTCACATATGCTAGTATTTGCAGAGTGGGCTACCCCACAATAATCACTTTGATGGTTCTAAGTGTGGACACTTGCAGGCTGCAGATGTGTGACCTTTGCCACACTTTATGCCCATTTCCTTGTAGTAGGTAGTTGAGGGGTGTCCAAAGTCCTGGGAGGGATGGCACTGCTGGGCCAGGTTCTTTCCCCTGAATGGCTTAAACGTGACTTGCACGTTAGCCACAAATGTTTCTTTCGAGAACTTCTGAATCTGCCTGCGCCCTACCAGCATTGCCAAAAACAGCTTAAATGGTTGTTCTGGCTAATCATGGTCTGCAGCGTGCTTGCCCAGGCATGTAACTTCCCTGATGACGTAACAGATTTCGGTGAGCTCGGTGAATATTTGTGGTGTGTCCACGTTCAGGCAGTTCACAGACCACAAGTCACCCATCTTTCTCACCCTCGGCAGGGTAAGTATAGCCTAATGTTAATACCTCCTAGTGACGAGTTTCACCATCAAATTGGTATGGTCAGCCAGGGAAGAGATTTGGAAGGAAACTACTGAAGGATCACATGATGTAAAGGTCACTGGCGAGCTTCCCTTTAAAAATCCTAGTGACCGGTAAGGGATTGGCTAAAATCCCCTTCACAGATTATAATTGAGGCTCAGCGGGTCTCAATTCTAGGGTAAGATGCTGGAGCCTCAACAGTCAAAGGTTCTGGGGTAGATACTAGTCTTATGGGCAGTAACTTTTCCCACTCGAGGTACCAGCAACGGCAGCAACCCTTGACACATACTGTTCACTAGTGGTGTCATTGACACAAGCCACGAGTGAGGCAGTTGACGCACACCCCCTTAGCTCAAATAATGATCAAGGATGACCGCAGTATGTGTTCACTGATTATATTTAAAAAGACAATCTAACTCTACCACAACATCCCCAGATCCTACGTCATTCAGCATGAACATAATGTAGTGAAGGAACACTAATATGGGTCAAGAAAAGGGGGAGCTGAATTGTATCAATTCTGAATGGTATCCATTCAGACATTTCTTAAACAAGCACCAAATATAAAAAGTCCGATTTGTATCCACTCATAATATCCACAAAATCCTGAATTGTATGCATTCTGAATGGTCTCCATTTAGACAGTTTTCAAATAAATGACTTTAACAACAATCTTGATATGTATCCACCAATTATTTGCATTTTATTCATAAAATCCTGAATAGAATCCATTCTGAATAGTCTCCAATCAGACATTTTACTAAACAAGCACCGCCACCACAAATAAAAAGTCTGATTTGTATCCACTAGAAAATAGAAATATCTGCATTGTATCCACAAAATTCTGAATTGTATCCATTTAATTGCAGTACGAGATGTCTTTGATAGGTGGCAGCAGCAGAAACTCTCCTTAACTCATTCCGTGCTTACCATAGATAAGTGGAGCAAGAGCATCTGTTACTGCTTCACCACTGGATCTGTTCCTTTTAACTTCTCCTTTTTGTCACAGTCAGGAGGCAGAACTTTTGTTGATTTTTTTTTCAACATGCTAATTTATTTTGACTTTACTAATACTAACGGTTAGTATAATATTCAGAGTTATATTTACATTGTACATTGTAATTATAACTAAGAGGCGAGAGCCTAAATAAAGTAGTATTTAGAATTTACAATAATAGCATGTTTATGAAATTACTCAGATTAGAAATGGGAGTTGAAACTAGAACGTTAGAGGGGTGGGGTAGGTTGGCCGGAGAAGGGGAATAAAACTTCTAGGGAAAGTTTTAACTCATGCTTTCCCCATTGCCTATCCGTATGTATAGTATGATTCTAGTAAGAATAAACCTTTACAAAATACAAACATATTGGTTTGCAGTCAAAATTAATAATATATTATTATATTATTAGCGATATTTTATAGGTAATGATAATGTATACCAAAAGTGAGAGCTGCAGCTGCTGACTGGTCGTATGAAAATGGTTTTAGTAAATTTTCTAACAAATCATATAAAACAAGTTTATTCCTATGAGAATTTGACGTCGATTAAATATCTTTACAATATCTCACTTGAAAATATATGCCTAACCAAAAACTCCCCTAACAGCTGTGTGTGTATATGTATATATATGTGATGTTACTTTTTCTAATATTACGATAATTTTTCAAGTATTGAGCTAAACTTTTTTTTTACACTAGTCACTTTTCCATAGAGTTAATTATTATCCATAGAAGTTTTTTTTAAAATTCTATTTTTCAGTGAATTTAGCATTGCAATATAAAATGATAAGCTGTTTCACTTTTTCGGATGACAATCTATTACGTCTCTCATTTAATATTTGGCCAGTTTTTGAAAATAAACGTTCACAAGGAACTGACGTCGCCACAGTGTCAAATTTTTCTCTGACCACTTCACTTAAAAAAGGATAATTACATTTGTGTTCCAGCCACCAATTGAGAGGATCTTCATTTCGAGTAAGCACATCATCTTCTAAATAGCATTGTACTTCTATAATAGCTCTTGGTTGTGCGGTCACACTTGGTTTTACAGATGCAACTTTTGTGTCAAAGTTGCTCCAAATAGACAGCTCTGCAGAAACATCTTTATCACTATCTCTTCCTTTGTCTACGTATGATATTTGATTTGCAGGACAATTACTTTTCAATTTGTTTGCAACAATATTTGTCACCAATATTTTGGCATGCTCAGCAACGTTCTCACTAAAGGCCATATTTTTTAAACGAGGGTCTAGAAATGTAAATACTAATAAAGTATTACTTTGCTCTACATTTCCAAATCTTTATGAAATATCGGGTTTGAGTGCTACAATACACATTTTAGCCGTTTCTGAGAAATCCTGTAATCGAGGCCCTTTGTTAAAATTATTACAAGCGAGGCTGTTACGTAACGCTCTCCACTAATTATTTTAGTAACACTTTCGAATGGTTTGAGCAACTTTAGCACTTCACTTGCTACTTTCCAGTCCTCTGTGGTTAAGACTGGTAAGTCTTTGTCAATCAATGCCACCGTAGTCTGTACAGCACCTTCTAGCTTAACAAATCTTTCAACCATATAAAATGTGGAGTTCCACCTAGTCTTGAATTAATTTTTTTTGTTCCTTGCCACAATTTTCTTGAAAATCTGTAAACTTGGAATTAAATATTGCACTTCTCTTAAAAAATGTTACAATAGTTTTAATTTTTTTCTATAAGACGTTCAATTAGTTTCAAACCATTCTGAACAATTAAATTGATTGTGTGCGCAAAGCAACCAAAATGTTTCCAATGTAACTCATTATGGATTGCGTTTTTAATGTTGGATGCATTATCCGAAACCACCAATAAAATGTTGCCTTCAATTCCCCATGAACAGACTACGCGCTTTAGCTCAGTGGCTAAATTTGCGCTAGTATGCCTTTTATTAAATGAGTGGCATTCCAATAAAATTGATTGGATTTCAAATTTTGAATCAATGACGTGAGCTGTGACAGCTAAATAGCTATCATTAATGAGGGATGTCCGGCAGTCAGTAGTAATAGTAACAGAAGTTAAGTCCTTTACACTTTCCTTAACACCAACGAGAGATTTTTCGTAAAGAGCTGGAAGCATAGATTGGGTTATTCTCTTTCTACTTGAAAGAACATAGGATGGATTTAGAGCAGATATGAAATATCAAAATCCGATATCCTCAACTAATGAAAATGGCTGAAAGTCTTGTGTGAATAAACTCATAAGACAGTTTTCTTTTTGCACTTACCCCTATTTTTCTGTGAAGATAAGGAATAATGCTGTTTTTATCTTTGTCTTTAGTAGGGATTGATTGTAAACTGCGTTGGGGTTCAGAATGATGATGTGATTTTGTAGTGAGCTTTTGAAGTTTAGAGCAAGAAACTAAATGTTCATTTTCGGTACTTGTAGACTCTAAAGGTAGGACTACCAATTTGTCAGGCTCATCAGGGTCAAAATAATCGGTATGAGGCTTGTTCATATTTTCTGGCCGAGGAGCATATTTACCGGGTGAGTCAGTATGATTGAGATTAATTAATGGATGTTTGCGTACTATGTGCTTTTTTAAGTTAGACACTGATGTTTCATAAGAAATTATTTGTTAACATATATCACACTTAGTCCTGGAATCATTAACCATTGAAAAAAAAAAAATCCAAACTGGTGCAATTTTTCTATTTTTTACATCAGCGTTCATTTTGATTATAGTTTAAATGGTTAATGGTCCAACAGTTAAAAACTAGAACCACAAAATTTTAAAAAAATCAGTAAACTATTTTAACAAAATTAATATGACAATACACTAATATACTGACACTGTTACTGCAATCTTGTAAGTTGTAACTGTTATATGTCCAGACAGGAAAAAGAAGGAGGGATTGGTAGAAGTATCTAACAAGTCAGCTTTTTTTAATACTCTCAAAAATGTTGGCATTGCAGGACTTGGAGGGGCTTATCTCGTTCCATGTGCTAAGAACATTAATGCTATTTTACTGTCTTCTATAGTACCTTTAGCAAGATTATCTATAGTGAGATTCTGGTAGGAAGACCAGTAATTGACTGTCACAAACACTAGTAAAACTTCTTTCATATATTCATAAATTAAGTAATGTGATTTGCATTTTTAGCTTTTGATAAATACTATCAATACCTATAAAATAACATTAATAATTAATTATAATGCTTTCAATGTTGACCCCAAAAAATTATGTTTGAACTTTCTAGAACTATTCTTCCTACCAGTAATTGACTGTCACAAACACTAGTAAAACTTCTTTCATATATTCATAAATTAAGTAATGTGATTTGCATTTTTAGCTTTTGATAAATACTATCAATACCTATAAAATAACATTAATAATTAATTATAATGCTTTCAATGTTGACCCCAAAAAATTATGTTTGAACTTTCTAGAACTATTCTTCCTACCAGTAATTGACTGTCACAAACACTAGTAAAACTTCTTTCATATATTCATAAATTAAGTAATGTGATTTGCATTTTTAGCTTTTGATAAATACTATCAATACCTATAAAATAACTTTAATAATTAATTATAATGCTTTCAATGTTGACCCCAAAAAATTATGTTTGAACTTTCTAGAACTATTCTTCCTACCAGAATTATATTATGGCTTTTTTTTACACCGCGTCTTACTTCCCGTCCGGTTTATACGTATATGTACTAATTACGCTAATATGTTAGGAATTACTGATGGTTGATATTAGAGGAAGTGCACTCGCATTTGTGTGGAGTAAGAGTGGAAAACACCTCAGTTCACCAGACCAGGATTGAACCCCGAACTCCCTGTCATCAGCAGTCTAGTCATATATTGCGAAAGTAACATGCCTATACCGAAACGGGTATCAGCTTTAATACGAGTATATTGCTCTTGATAACATACTGCACGCATTCTATTAATGATACATTTTATTGCTTGTCTCACCCTGCCCCCCATACATACACATACACATTGACTCAGATAGGGAGATGTTTCCCCTTGTAGTTACGTCCTTGATGCCATCAAACTTTATATTATACCCTATCACTAAATAAGCATTTTCAATTCCACTCCATCAATGTTTTATAAGCAACCTGTCTTAGCACTCACTCGAGTTATATTCTAAAATACTAACTACGCTAATATGCTAGGGATAGAGAAGGTTGAACTTATAGGTAATGTAGCCTCATTTGTGTGAAGATAAAATAAAAAACCATTTAGTAGAAACCACTCTCATTAGGCCTACAACCAACCTAGATTAAACCTAGAACTCTCCGTCATTGACAAGCCAGAGAGTGAGAGTGAGAGAGTGACGCCAGGGACTAGGGGTCGGCAACTTTTTTGATATCCTGGGTCTTAATGGGGTTAAAAATAATTGTTGAGTTGATGTGAAAAATGTATAGCAAAAAAATTCCAACTTTAAATTTCTCATGTAGTAATTAGTTATTAAGTTTATTAATAGAACACAATTGTTTGTTTTCCAAATATTTTGTGGGCTAGATAAAATCAGTTAGTGGGCCGTAGGTTGCTGAACCTAGCCTTAAGCCATTTTATCACTAAGCGGGTTCCTTCAATGTTCATCATTAATGTATGAAATATATTGTGAGAATACATCACATACTTTGCTTGTATTGTGGAAATAGCGTTTTGTAC
>CABFVZ010000729.1:277800-295263 GCA_902151445.1 Timema monikensis | reverse complement strand
CAAAATCATATCTCTGATGAATAAAAGGGTTATTTGAAAATAGTGAAATATTATACCACACTTTCCTGAAGAATCACATATTTGTCCACACCCACTGTCCTTCACACTCGCGTGTACATCCCAAATCCCAGTGTAGCCAATCACTCCACAACACATTTCCTCACATTCATAGCAGGTCGCGCTATCTGAGCTAACTGGGCACGGTGTGGAATCGCAACGTTTAGACCACTACCGAGGCCTATTTTATAAAGCGTAAACAAACAGAAATTGTAAAGATTATCCTTGATTATTTATATTTTTCGCGCTTAAAATGCAAGACAACATTTGGGGTTAAGAGTGTTACTGAATAATTTTTATATTCACAACGTTTATAATGTGATTATATACATTTTTAACTTCTGCTTCTTTTCTGTGGCCTATAGCCACATTTGATTTTAAAATGAATCAACGAAACGTTATGAGACGTTCTATGGGCCCCATTTCTACTCCTCTTCTTAGAAAGTCTACGGGCCCCACTTCTTCTCCTCTTCGTAGAAAGTCAATGGGAGTAACGCCTACAAACGAAGTTTTCTTGCCAGAGGTAAGTCACAATTATCGTAAGGTTTTCCAATGAAGCCGAATACACACATGACAACTTTACACGGTAATAATTATTTTCTATATATTGCATCCAAAATTGTATTTTAATTGAATTTTAATGAACTTGGAGGGTTAGATTATGATTTTTTTTTATCTTTAACACTTGAAACGATTATTTTTTATCACGTCATTATTACTATCAGATTCACGACGGCCTCGTTACTACTTCTCGATAAAAAGATACACCGGTAAGCCTACGCATGACAACTTTGCATGGAACTAACTAGTCTCTTAATTTACTAATACATCCAAAATTGTATGTTGATTGAATTTTAATATACTTGGAAGCAGGGCTGTGGAGTCAGGGTCACAGAGAAGAAGTCGGGACTTGGAAGCAATTTTTGGAAGAGTTGGGGTCAATAAAAATGTACCAACTCTGGTTTCAAAATAAAGATTTAGGCCCTATAATTTTTTTAGCACCGTGTCTTACTACCCGTTTGGGTTATACGTCTATGTACTAATTACACTAATGGGCTTGGGAATAGGAGTGCTTAATTTAAAGGAAATGCATTTGCGTGGAGGGAGAGTGGAAACCATTTAGGAAAAACCACCCTCAGGGCACTTGACCGGAATCAAACCCTGATCTCTGTTTTAGGCAGTCTAGTCCAACACAGGATTAACGCGTTAGATCATGTAGTCAGCAAAGCGGGTCTTATAATATTATAATAATTATTTGATAACTACATCATTGTAATTTTATATTAATTTTTAGAATCAATATTTGTAATTTGGATAGACAAATATATTTAAATATACATCACAGTACCAAAGAAGATTCATTAGATATGGACAAACTGTGCCCAAGAATTTGTATGCATTCCATAAACAAACAAATCAAGTATTTAATAGCCCTGTCGATGTGGCCTTGCAAAATGATTGGTTAACTAGAACACGCAGTACCCTTCACTTACATTCATGTAAGAGGAAAGCTATCTCCTGGACCAACACCTTAGGTTAGTGTACATTAAGTGCATGTTAAGATAACTTCACGGTGAGTGCTTCAAATTAAAAACATGAGGACTGTTATCCTATGTGAACATTAAGTTGGTTGTGATCCTGGCATTCTTATGGCGGGATCACGATCAACTTAACGTTAACTTAATGTAACTTAACGTAAAGGACCTTCTCGTGTGTTTAAATGGAAGCAATCACTATGCACTTAACTTAACTTTGACTTGCAGTTAACGTAACGTAAAAGATGTCTTGGGAGGTCTTTTACTTTACTTTACGTTACTTGAAGGGTATCACGTGATCTAGCCAGCCAATCATTATGCGAGTGACGTCAAAAGGGTCATTTAATAATTCATTTATTGGTATTATGACCAATGTTTACTCTTTAACGTAAGTTCTGGGGGTGGTTTTTCCTAAATGGTTTTCCACTATCCCTCCACGCAAATGCGGGTTCACTTCCTCTAATTCAACCTTCCCAATTCCTAATCCATTAGAGTAATTAGTACTTGAAGCGTATAACCCGAACGGGTAGTAAGACACGGTGCTAAGTATTATTTAGTGTAAGTTCTAGTGAGCAGACATTGAAACAAAATAAATAAACTAAAATAGGGAACTAAATTTATCAAAAAAGTTTAGTAATAGATATTTATTATACTGATTGAAAAGTGTAAACATTCACAGATCATCACTTTACAAATAGTATAAAACCACAGATCATACTCGAGAATGTATATGTTTGGCTCGAGTTGTTTCCTTAAGTTAAGTGAATCGTGATCACACATAAGTTAAGTTAACTTTAAGTGAACATTATGTTAAGTACGGTACATTACGTTAAGTTGATCTTGATCCCGGCATATCATATATTTTATGATGATTAGCTTACATAACTCACCTTCTTAACACGATAACATTCTGCTACGTGTTGCCATATTTAAATGCTTTGAACTTTTGAAAAACACATGAAATTGCAACAATTTTTTTTTTATCAACAAGGCCTCATTTCTTAGATGTGAATTATTACTTTACTTTCAACTTGTTTAAACTTTGAATTGGTGACCTGTTGGTTTAGGGGTAAGGTGTCAGACTTCTGTGCAGGCGGCCGGGGTTCAATCCTCGGTCACGGCACAAATTTATCTGATTTCCAAACCCTTCCTTCACCTCTGACAAGACATCTTGTTAATGTGGGGAATGCCAGGCCTCCACCGTGGTTCGGATTTTTCGGATTCCACGTTAAACTGTAGGTCCTCCATTTCATCTCACTATCACCCTACCATTACACATTAGCATAAGTGCGTATAACCCGAAGGGGTAGTAAGACACGGTGCTAATAATAATAATAATGATGATGATAATGATGACGATAATGATAATGATAATGATGACGATGAAGATAATAATGACGATGAAGATAATAATGACGATAATAATAATAATGACGATAATAATAATAATGACGATGATAATAATGACAATAATAATAATTAATAATTAAATAGTAATAATTATTATTATTATTATAATAAAATAATAATTAAATTATTATTATTATAATAAAATAATAATTAAATTATTATTATAATAATAAAATAATAATTAAATTATTATTATTATTATTATAAAATAATAAATATAATAATAATAATTATAATAATAATAATTATTATTTAATTATTAATTATTATTTTATAATAATAATAATTATTATTATTATCGTCATTATTATCATCGTCATTATTATTATCGTCATCATTATCGTCATCATTATCATTATTAATAATAATAATTAAATAATAATTAATAATTAAATAATAATTAATAATTAAATAATAATAATTATTATAATAAAATAATAATTATTATAATAATAAAATAATAATAATAATTATTATTATAATTATAATAATTATTTAATTATTATTTAATTATTCTTTTTATTATTATTATAATTATAATTATTATAATAAATTTAAACTTTGAACATCTTATGACTTTACATTATTAATAAAACTCTCAAACATGGCCAAAATAATGCTAACACTTTATGCAAAACAATTTAAAACTCAGATCACATAATGTCAACTAACAAAAATTAACAGTTTACACGGGATTGTTGCCTAATCACCTTATCATATGATACACTGTATTTTACTTAAGATAACAATTCATTGAAATTTAAACACCTTCACTATACTCACAAAGAAATAGTGAATTGAATGATAATATAATTATATCTTTTTGAAATGATTTAATTTTGACAACATTCAGACAACTCAACAAAATCTAAAGTCCAGACGTAAACATACGATACTACACAAACACTTGGTTTTATTCATGATCCCTTACGGTATGACATCATCTTATATTACCTAAGTCAAATAGTTTATTTTTGTGAACATTAAGATCTATTCTAATTTATTAGCGAATGAAATGGCCTAGCAAGGCTAGATCTAATCAGCCGCGTAGCTACCTTAATGAAGGTTTGGTTAAGTTAGGCTGGCTAGGTACTTAATAATATATTTGTACATTATGTAACCTTAATTTGTATATTACTTTATTTTAATATTTTACCACCCGCCTCGGTGGCGTAGTTGGCTAATGCACTTGTCGTGTTGAGCTCGACTGCTGAGGACGGGGAGATCGAGGTTCGAATCTCGGTCGGGTGAACTGGGAGTGGTTTTTCCTAAATGGTTTTCTACTCTCCCTCCACGCAAATGCTGGTTCACTTCCTCTAATTTAACCTTCTCAATTCCTTATTCATTAGCGTAATTAGTACTTAAAGCGTATTACCCGAACGGATAGTAAGACGTGGTGCTAAATATTATTATTAATATTTTACTTCTGGTGGGTGTGTTCATTTGGATCTTACCACGTTTTCAGTTTAGTTTTAATGGATCCTTATGTGAGTTTACTAGATGCTATTTTGTTAGTTGATGTGCAAGAGTGCTTTTGATTAGATAGGAAAAGAGAGTGAAGTGTATTCACTGCAGATGATTATTGTGCATTAATTGCCTCCATAATATTATTTTGTAAATTTTGGTCTTGCACTTTTACGTATTTTTCTATGATAGTTGGACCTTTGTCACTTAAGATGAGTTTGGTTTTGAATTGTTAGTTACAACAAAGTTTTTTAATAATATTAAATTTAGGACCATTGGATCCCCTCCCCCCCCACATTTTTATGAGTTTATTCTATAGATTTTAGTGGTTTTTTTTACGATTCTTAGATGGTACGGTACTTGGTTTTCATCCTTGTCTATACACTAAAACACATGTTTTAATCCACAGTTATAATCTGTTTTAATATATTTGCCTTATGTTTTGAATTATAAACTCGCCCCATCTGCAAAACCTAACTTTCCATAACAGCAAGCAATTAAATCTTCTCATCTTTGGTGGTATTGGAGTAAAGTGCTCGCCTCAGGATCTGATGTTTGTGGTTTCAAACCCAACTGAGGTTGGCAGGTTATTTCTTGACTATAGCACAGCTTTCCCATGTTGATTGTGGCATGTAAAAGAACTCTGGAAGGTATATGAAAATATCTTTCCTGGCAAAATTGTTAGGCCATTTTGCGCTTGTTCATAGAAAATTATCGTGTGCTGGTACCTATAATCACTTGGTTCAGAAAGTGTGTATTAAATACCTCAAATAAAAAAAAAATCTTATATTCTTTAAATTAAAAAATTGCACTTAGGCTACACACGAAAATCGAACCATGAAGGGGTGTCATTTTTCAAATTAAAGATACAATATTTATGTGCTACTAGTCTTATAACTACTTAACAACTAAGACTTAATGGCTTAGCTATTTAATTCATTATAATTAAATGTTAGGTTTAATTGGAACTGGTAAATAATTTTTTTTTTGTTACCTTGTTTCTATACTTGTTTGGGTTATTTACTCACATTTAATTAAAGTTTCATTTGTTTTTCTCTAATTTCACATATGTAAGAACTAATATATGGAATAATGTGTTAATCTCTGTCAAAATGTGAATAACTTAACTTAAGGTATTTTATTTTTCTAACACGATGAGTAGTTAAGCCTATTTTAAATTCAAGAAAACTAAAATCATCATATTTTCAAATGTCAAGTAAGCCTCATATAATGTTTATTATGATTATCAACACTGTCTTGTTGAATATTTGTTGTTATACTGGTAACCCTCTTTTCAAAATAATTTTTGTTTGTGTCTTGGCCCTTAACTATGTTAAATTCAAATTTAGAGAATTCTTACTGTGAAGTGACTTTTTTCATAGAATCTAATTATATCAAATATTTGTTTTTGGTCTATGATACCATGAGTCCAAACTCTATCACTGCAACACACTACCAGACAGAAGTTCATTTATTTTAAGGGATGTGCTGTAATCTTATGCTTATGTGCTGATTTGAATAAACTAGATTTGTAACAAACTAGTATAATCTAAAGTCCCATAAAATCCAACTTTCAATGAAGTGGTACATTTCGCCAAACTCAGAAATGCAAGAATATTCAGCATTTCACCAAAGTATCTACTAAAGTATTAGTGGAATATTTTTGAATTTAAGAGATATAACGGTAATATATAAATAATGTTTCAAGAAAATTATATTTAAAGCATTAATTAGGGCTATTTTAAAGATGTCCTCCCATCAAAGTCAAATTCTTCTGCTTGGAACATCAATGACATTACTTCATACTAGACAATTATATAAAAATCAAAATTTTATTTATCTTTTGCAACTGAAGGGTTTGGAAAAATGAGAATTCTTCTGGAAACAAATAATTTTGTATTAAGAATTGTGGCAACCTAGTCTAAAACCCTTGTAACGTATGTCTTGGCTTATACTCTAGAATGACGATGCAGCTGAAAGATTGCAGCGGGACTCCAGCACAAGCTCTCGTCTGGACTCCCTTGGTGCGGTTGCTGACAAGTCAACACCACTGGTGTCTGCTCTCTCCGGGCTAACACATGATCAGATGCAGGAGCATTACGCCAAGTGTATGAAGCTTTCTTCTGAGAATGTTTGTATCTCCTGCTCAAAACATAAGAATAAGTAGAATTTACCTAAAGTCTTTTGAAAAGTTGAATACCATGTCCCACACATTTATTTTTTCAGCCTTTTAACTCATGTTAAGGATTATTAGAATCAGAGAGTGTTCTAAAAGTGAACTCTGAATCCCTCATACCTCACCTGATTTTGCAACACTTACTATCCAACAAACTATCACTACTGGGATTCAAACCTACACAATATTTTAAAGTTAGTTCAATATTATTTGAAGGAAATTTTTGCCCGAAGCATCCTGAAGATTTGAACAAATTTGAAATTAAAAGTAATAATTTGTTTTTACAAATTTTGAGTTGAATTTTTTTTAGAGCTGTTACGCAGCTTATTAGTGATTTGATCCATCTTCACTAACTTACTCCACACTTTCCTATCCTTGCATACTCCCTTTGTTTCAACAACATCCAGACACAGAGTCATACAGGCTCTTATTCTTAAAATTCTTAGAATTGTTTCATACGCGACAACTATCACTGAGCCGTTTCACGTGAGGCAACTATCGCCCGGCAACAATTACCATTAAACTTTCTCTCTGTAAAAGAAAAATTGGCACCAACTTGACCAGAGTACACAAAAAAATAGGTCTGTTACTATGGATTCGGATGATTCAGTTCTTTATTGTGGCTCCTTAAATCTAGATCAGACACACCACCCAGACCTCGTCCACCAATTCATCACTGTGAAGGGGGACATCCACATTTCACCAAAGATAATTTTTTGGCCATGCCAGGAATCGAACTCGGGGACCCCTTGGCTCAGTGGCAGACACAGTATTTACTGAGCAATGTCGTTGAACAATATAAATTTAACTACACATTAATTATCAGAATGTTATTTCATTGGAGTTGATGGCATTTTAAAACCTTAATATAAAACAATTTAATCTAGATGTTTAATAATAATAGTAAAAAAATGAAATATCCTTGAAAAGGGTCGAGAGCTATGGGTAAAAATCCCTAATCACTCTACATTACTTACAATTAGCATACATAAATTTCTAGGGAAATATGTAATAAATATAAATATTTATTAAAGACTTTGCAGCCAAAAATTAACTGACAATTAATTAATTGACTGACCAGATAGCTATCCATACCAAGAATAAAATTTAACAGTTACTTGGAGGTTGGCATCACTTGCGGTACTGGCTGGCAATTGTTTCCCTGTGTAAATTACACCATATAAATTTGTGACTAACCAAGCAGTCGCCGGGTGGGTGATAGTTGTCCTGACGGGCAACTATTCCACAAATCGCCAATATTGGGCAACTTATGAGTAATTTTGATGGGGCTGACAACTAAATTGCTTTGTGTGAAACCCCCAATCTACCTCTATGCTAATCATCAGAGCGATAGTTGAAAGGCAATAGCTGATTATCAATAGCTGCCTCGTGTGAAATGGCTCTTAATGTTTCTTTTTTCACACAGTTGTCTACTATATTTAGCCACGCCTTACATGGCCTACTCCTTTCTTTTCATCCACACACACTATACCTTCATAAATTTGCTTAATCATTCGATTAACACTCATCCTCTTGCTCAAGACTGTCTCAGCTCTCTCCCGCATCCCGCTATTTATACTCAATCGAGCTGAACGGAACACGGGGGACAGCTGAAGGCAGCGAGCGAGAGGAGACCTTTGGAGACTTTATTAAGGTTCATATTTATACATAGTTTATTATATAAGGATTACAATGGTATAAAATAGGTTACAGTTTTTAACTAAGATATATATAACATTGATTACATGAAGACATGAGATACTCGTAACATGGTGCAAATTAGGTAAGGGTTCCTCCTCACCATGTCTCTTATCACCATACCATTGGCCTCTGCCACGCGGCTGCCGTCCGATGTAACGCCCTCCATCTCCAGTTGATGGGAAGTTCGGAGTTCTGCTGTACATAGGCTGTGCTGGAGGCGGCGGGATAAAACCTGGCGGATAAATTGCTGGAGAGTCGCCGCCCACTGCTGCAATGGCCGTTGGGCAGCCTCGTGTCAGCACGATGTAGAGGATGTTCATCCGGTGCATCAGGATTGCCTGTACTTCCATGGTCAGCGTCTTGTAGCATGATGCCAGGGAGAGTAGAAAGTTTACTTGGTGCTGGTCCCGTCCTATTGGTAGCTCTGATCCTTTTGCTTTTAGTGCCAATACCAGTCTAAGCGCCTGTCGTTCCTCGATCTCGAGAGTCGCTGTGTCTGGAGGCCTCAATGACATCCATGCTTCCGCCATAGGCGGAGTGTCTCCACTGGTTGTCTGTGGTCCTCCCCTTGGTGAGCCGCTGGCTGCTTCCAAGTTCCTGATGCGGTCCTCGAAAGTTTGCAATAGCTCTTGAATTGCTCGAAGAAGCTGTCGGTTATCGGGTGCTTCCATCTTGGTGTCTTCGTCCCTGTGGAACACTACTTTCTTGACAGGGCTCACTGCCGGACTTCTGATGTGCAGTCTTGAGGGTGATGTTGCTGAGTTGTTGAGAAATATTAAGCCTGGGTTGTCCGGCATTCTTGGTCTTTCTGGGCTTGAGTTGAAGTCTGATCTTGGAGATGTACCGGATGTGGGGCTTCCAGGTACCGATACGGTTTTCCCTGATCTTAAATCCAGGATGAAGTCGTGGCCTTCCGCAAGCTCCTGTAGGGTAGCGTTACTCACGTTTTCTTTTAGAATCTTTGTTATGTTGTCCTTCAGTTGAGCGAGGTCAGACTGGCACGCTGCACTCTGTTCTTGTATGGCCTTAACGCACTTGCTCGACATTCACTGTTTGCTTGACATTTACTGGATTTTTAATATGTTGTCCTTTCTAGTTGAGTGAGGTCGGAATGGCCTGCTGCACTCTATTCTTATATGCCCTTGACATATCTTTTATGAATTCACAGTACGCAACCATTGTAAGATGCTTCTTTCACATTGACCTATTGAATTCCCTTTTAAACCTCACTTCTTCAGCACCCATTTATTACTGACTCTATCCATACGAGTTTTTCCACATACATTTCTTAGATATCTCATTCTAACTGCATTACTTTGCGCTTATGTTTCTCCTGACAAACTCACAATTCACATTTATAAACCAATGTTAGTATCTTAGCCCAACATAATTATCGGTAGGTACCTAACAGCTTGGCCTCAAACCATTGATTAACCATTTAACAAAATAGTTATAGGTTCACTGGAGATTAGAATTTAAATTTAAAAAAAAGGACAAGATCAGCATCTCACAAAAATAAATAAACAATTTAAAATTTTATTCGGAATAAGGTGAGAGCAACAGTTTACAAGAACTATGGCTCATCTTCTAAAAACAAAAGAAACAAAACATTTATAAAAAGCTGTGTGTGTCTTTAAAGCATTGTGTCACAAACTTTCTCAGAGCAAAAATAATATTCATTAAGAAACACCACAGCTAAATATATCTTATAACTATATCTTTTAAGAGAGGGTTTAAAAAGCCATCACACTCACATGGCTAACATTGTTGGCTTTTTCAACAATGGAGGGTATAGAAAACCAACACACTACTAAATAGAAATTCCATACAAAGAACCCCAAGTTATTTTAATAAAATTATTAAAAGCACAACAAAACAGTAGCTAAAGAACTATTAGATTTACCTGGTGGAAATCGTAGACTACCCACAATGGAATCTTTCAAGAGTCAGCACACAAATTGTTAAACTATAATGATAACATTTCCTGAATGGGTAGTAGGACATGGTGGATAAAAACAACCGAATATTTATACTTTAAAAGTGCCAATAAAGATTTATTCTTCAAACATAATATCACCGGCTTAGTATTTTTTTATGAAATAGAGAAATTACACTATCCCCATACACTAGTGTAAAATCTAACACATTGATATGGAGGAGATCCTGAATAGCTCAGTCAGTAAAGTGGTTGGCATGTAAAGCCAAACAGCCAGGGTTTAAATGCCTAAGTATCATTTTTTATATATATACTCCTTTAGAATATCAACTGAAAAGTAGTATTGGTTTTTGTTTGGCCAGATAATCTTCCCTGGTCTAAAAGATAAAATTCTTATACCAAAGTAAAAATGAGTAAAATTTAAATTACAAAATTGACTACAATAGAAACAAACTTATTTTATATAATGTTTGAATTTACACATTCACAGGGTGGGCACTGATTGAAAAAACTGGAGATTAGGCTTGAATTTTGTGCATTGGGAAAAACCTGGAAAATGTGCTTGAATTTTTCTATCGGGAGTTTAAAAGGGAGGATAGCTTTTAAGTGCATACACATATAAACAATTTGCTGGGGAAATACGGTACCACTATAAATAGCTTATACAGTCAACTCTCGATTCTATGACCCCGGGAATAGCGTCCCTCTAGAAGTAACGGCCCTTTTTTGGGGAACCGTGAAAAATGTGGGAAAAAAGGTTGAAAAGTTTAAGGAAATCGGCTGTAAAATGTGTTTGTTGCATTTATTTAGGTCGCTGCGTTGCAATTATCTTTGTGAGCGCTGTATTACTAGTAACTGGGGTGGGTCAGGTATAAAAATATACACCACCTCATCAATGCCAGCCAATAGCACTTGACTCTGTCCACCCCCTCCCACAAGCCAGACAATGTTTCCCCGCGCGCGACTGCCGCTACATCACGCGCCAGGCTTGCTTTTGCCATTGTTATTTCGATTCTCGATTTGGTTACTATTTTGATTTGATTTTGTGAACAATTTTTGACGATCCATACTATTGTTTAACATTGTTATTTTGATTTGGTTACGTTTTTGGTTGGATTTTGTGAACGATTTTTGATGACCCACGCTATTTGTTGTCTAAAAAATGCAATTTTTTCGTATGAAGGTCAGGGTTGGAACAAAATCTGTTAAAATTCCAATAACGACCCCTTCGAAATAATGACCCTTTTCCAGGGAACTGTGAAAGGTCGTAGAATCGAGAGTTGACTGTATAGGTATCCAAAATTGTCAACATTTGTCATACATTTGCCAGGGGAAAACCACTTCAAATATATTATAGAAACATATGATTAAAAAAAATACTGCAAGGACTCATGTAATAGCTTTTAGGGTTATCTACATTTTTTTTAAATCTGGGATTTTAATGTTTCCAAATGAGGACTTCTCAAAATAGCTTTTAAAGGTATTCAATTTTCAAATAGTTTTCTAGGTCAAGTCCCAGGACTCGTCTTTGACTTGGGGACATTATTTTCTTAAAACTTTTTCTAATCCTTTCCCCCCACCCTAGCCCTCCTACTCCCTCACACACAAATAAGATTCCGCCACCACTGGCTGTAGGACATTTGTATATATACTAATGTACTCTACTCATGACTGAGAACACTTCAGTGGAATAATGATGTTATTATCCAGACCTTTAAAAAAGTGTGATAAGGATGTAGAGTAATTCCATGGTTGTATCATGAATTCTTCTTTGGAGGGGGAAGGGAGGGGTCCTATCTGTGGACAAAGTTTCACAGTAGGAGATGGTTATGATCAATTTTTTTTGAACAAAAACTAATCTTTAAGTAGGGTTTAAGACCTAAGGGTGTAGGATGATTGATTGTATAAGACTACATACAATACCTACTAGCCTAAGCATTTGGTGTAAATAGTTACTAACAATAGTTGCTGAGTACTAAAACTTGGTGGCATGTTCAACACACCTTTTACAAAATATTTTCTTTGAGAATCATTTTTAAAATTCTTACAACCCTAAGAAAAGCCTTTTAAAAAATCAAGAAAGTTATTTTTTTACCAGGAAAAAAGGGAATGGTGCTTGAATTCTATTGTAGATTTTGAGTGTACATGCTGGTTAATTGCATAGGAAAATACTATATATGTTCTAAAAAGATGGATCTGATTGTACTAGAAGCGTTACCTGAACAAAATATCATTATTTTTTTCTCATCTTATTTTTCTGGACTATCTTTATTTAATGTAGAATTTAGAGTAAATATACTCCCATTTGTATGAAGGGAGTGTGGGAGACGGTTTAGGTTAAACCACTCTCAGTACACCCAGCTGAGATTTAAACCTCAACATCCCATCTGCAAACTGGACTAATGAATCTGACATTTAGTCCATGTATCCACTGATGCCGCTCACACGATAGAGACTTTTCCGAGAATCATTAACCAAGATGATCAGATTTAATGTGCTCATCTTTACCTGATTACTTCATAATCATCGCACCAAAGTAAACTCAATCGGTTCTTGGTTTGCTGCATCTACACTCCTGCAATAAGACCAAACTAGTTACAGGAATCATAGTAGAGAGGGATCACATTTTTTATGAACTGAAATCCACAATGATACAGAATTTTAAAAATAGTGTAGCTTAAAAACCTATTTACATGTATTGAGAAAGAAAATTAGAATCAATTAGGGTTACATTGCTTTATAATGGTTTAAATTTTAAAACGGAAAATTAAATTATCTGGGTCTTTATAAAGACTTGCCATATACAAATTGTCTCTAGAACTTCCGTTTGGTCTTGATTTTGCTTGAGACCAACGAGGGAGTAAGAATACATTTTGGTTTGTTTCTCAGTCATTACCGTAATACACATTTTTTTGAATCTTGTCACAAAATAATAGGGTGCTTTAGGTCATCACACCAATTCCACTAAATCCCTTACAATTACAATGTTTTATAAGATTAATATTTAAAAAAAGTAGATTCCGACCCATCTCTAGTTTGATTAAAAATTAACTTCTATTGCAGTGTTTCTCAAAGTGTTCGGAGACCCGGGGTGCTCCTGAGACTTAAGAATTTCTGTGAGGTTGGATTTTCTTTATACACATACTTGCATACATATATCTAATCACACCATTTCCTTATGGGATGGACAAAAACCTGTGCATATAGTGCTCAAAAACAGCAACTTTTTACTTAATACCTCTTCACTAACTTTCTCCACACTTCTTATTCTTGCATTTTCCCTTTTCTTCAACAATATCCATACACCAAATCATAAATACTATTTTATTCTTAAAACTCTTAATGTATCTATTTATCACACAATTGAATCGTAGGCCGTTGCAACGTTGTAAGCGACAACAATTTAGAAAGTGAGATTTTCATGAAACAAGGTTGTATGTGATGCTCTACGTCCGTTAGTAAAACAAAATCTCTCATTATTGGGCTGGTTATACGAGAAAAATGCTGGTTAAACGTTGGCAATCCTGATCTTGGCTGTAACAAGGTTTTATGTATGCCAAAATGGCCAACAGATGTAATGTTACTCTTACACCATGTGCTCAAAAACATGAAAATAGGGGTAAAAAAAGGAAGAAAAATGTTAGTGAATGGAAGCAAACTATTCGAAAAAGAAATAGGGATGCAGGGAAAGAGGATGTGAGTTCCAGAAATGTACAGAAGCCTGCATTATCACAACCAAATGAGGTACGTAAAACAACATATGTGATTGTGGAATAACCTGTGAGACTTTCGTGGTGGATACTGTGTAGTGCAACAAATAAGTAGGGCTAGTCGGGATCCTAAATGGGCGGGAAAATATCGGGAATTTATCCATTCCTGACACAATTCAGGCGGGAAACAAAGCGCCTTTGTGTTCTAGCAATACTGCACTGTCGACCATTTTTGAAGACAAACTTCTTCTTTGTCTTGGAGCATTGGCCTAAGGTGTCTATTTATTGATGGATGTAACTAGACAGTTTATGGAAGGGGGGAGCGGTGGGGGAGATTTTGGAGGTGATGGTGAAGAGATTTGTAGTGCTTGTAAATGAGGGGGAGAGGGAGGGGTAAATTTCCAACTTAAGCCTGTCTATTGTTAGTGAGCCAGACAGAGGGGTTTTAAATTAAAGAACCTTTAAAGGGAGTCAAACCTAGTTACCTAGAGAACATTTAAGGGGATTAAAGTCTAGATAACATTTAAAGGAGTTTTACATCCAAAGAACATTTGAGGGGTTTTAAACCCAGAGAACATTTAATTTAAATGGGTTACAAAACTAGTTTACTTTTAACGGGTTTAGGCTTTTTTAAAGTCTCACTACATGAGCTCATTGATTAATATAAATTTAATAACTCAAATTTGACATAGTTGGCTAAATATTTTTTCATAAATTTAATACAGCACAAATATATGTTTCAGGGCCGAATTTGCGCTTGCAATAAAGGCTGTTTTGCAAATGGAGTGAGTGCTCAGGAAAAGAAGAACTTATTCGCGAAGTTTCACTCAATGCTACAATTATGCGCATATGAGGATGAGAAAGAAAGTCAGCGCATATTGATAGAAAGCGAACTGCATCACAGGAAAGCAGAATCTGCTTATAGAAGTTTACCAATTTATCAAAAACAAACCCTCAGCTACATATTTTGTTTACAGATTTGCAACAGGTCTTGTTTTGTCCCACTTTGACACACTCATCAGTGTTTTACCAGAGACAATACTCTTCTTACAACTATTGTGTTCATGATGCGGCCACCCAAAATGCTATGATGATGTTATGGCATGAATCGATAGGGCATAGAGGATCCTGCGAGGTAGCATCGTGTCTCTTAAAGTATGTAAACGACAACTTTAAACTATTAGAAGGGTCAGAGCGAAAACTGGTTGTCTGGTCGTCCGGTGTGTGGGGCAAAATAACAACTACAGAATGCTTGTAATGTTTCAAATATTACAAATACTTTACTAAAATTGACCAAAAGTTTTTAACATGTGGACATAGTTTCCTAACCTGTGACAGGGATTTCTCGCTTATAGAAAAGAGCAAGATGAGAACAACTCTAAATGTGCCTTTTGACTGGGTTGAAATGATAGTTAACTCATGGCCCAGTAAGCAATTCATGGTTACTCTAATGGAAAGAGAAGATTTCAAAGATTTCTCACCAAACTAAAAATGTCTGAGGAAAGACTCCTCACTGAAAATAACAGACGTCATGTGGCTACAGATATCGAATGTTGACCCTACTGCAATTCGAGTAAGGAAGTCTCACAATGTTCTTCAGCCTTGGGTGGCACATTTGTTGTGCAAACCCAGGAAAGGAAGGCATGTCCAGAATATTCTTCCACCATTGTGTGACATTGATTTGTTAAAGGCAGTCTATCCTATGTCACCACTTACTATAAAAGAAGCAAAGAAGAAAGATCTAATGGAAATGTGCCAGTTTATTTTACCAGAGCACCGAAAGTTCTATACAGATCTGCCAGTTGCAACATAATGTTTAATGTTCATGCAGATGCTACAAAAGTGCCGACACAAACAAGTGCAGTAATAGGCTGTTAATCTTATACTATGTATATGTAAGTAATATGCATAATTTAATTTTTGACTAAACCAAGGAGGATTAATACCATGAGTGAGATAATAGAGCATTTTAAAATAACATGTATCCAAATATTAGACACTGTAAAAGTTATGCCAACAAACTAAGCAATATGTTTTAAGCTATACATATCTTTAGTTTGTATTAATATATAATTGAATAATGAAGTTTTAATTTACTCTACACTAATTATAATACTCAATGTTTTTAAATCATAAAATTTTCAATCCATAATACATTGCAATTTTACTTCTTAGTGCACTATTTTTTCAAACAATAGGTTTTCGTGTAACAACGTTGTATGTTACTGTACATATAAAGTTGTTACATTGCCAACTGCTTTTGTTGTTGTTGAAAACTCACACATACTGAAACATATTAACGTAGAACACCTATTGAATGACTTATGTACGTGTAATAACTTGCCAAGGATACTTATAAAAATGTAGCATTAAATTTGGTCCCCATATTAGGTTTTCATTGTTTACAAAAGTTATCAAAATGTTGCTTACAACGTTGTTACGGCCTACGCTTCAATTGTCCACCACATTTAATGCCTGACATAGCTTACCCTTTCCTTTTGACCCACACACTCTACCATCATATTATTTGCTTCATCACTTGTTCTCAACATGCTCAAACCAACATAAGATGCTTCTTTTACATTGACCTATTGGATTCCCTTTCTAACCTCACTCCCTTACCACCCACTCATTATTGAACTTGTCGATACTTGTCGATTTTCTTCTTGTTTTGGGTGGTGGGGCCATCACTGAGGAAGTGATAAGTTTTTTATTTGGAATAAACATTTTCACTTCTCTTATAATAATCTCCAAATGAGCACAAATGGCAGCTGGGTCTTGCCTGAGATTGTCTGATAAAGTATAAAAAAACTTTGGTAGGAACTCAAAGTACATTAAGGTAAGTAAATACAATATGAAGTGTAAATTAAGGCTTTGATGGACCAAAGTGGGCTGACTGTACTTCTGAATATTTTCAATAATAGTTTTCTGAAAAGTCAATGTGAAACAGTATTTCACTCTCATCAAGATATGTTTTAATTCTATTCAAAGATTTGTTTAGAACAGATAGAAGTTCGTCTTTAGTACATTACACTTCTTCTAAAATAATCTTTTGGCATAACCTTTCTTTCCCTTTAATCATAGTTTTGACTCTTTTTGTAACCCACATTTGGTTTATTTTCATGTAATATTTTTTCAAATTCTCTTTTTCAATATCTTTATTTTAAAATTTGTTACAATACCGTTCAAGGCATCTCTCTTCAAACTGATCACCTTCACAACACAAATATTTTAGAATGTCTTTTGGTGTTGCTTCTTTTATGATGTTAAGTTATTTTAACTTGGAAACAACTAGATATATATTTGCATGACTTGAGTAAAAGCAAGTGTCGTAGTTTAGTATTTGGCGACAGAATCTGAAAAGGCTGCACTTTGCAAAAAGTAGCCTAACTGATGTTGAGTTGGGAGGGAAATGACATAAACCTCTTGTGTAAATTTTCAAGAGTGTCATTAAGATACTTCTTATTTTGGGGG
>CABFVZ010000729.1:101361-277749 GCA_902151445.1 Timema monikensis | reverse complement strand
CCGGGGTTCAATCCTCGGTCCCGGCACAAATTTATCTAATTACCAAACCCTTCCTTCACCTCTGACAAGACATCTTGTGAATGTGAGGAATGCCAGGCCTCCACCGTGGTTCGGATTCCACGTTAAACTGTAGGTCCTTCATTTCATCTCACAATCACCCTACTATTTACACATTAGCGTAAGTGCGTATAACCCGAATGGGTAGTAAGACGCGGTGCTAATAAAATAATAATTTTGTTTTTTGCATTTTTTAAAAGTAATGGTCTCCTTTTTACCAGCACAAAGGCAACAACTATATTCACCCCTCTCCAAAATGGTTGTAACTAATATTTTAGTGTTTTCAATTACATTTCTTGTATTCCTATGCAAGATCCATTTTGGGATCAACATTTTTCTAAAATATATTAATTTGAGGTGTTTGGTGTTTATTGTACCTATATTTCTTGAGTATCTTCCCAGAAACAGTTGCCTTCTTTTCTCTTAGACAGTCTTTAGATTTTTGAAGTTCTGATTCATCTAGGAGGAAATAACCTCACCGAAGAGAAATTTTGTTCTTACTTAGTGAGTAACAACTTGTCCTTTCATCATACTGTCTACTTTCTTCTATGGAGTTTCTTCTTTAGTTTTTTAAAACCTTTGAAACTTCTTCCTTTATTAGCTTGCTTTATTTTCTGCCTTTTTGAATTTGTCTTCTAACATTTTTGTATTCCTATTTGAGTGATAAATATTTATTTTACTTTTTTTCAACCCATTAGCAGTTCTACTTGACTGTGAAATGACTCTTCACCCTGCTTGGTCCGAAACAGGACTTGAAGAAGGTGTATCATCTTATAATAACTTTTCATGATTTTGTCTCCTCTTCTTAGAAGAATCATATGACTGTTTACTTTGTTATCTCCAGTTTTTCCTTGTAGCCCTTTGCTTATGTTCATTCATTTTATTTATTCCTTTAATTTTTCCTGCCTTCTTCCTTTCTTAATATTTCTCTCGTTTCTTTTAACTCCCTCCTACCTGGTAGGGTCATTTTTGATAGCTTCTCACAATTTTCTGATTAATTCCTTTTATTTTTATTTTTGATTTCTTAACCTTAGACATATATTTATTTTTCCTTTCTGTTGCTTAGCCTAAAGTAAGCTACCACTCAAATTCCTGAAAAGACAAGTCTAGTATTACTCTTAGTCAGTAAATCACACAGTTGAATGGCAAATGAACAAAAACCAAACATATTTTGAAACTTTCAACAAATAGAAAAGGAAGGATGCAGACTAAAATTGCCAACACTTAGCCAATTTTCACCTTTATGGCCACTTCTCACCTCCTTTACAAAGACGAGGTAATTAAGGTGAGAACAACGGAGGTGAGGATTGCCTACTTCTTACCCTACCCAAAATGGCTATGTTAAGTATAGAAACTAAGAACTTAGTATATTTTAATGTATATATTGCAGAAATATATGAGAGTAATAATCTTTTTGGCACAGTAATCACTTGAAACTACAAGGAAACGGAGGTTAGAATTGTGTTTTACCAAACAAGATTTGAGCACTTAAGATCACAATCACACTCATCATTCATTACTGCAACACACAACAAACTGAAATGAAACTGTCAGTTATTCAAATAGATCCAATGAGAGTTTCATGGTTGACACTGCACACTGTTGGCATTTAATGATTTTCCCCACGGAGGTGAAGTTGTGTGAGACACACCTCTTCATGACAAATAAATTGATATTTTAAGAGCTAATTGCCATTTATTGACTACTTTATTATCAATATGAGTTGATATTCTTTATCACCATGAAAAATTAAAAACAAAATATTTTTATAACATCAAGAATGGAGCCATAAAGACTTGAGTGGTATGGCACAGGGGTGAGATCTCACATACTATGGAAAGGTATAAATTTTCATAAAAAAATACATTAATATCAGTGTACCAGTGTAATCGCATTTTAAACTTAATAACAGGTAAAAAAATGTACATACCTTATATTAAAAGAAAAGTATTTATTTACTTGGGACAACGAAAGGCACTTTTTTTGTGAGAATGACCCATTTTCCATAAAGAGTGGGGTTTAATTAATAAAGTGTCAATTTTTATAATTGAATATGATGCTTAGTTTTAAAGGATTTGACTAATTGTGAATATACTGTAAAAAAAACACCTATAAAATAAAAACTACTAATTTGCTTCTTCTTAGTTTTAATGTTTAATTGTTTATTTAATTACCAAAATAAATATTTTCTAAAATGGACTGTTCGCATAACCAAGGTATTTTTTTGTCTCTGTGTCTTGCTTTTTTTTACTAGTCATCCAGACTATCTGTATATTTATACTCTTACTCTCATGGGGTAGGCATAGGGATGTGGAAGGTTTAGTTTTAGAAGAAATGTACTCAAATTTTCTTTGAGAGAGGGAGTGCATGTGTAACAATTCATAACTCCTGTCTGGGATTCAAACCCCAACTTCCTTGCCAACCAGACCGTACAGGGATAATGCCATAGCCTGTGGGCGTGCTACTCCTACATTTATTTTACACTTTGGTTTGACTTATCACTTCATATAATATACAATAAATTTCAAAGATTAAATAACATGTACAGAATATATTCTTAGTAATTTATAAGGGAGTTTATAAAATCTTTTCCTATAACATATAAATCATGTTTATTTGTAAATAGTGTCTGGTTTACATAAAATGATTGACATTGGTACTCATAAGAAAATAGCACTTAAAATGTTATTTCTCATTTTAATATGTTGGTGGGACTTATTTTTAAATCTGAATGATTTGTGAAGCGAATTACATTCGCACTTGTAAGTTGTTTGCGATTTATTTCTTGTTCCAGAAAATAAACATCAAGAATGCTTTCAACTTACAATTGATTGACTACATGACACAGATGGTGAAAAAAAAAGAGTTTGACATATCAAACTTTCAGGTATTCATTTAAACATATTTTATCCATTCACTAATTGAAAATACTCTAATTTTGGATAATATTAGTCTATTTTTGTGCCTATATTTAGGAAAAACTTATAACATTTTAAGCTAATATAATTACTTTCACCTGTATTAATGTTTATTGTTATAGTTGCTTGGTGTTATTTTGTTATAACTAATGTTGTTAATGTAAGTAAGGCTTGAGACCACATTTTATTGGAAGGGCATATCACCTTTATGGACTATGAAGTCAAAATTTTGGTCACACCACCTCATGTGTCCAACACTGGCAAGACAAAGTTTATAACCTCTAACATTTGGTGTAAGACCAGAGAAAAAAGATTTATAAATATAATGAGCTTTAGTAGCTATTATAATGCTTTAAAATATTTCATCAATTTATTAAACATAAAAATCATACACTTTAAGGAAAACTGGTAATTGGGTAAGTCAGATAAAATTAGAAAAATTGTTTGAAAACCTGCAGGAGTCTGGAGATTTATCTTTTTGGTAAGAAGTTTGTTAATCATGTTTGCCATATAGCATTTTATAAATTATATTTAATATCTAAGGCTATATAGTTATGTAATATATATATATATTTCCCCCAGCATTAAACATTTCTCAAACATTCTGCTTCGGGAAATTTCATAATAACATTTCTGTAGTAACCATATTTCTTTTTTGACAGTTCTAATTTAACTAATGTGTGTATTAGGTGGCTGGCTGCACTCTAGATGCCAGCACAAAAATATACAGCTATAGAGTTGATGGGGTTCACTCAGTGGCGATGAGGATGGCTGGGGGTCTTCACCAGGAAGAGAAGAAGAAGAAAAAAGGACAAAATGATGAAGAAGAAAATGATGAGAATCAACCTGAGGGGGACGAGTCGATAACTATTGCCAAGAAAAAAAAACCTAGAAGGGTAACAGACCATACTTTTCACTTTTTTATTTCACACGTATCTAATCCACTTATATTATTAGTACCTGGGACATTCTGACTATAGTAGTGGATGCCATAACACTCTTACTCTACCATAATAGGAAATCAAAGTATAAAATTATCTTAAGATGCTAAAAATCTAGGGTAGGGTTTCATGATTTTTACAACATGCAAAGTTTTGAAATGTAAGAGCAGATCTTCAAACCCAACAGACTATTGTGTGAAGTCGAACGTTCGATCTCAATAGTCCCACATAGTGAAGTCATTTTGTAGCATCTTTCTTCATAGATCTGTCTTTTTAGAATTCATGGGGGTTCTCAAAAACGTGTATATTAAATAAGTACATAGTGTCCACAACACTCGGTCTGTTGTTTTTCATGTAATTTTTATTTTGTTTATTATAATTCACTATAGTTAATTTGTTTTAACAGGGGGAACACAGGCAAGAAAAACCTGAAATAGTCAGATAATTTGGAAGAAAAAAAACCCGGAAAAGTTAGGGAATAATTCATGTTACAGGGAAAATCAATCATATATAATTTATTGGTTCTTGTAAAAGGTGACTTGTTATAATAATGCTTCACATAGTATGACTCAAAATGTTAATTTCTAAACCTTTATAACACAAAATCAAAGAGGGTCATGTGTTTCAGGCAAAGGGGAAGCTGAAATACTTTGTTTACCAAATAAATAGTAACATCGTTTGTCTCGTACTTAATCAATCATTGTATGTAAAGGCATTGTTTTTGTCTGGTCTGGTCGTTGATGAGTAAGTCGGATGCAAATAAAAGATTTCACATTTCTGAGGGAACTAAAAGTTTAATCCCAATAATTATATAATACATTTTATATAAAAATGATTTTGATTTCTTTTTTGCTTCTTTTCCAGTATTTTTTTGTTTTCATTGGGGCCCTTATGCTCAAAGTAGTTTGACTGCTCGGTTTTACATATTTATAAATAAATAATTTAAATATGATCAATAGATTCACAAAATATTAGGATTCTGTGAACACTCATACTTTGAGCTTGAGACCCAACCTTTGATAGACGCTCAGGTTCAAATTTACGGTTTTATATTCTCGGGAAATTTGTGTTTGCTGTATAAGGCTGTGGGTGTGCTGTGTATTTTGTCTCTGGTGATGGATTTAAAGGGAAAGTGGTAAACCATATAGGAAAAACCTCGTTCAGTACACACGACTGTGACTCAAATTCTGACTTTATTGTCACATCCAATTCAGGCTCAAATGAGCTTGATATTTAGACTGTGTGCCCACTGTTGCGGGTGTTAGCACAATCAAATCTTATCCAATTTTATGTCATGATTTTGATTCTGCCTATAAATAAAGACAATTTGTGTTAGGTAAATAAAAAGGGGGATTTCAGTATTAAAAGTTGGTAAATAAAAGGCATTTCTAGGCTAAAAATGGTAAAAAACATATATTCAAACATAAATAGCATAATGATATGCATAAAAAAATAATGGCTAGATTTCAATTATTAAATTTTGCCTGGCAAAATAGTCAGATCAAATACACATTTTACTTCTTCTTTACCAATAGTCTTTAGTGGAAGGAAATACTTTTTATAGGCTAGAAACTTTGATTTATCTAAGGAAAGCCTTAGACAGCCTAACTCTTTTTGGAAGCGGGTTAAGGGGGCACAGCCCCCCAACTGCTAAAGGCTAGACAAAACCATAAACAATAAACACCCATAGAATCGGTTTGGAGTGTTTTTATGGCAACATAGAGCAAGGATTAAAACACTAAGGGCTACAGATTTTTCAATAAATTAAAAAAAAATTAACATTGAGCACTTCTTGAATTAAGGTATTTCTAGTCTGAGCAGTTTTAGAGCTGATTCAATATTTCTCAAATAGAGCCGGAAGTTTTAAAATTAATGCTTGGAAAAAAGGTAAGACTGTCCCAATCTACAGAGTCAAGAATTGCACCCTAGTCTTATTACAAAAATACATTTTCAACCTGACCAAATCTATTGAAGATTGAAGTTTTTTTTATCACTGATATACAAATACTGTTCATTGAAAAAGGTGGTTAATGGCTTTGAGGAGTTGGGCAGGGGTTGTTTGTACCCTCGGTAGTTGACCAGCTCTTCCTATGATCCTGTATATTGTCAGATTAAGATAGGAAGATTTTTTAAAATCTTTTTTTTACGGTTACAAAAGGTACTTAAACTATTTTCATAAATTTTAACGTTAAGTCATATTATTTGTAGAGGTCACTTTTGATATGCACTCAATGCCAATAAAATAATATTAATAATAATATAGTAAAAATTATCTATTGTAACCACAATAAAATATGATTGTGTTTTCTAAAAAGGTTTTTTCTTTCAAAAAGGAATGTAGACGAGATGGTTTTGTTCAGCTACTGGAAATCATATTGATAGCTTAGCAATAAAAATTTAACATTTGGGTTAGATATACAAATATTAACCAATCATCACTAGTCTACGCTACTCATTAAATTACAAAACTTTGAATATTCCTTTCACATTATTTTATAACATGCACTTATCTCCAGGTACAGGTACACTGTTTTCTAACTGTTACTTTTTATATGTTCTCAAACTTCAAGTCGGGGCTTGATAACTAGAGCTCCCTTGCCCCTCTTTATTTGGATCCTCCTTCTAATGGATGAGGAGGCTCATCACAGAATTAAACAGGATATATTTACTATTTAATGTCTATAAGGTATTCGTAACATCTATTCAAATAGTTTCAAGTTGAATGGTTTTGTTGTTTCTTGATTTCATAGACTTACCAAGGGTTCGTACGGTCCTTGAAATACCTGGAATTTAATGTGTTTCTGTTCCAAGGCCTGGTAAAGTCCTTTAATTGCTCTGGGCCTTGAAAAATCCTGGAATTTCTATGTTTCAACATTTATTTTTGAAATAGTTGTGAAGAAAGGCTATAAAGAGTGCAATTTAAGATGCACTGGGGCATGACATATCTGGCTAAAAGATAGTCACGCCCATGGTTGGGATCTCTATAAGGGCAAGGGGATACAGTGTTAACTTCTCTTACAAATGCATTAGCGCTACTGTCGATAAAATACAATTTTTTTTTAATTTCCTATATTTAAAATTCTTAATTAAGTTTCTCTAAAACCGTCATTTGTAATAATTCTTTTAAGATCATTAAAACTTTAAGCACATGTAATTACAGATTTGCACTAAAATGCCCACTGATAGCTATTAGTTCATCTCCCATCCACCTTCACACTTAAATTCCTTTTATAGCCATACTACAATATATACTGAATCTAGAATGATTACACTAACCAATAAACCAAGGAGAGTGAAGTAAGTGACGTTAAAGTTAGGTTACTATCTTTTTAGTCCTATCTGTTTATTAAATTTAGAAGAAAGTTATTGTTTTCCATCTATTTAAAATTTGTTACGGTTTATAATTTATTTTTCTATTGACGTGTTTAGCTTTTGGCAGTAGATAAATAACAGTTTTAGTCCTTAAATTTAGGTTTTATATGTCTGTAAGAACCCTACTTACCTGTTTCAACATTTTGCCTTATTATATGCAGTTTGTTTGCTTGCCAATGTACATATTAACAACATATTTGTAAAAAATATACTTTTACTTAAGAAGGGTGGCAGGTACAAGTTTTACATTTTTTCTTGTACCTTTATTTTGATATTATTTAAACCATAAATAATAAGAAAATGTCAACTTTTAGGCACAGGGGTGGGAGCGATGGTTGAACCCCCAAAATCCCCTCCTGGCTATGGCCTTGTGTCCAACGAATATTGAGAAGAAAATTACAATATTCTATTTGGTACTATTTTTTTATTGTAATTTCAGGCAAGGAACATTGTTGTCTCCTACTATGTAAAATGTGTTTAGTTTGGATATCGTTAATTCGCATTAAAATCGACATAATTGACCATTATTTGCTTATAAAAGGCAAGTAACTAATTTCTTGAAAAGAGTCAATTGTTTTAATTTGTGTATATCTGATAAATTTGAAAATACTACTATGAAGTTTCTATTATACAATGAATTAATTTAACATGCTAAGTAAAATACATCATCATATTTTGATATCCCTACTGTATAAATCATTACAAGGTGTGTTAAATAGAGAATACACATTTATTCCTGATATTTAATGAAAATGTATTTAGTGTTAATTTACTTATTTTATACATACTTTGTTTTTATTTCAAAATTTTAAATTTTTGTAATTTGTTGGGTAGTTGTGTTCATTTTACTGAAATAGTACTTTTTTTAGATTAATGAATTCAATTTGGGATCTAATATTCAAAAGAAAATATTAGGCTTGGGTTCAAGATTCGTACATTAAAGAGAGATTGTGTCAATCTCTACTAATTATAAATGTGTCAATTTATACTCTAAAAAGCATTGACAACATAATTTTGGTTCCTACCTAAGTAATGAAATGCAACTTGTTTTTGTTTCAGCATAGGAATGTTCTTGCAGAGAGTTCTTCCTTAAATGCCAAAGAGGATTCAAACCCTAAGCTAGACCCATATTTCCGAAGGCTCATGTCAGCGCTTGGAGAAACCCAAGAAGGAGATTGTCAATTTTTGACAAGTGTCAAGGTTGGCGACGATTCTTGTGCTTTACAGCTGTTTCCAGAGATACCGTTTTGGCGAGAGAAGCAAATTGTTCAAGCTCAGCAAGGCAACTTCTCTTTGCCTGCTCTTCCTGGTATGTAACTTACATTGTCCCTATTCTGTGGTTTACTTTTACTGGAATGAATATGCGTTTAGGTTCATTAAGGTTCTTATCACTTTTTAAAAACCTATTGAAATTAATTATTGCCTGATGGTTTGGAAAACACTATCCATTAATGTAAAGTAAATGCTAGTGAAGGAAGCCAACTTGGAAGTACAGTTAGATTAGACCTGGATAGGGAAAAATACAATTTTACCTTTACTTTTCTTTACTTTTCTATACATCCATTACTGTTTACAGCCTATGGTTTGGGTCAGTTTTTTATTTAAGTAATATATTTTCCACTACCGGCTTGCTAGGCCTGTCATAGCATCATACCTTATAACCTAACTTAAAACTAGGACATGCACAACATCCAGTACCCAGTCGTTTATTATCACTGAAAGGGTAAACCCACATTTCACCAATGATTTATATTTTGCTAATGCTGGGAATTGAACCTGGGACATTTAATTCATTAACTCAGTAGATAGACATGCGATCCACTGAACTAAATAGCCTCTATGAACAAAATATACAGTAAAATGTAGAAATTGAATGTGTATGTTAGGTTACTTTTGAGTATGAAATCAGTGTTTAGCTTTTCAATCACATTTAATTGTGTTAAAATATATTTTACTGTTTTGAAATAAGATTTAAAAAAACATCAACAGTAGCTGAACTTACATTAACACTTAAATTATTTTGAGTTAAAAAAATCTCTTTGTACCTTTGATGTCTTTTTGGGATTTATCACTTTTATAACACTTCTTGAATCTATGTGAATAGGCATTAATAACTTTCATTCTTATCAATGTTCTGTGACTAAAAATTATTTTGACACTTTCTTGGGTAGGATAAATCTGTAAATATTCTGAAATATTTTTTTACTAAGTTATTATTTTACTAAGGGTACTTAGTACTTTAATAAGTTCTGCACCACTCTGCCTTAACTCCTTTTGCAGTTTTAATTCTTTGTTTAGTCTCTCGGCAAGGCAAAGTTCACCAAAAGACAAATGCCTAAGCCAGGAAGGTGTTGTAAATGTAGATTCATGTTTGTAGGTTTACTTACCAAGATGTGGGAATTCATTGTTGTGTTTTTTTTTTAAACTTGCCATGCTTAATACTGACGTGTGTGTTTTACAAGTTAATCAATTCCCTGGTTCTGGGCTTCCTATGGGATAAAATTATAAACATTAAAGTATAATAATCAGAGGAAAGGGATGGTTATTTTAGCCCTCTTGTTTGAATTGGAGAGAAAAGATTTTCCAGTACATCTTGTTTAAGCCTATGAGTTAAAAATAGTGTAAGTTATGCTTTCCTTCAAATTTTGAAAAAACTCCACTAAAGATTTTGATTAAATTATACACTATTTCTTAAATAAATGAGTTGACTTAATTACACAACATTTCATCGTTTCCATGAGATGTACCTTTTTGTCCATTATTTATTTTTGATTAATTAGTTGTGTGAGATCAGGAGTATTTTATTGTTATTATCAGAAACACTAAAGGTCCTTTTTTCGAAATGTTGCTATCTAACATAACAAATCAAGAGTCAGGCTATCCCTTTATTCACCACGTTGGCAAAGACATTATTATAAGGCATTCACGAGCTAAGTTTACCTGGATGACAGCTCGAAATGTTACTAGAAGTAATCCCTAATATATCACTACGTCAACAGCTTTTAGGCCAATATTATTTATATATTTATTTGAGGTCGGACACAAAGTTTATTTATAGTTTTATTCCCTTTAAAAAAATATTAACACCAATTTCACAAAAACTTCTAACGAACATAGCTTCAGAATGGCGGCTGACGAATCTAAACCATGTGATTGAACATAACGGTAAACAAATTTTTTACAATGATGCAGACATGCAGTTGATGAAAAAATTTTATTCAGTTCAATATTTCAAAATACGATAAAATAATCATAAAATCATTTATTGTATGTAAAAAAATGACAACAATTTTCTCTTTTCCAAGTAAATACGATGCCTGTAATAAAATATATTGATGTGTGCACTATATTACACAAAATCAGTAACGTTCCTAAACGAAAAGTAAGTACTTTTAATTATGTTTAAAATATTGTTTCGAATTGGATAAAAAGAAATTATTTAAAAAAATGAACTAGTATAAGAAAACTTAAGTTTACGTTATTTTAAATGTAATATATAACAGGTAATTAAAGATCTATACATTTATAACAAAACTGTGATCTTTTACAAGTGTTGGCAACCCAAAACCTAAACATATGATTTTCGAACTGTCATCCAGGTAAAAACCTATCGTGAATGGAATATAGTAGGTAATTGTATACAAATTTTATAAAAGAAATAATCCACATAATCACAACCATAAATTAGTTTATGTATTTGAAATTATTCTGAAACTACCATTTTGACAAACACTATTGGCTTATTTTTCAGAAACCCTTGTACAGAATAAGTCCCTATTTAGAGAAAGTATAAATATATTTATTAGAGATGGGTCGAATCCACTATTTCTCGAATCCGAATCTATATTTTATTTTCAAATCTCGAATCTGAATCTGAATCCGAATCCTAGCAAATCGTTATAAATTTTAATGATTTACAAATAGACCTACATTACACAATATAGGCCTAAACTGTGAATTGAGGTTTATTTCAATCATGCTTTCAATTTTAATCAACCTCAACCATCCCCCTCGCAAAATACAGGTTAAAATCCAGCCAAATTAAACAATCTAGACTCATATTATTGTTTAAAAATCAAATCAATCAACATTTTAATGTTTTTTAGTTATTTCTAAAAGTATTGTTAGAATGGGTTAAGTTTCTAAAAAAACATGTGGAATAAACAGATTAGGCCTAAATATCCTTTGATCGACTTTAATCATCAATAAAGGATATTTTATTGTATTAAGATAGCAAAAATAAAAATACAAATGGATATATTTAATAAAGACTAAAACAACATGCTTAACAATCAAACATACATTGGAAATAGTGAACTCAATAATGCTTAAGTATTTTTTATTATTATTTTCTTTTATATCCATTATCTATTTTTGCGTAGAAAACAAATTATTCGATTCTTGCGAAACCTCTTTTCGCTTCATGATGTAATTGTATTATATTTGGAAGAAGAAAGTATAGAAAAGGTGTATAGAAATATATATAAAAATGAACAAACACAATATGGATTTTACATTGAAAAGAAGAATATAGTTCACACTTTTCATTGCTGCAATTGAACAAAGCAGTAATAGCTCCCTCTTGAAGAAAATCAATTGTTACCGCCCCATCCCCACCCATTTTTCATTTTATTGAAACTCATCAGGAGGGAGTGTGAAACGTGCAACACAACTTCACAAAATAGGAAACCAAAAAACACTAAAGGGAGAAAAAGGATATTGGTAAAGAAAAATAAGACACTTAGATAGGAACATGTAAAAGGAACAAAAAACATAAAGGATAAACACAGGAAATTGACATTGGATTCAAATGTATAATATATTTCTCTAAGGAAAACCTTTTTATGCTTTATGAGGTAAGTGTATTATATTTGGAAGAAGGAACAGAAAAGATGGATATAAAAATATAAAAGGAACCAACACAATATGACTCTTCCAGTGAAAAGAAGAACATAGATCACACTTTCCATTGCTTTCTCCAGATGAGTTCTGATAGAACGAAACCTAGGTTGAGGTATTGGGTGGTTGAAGTCGATTTTCTTCAAGAGGCAGCCATTACCTCTTTGTCTAATGGCAGAAATGTTAAGTTGGGATCTGTGTTTTCTTTTCATATTAAGAGCCATATTGTGTTCATCCCTTTTATATGTTTTTATACATCTTTCCCATACCTTCCAAATATGTACAATTATCTCATAAAGAGAAAAGAGGTTTTACTTAAAGAGATACATTAATATTAATTATTAAATCCATTAAGAATTTTGGGTTTTGCAATACTTGTAGACTTAATTATAAATTTATCTGTATTTCTTTGGCGGCACACTTAATGGGCTATTACAGCAGAGTTGGGTGATATGGTACCCCCTTTGATAACCAATGTACTACAAATAACTTGTTTTCATGAGCCTTCGCTAATCTTAACAGTTTTTAGCTAAACACCTCAGGTTAAAATAAAATAATCTACAGTCTGCAATTAAATACCTCTGATTAAAATAAAATCATTTTAAAACACTTCCTTATTTTCAGAGCTGGATGACCTTGAAATTTGCTCATCATTCTCACACTTCACATTCAACAACTGGTCCTTGGAGGAAGATTTGGCTCTGGAGGAAAGGATGAAGGGTAACAGACCTTCAGGGGTAGAAGGGGTCGAGACACCAGATAACCCTCTACCCCTAGAACCCGATGAGGAGTTTGCCTTTGACATGGCAGCATCCCCTCCCCGTGAGACTTATTTTATCATAGTTTCTGGTATTTTGGTATATACAATATACAGTACATAGTTCAAAATGTTGCAAAACTCTAATAAAGAATACTTCACCTAGAAATATACACATATAAAATTTTATATATGTATAAAATATTGTTTATTAACAAGTTTTCTTTTAGAGTATTTACATTCCTAGAAAATTAGATTTTACATGTTGTGGGCTTAGACAAATTTACTATTTCTTGCGATTTATAAAGTTGACGCATTTAAATGCACTTTCATTGGCTAAACTGTAATATTTTGTAGTAAGATTTTGGGCCACAAATTGGGTCCAGCATTGGGTTTATTCCTTCTAATAGATTGGATTTTCAAAGATGGATATCATCATCATCATCATCATCATCACCATCAAATGTTTACATCCTTTGGCCGAGTTAGTTTAGTAAAATGCCTTCATCTTACTCTTTCCTTCCACCATCCTTTCTCCTTTAATCACTTCCATTCTTCTCCTCTCACTTGCACACTTTGTTACCTCCTGCTCCTCCCTTGCGGCCTTTTTCCTACATACAACTCCATCGTTCTCTTTAGTATTCTCTCCTTTTCCATCCTAGTTACACAGCCATACCATCTCAGCCTTGCTTCCACTGCTCTCCCATGTACTCCCACTAATTCCTGGATAACTTAATTTTACTTGTCCTATCTCTCCTCATGACAGCTAACATGCTCCTCACAAAGTTCGTTTCCAAGGCCTCCACTTTTCTAGTTTCTCTTACTTTTAATGTAGACAAAAGAAAAATGGTGCCAAACAGCTATATTAAATTAAACAATGAAAAGAGGATAGAAGGGCAAGGCCTTCACACTTAACTTTAGGCCTCAAAGTTCACAATTAAAACAAAACACATAATTATGACATTTTCAGGGTATATCAGTTCCCTTCTTCGGCAGAAGAGAGTAAAACACATACTAGACTATGTCAACATGACTATAGGTTGATCATGGTCACTTAGATTCTGTTGTTTCCTGTTTCTAGATTCAAAAAAAGGTTTAGGCTTGGATTCTAAAGTTGCCTTTTCAAACTTGTCTTTTTACGCATGGTAGATGGATAGAATGTTATATTTATATTACAGTCAACTCTCGATTCTACGACCTTTCACGGTTCCCTGGAAAAGGGTCGTTATTGGAATTTTAACAGATTTTGTTCCACCCCTGACCTTCATATGAAAAAGTTGCATTTTTTAGACAACAAATAGCGTGGGTCATCAAAAATCGTTCACAAAATCCAACAAAAACGTAACCAAATCAAAATAACAATGTTAAACAATAGCATGGGTCGTCAATAAATTGTTCACAAAATCAAACCAAAATAGTAACCAAATCGAGAATCGAAATAACAATGGCAAAAGCAAGCCTGGCGCGTGCTGTAGCGACAGTCGCGCGCGGGGAAACATTGTCTTGCTTGTGGGAGGGGGTGGACAGAGCTATTGGCTGGCATTGATGAGGTGGTGTCTATTTTTATACCTGACCCACCCCAGTTCCTAGTAATACAGCGCTCACAAAGATAATTGCAACGCTGTGACCTAAATAAATGCAACAAACACATTTTACAGCCGATTTCCTTAAACTTTTCAACCTTTTTTCCCACATTTTTCACGATTCCCCAAAAAGGGTCGTTACTTCGAGAGGGACGCTATTCCCGGGGTCGTAGAATCGAGAGTTGACTGTATATTGAAATTATTATATTATTAAATTAAAATATCTCTTAGTATTGTTTGTATAGAAACTACGGACTGGTGCGAGTAGGCCTGCATAGAAGAAAGGTTATCTAAAGTTGAGATCAGGGGGGTGCCTAGATATGGTTATATATTGGTGATCAAGTTCCCACCTATGAAACTGGGAAGGATTGCAACTGTTAGAGAGGGCTCGTATAGCTCTAGTACTATAGCACAAGTCAAAATCTGAATTATTTGTTTGTGCATGAAATGATACTGGTTTGTCAAGGAGTTTGTGGTTGGTATAAAAACAGTGACCATTTGTTGTGTGGGAGTTCCTATGGTGAGGCCAATGCATTCAGCAATGTTGTAGTTGCATTGTAGCTGGTATATAAGATTTTCTGTGGAGCAGTCATAGTGACCTTTCATGGGGTATTCCATGTACCAATTAATTAACACTCATGCTAAAAATACACGTTTTGGGATTTGCTCTCTGTTACAATTAGAGTCAGGTCAAATCCAATCTCAAATTTGAATCCTGAATCCTGAATAAGAAAAAAAAAAATTATGTACTTAAAAAAAAAAGAGGATTTATTATGATGCAATCATTATAATATTCATAGATTCAGTTATGTGTTAAATTGATGGTCTGGCATGTGCTTAAGTTTATTTTATAACTATGTTCAAATTACAGATTTGAATTTTTTAAATCTCTAACACCCTTAAAAATTTAGGGGTCCCATCCATAATTACAATAGTTAAGTAGTTTTATTTTAAACTAATGAACACAACAACCAATAACAACTTATCATCATAAACTGTTTCCATCTTGTGTCTGGGTCCGTTTAGTAAAATGCCTCCATCTTCCTCTATACTTCCACTATTTTCCCTCCTTTAATCACTTCTAGTCTTCTCCTCTCCCTAGCACACTTTGCTATCTGCTCCTCCCATTTTTTTTGTCTTATATTTTTCCTAAACACTTTATCTCCATTATTCTCTTTGGCATTTTTTACTTTTCCATCCCCAATATATGATCATACCACCTAGGGATGGACGGGAATAACATTTTTATATTGGGACGGGATTATGACGGGAAATGAGTCAAAATATTGGAATGGGATCGGAAAATTATAATAATGATGCCTTAGATTAATTATAGACTAAAAATGGATATTGTTTTATACTAATATGGTAATACTTGTAAAATCTATGACATATTAAATATAATACAAATTAGACATCATAAAAACATAATATAAATAGGGTTGGGTGAATAGCATTTTATATTGAAAAAATAATGAATAATACAAAGCAAATAATTAATTTTAATTAATTATATTGATTAGTTAATCTCTTTTGAAAATGGTTTTTTATATTTAACTACCCATTGGAAGAGTGCAAAATAAAAATAAAAATTTACCCATCTTAAATGTTCTCTATTTTAACACCTCTTAAAGATTTGAAACACCTTCAATATTCTTTATATCTAATACCCCTTAAAGGTTATGTAAGTTTTAAGCCCCTTGAATATTATTTTGGTATGAAATCCCTTGAAACCCGGCTGTTTAAAGCCTCTTTAATGTCGTCTAGGATTAACACCCCTTAAAGGTTCTTTGTTTAACACCCCTGTAATCTCTACAAGATGGTAGAGTATAATTTAGCTCTGTCCTTCTCTAAATCTTTCAAGCTCTCTCTCTTGCTGATTCTAACAAATAACTGTTGATAGACAGAGCAGTGAGCACATTGTCTCAATACAGGCAGTAAAATACACCTCCACCCACAGTTTTCTACAGAACAAAGAAGATATCTGTCTCCAATAGAGAGTGAGCCAGTAGTACCTGCTCAAACAATAAGCTGGCTTTATTTCCCCGCCTGAACCCTTGCTGGGACAGGGTATTTTTCCGAGAGTTATCCCTGCCACCCCTAAATTACCATCTCATTCTTTTATTTTTAGCATTGTGTATTACTACTAGTTCGGGCTATACACTTAAGTACTAATTACACAAATGGTTTTAGGAATGAGTAAGGTTAGTTGTATTTATAGGAAGTGTACTCGCATTTGTATGGAGGGAGAGTAGAAAACAATTTTGTAAAAAAAACAACCTAAGTACACTTGACCGAGATTCAAATCTTGATCTCGCTGTAATTGGCAATATAGTCGGGTCAGTTTTTCTTCCTCTGCTATCTCATATACTTCCACTCATTCCTGGATAACTTAATTTTCCTTATCCTATCTCTGCATGTAACAGCTAACATGCTCCTCACAACATTCATTCCCATGGCCTCCACTTTCCTAATCTCTGCTACATTCAATGTCCATGTTTCTGCTGCATGTGTGATTATATATACAAAGTATATTCCGTACTGCACTTTCTTAAAGAAAAGTACCCTTTTTTTTTATATGTTTTCTACTAAATTTTGAAGACCAATAAACTTCCACAGGTGTAAGCTCCGTTTAATTTCCAGTCATTTCAATTACATGATAATAAAAGCTTTTATGACAAGATTCTTCAAGTTTTCCGTTACATTCTATGGCTTATTTCCTCAAAATAGTTTACCCCAGTACTTATTAAGTGTGAATATAACATTTTCACTTTTGAAACAAATCTGAATTTTTCAAATGTCAAGATTAAAAAAAATGAATAATTTCCATATGTAGAAACTGTATGTACAATAATGTAATTTAAGTGATAAGAAAGGAAGCCAACCCATAACAATAATTGGGTTCGGTCTTGATAGAAAACAATATACTTCTCTCTTAATTTATTCATGCATTCTTTATTTAAATTTCAAATTTGGATATTAATATTGGTTAATAAGTGCCATTAATACAACTTAATATATTATTGAACCTCGTTCAAGGAGCACAATCACTAGTCTTAAGTTCTCGTGAAGGAGCCATCATATCTAATGACAGTTTTTATTATTGTTTATGTCTCCAGCTTGTGGTGGGGCAGATGACTATGATACAGAGGGGGAGCTTGGTGATACAGGTATTGAGATAGCTGTGACTTGCAGGGCGCAGGACAAAAGTAGTCTGGCCATTGTTGACCTTCACAAGCACCTCTCCATCGCCCCTCAAGAGTACTCCTACTTCCGAGGAAGTATGCTGTCTCTCTGGGCGGGACCTGCCCATTGGAAAATACGCCCCCTCTCCAAAGGTGACTCTCATTATCACTTTGTTTAGTTCTGTGTGATTGGATGATACACTAATTGTTGTTTTCATAATTATTATTACTAGGCCTGTGCAGGAATTATATTTTAACAGGAAATTTTCTGGCGGAAAATAATAATTATTACAAACAGGACGAGAAACAAAACTTTTTTTTTCTTCAGTTTAGCCTATATTTACATATTTATAATATTTATATCTGTAGTTTAAACTTATCCTTCCCATTCTTTCCAATAAACAATGAGGGGGTCCAACGATTAAATTTGTTTAAAATAATAGTTACAGAACATAGTGGAAAAAGAAAGAGGTTAGAAATAGGTCGGAAAAGTATAATAGATACAAATGTTATAATAGTTAAAGAACTTGATGGTGTGAATTTTTATAACTACTTACACAATAAACATAAATATATTTAAACTTAAAATAATGAGAGTAAATAGAACTGAGACACAGTCTTGTCTATAAGAATATCAATTAACTTTCTCAACGCAATCAATGTGTCTAGTTACCTCTTAGGTTTTTAAACCTTTCACTCCAAAAAGTAAGTACATCCATTGACTATGCTGGCACAATACTAAACAAATTGAAGCCATTGCAAATAATAAGATTAACATAATAGGTTTTATTGACGCAAATAAGTTAAGTGAAAGTGTATGTTGTGCATAGTTAAGAATTGGGATATGTTATTTAATAGCTTTTAGTAGTGTTGACAGTGAACTAGCTAGGAGGGGACTCTACTGTTTCGGCAAATGCTCACTTCTAAAACTTTCACCTCATGAACAATCTTGTAAATATTTTAATGAACACATTAAAACTCTTCAAAAACTTAAAATCGAAACTAGAATTACAAATAAACTCGAAATAAATAAAACAAATTACTGCTTTTTTTAACAGAAATAAGAACACATTACACATGATACAAAGTCAGTCGCCTTTACACACAATATAAAGTCAGCCACCATGACATATATTAGGTTTACTCGCCCAAGTGGTGACTAAAATAAAGATACTGTTAATTCCTACTACCAAACTGGTTTTAATTATCTACAACTATGCGAAGAACCCCAATTTATTGCATACGATCCTTAGGTTAAACAGTTTATTGTCTTTCATAAAAAATAAATACTGTCAACAGTCAGACAGCGATAAAACTGTTTATTTATCCCTGCCGGGCCACGTATATTATATCAATTATTTGTTTAAAATTGATTCAGGTAATCTGATCACTTAGTAAGTGCTCTTGAGTTTTAAGAATCAAATATTGACTTGCTAATCCATTATTTGTTTTTAAATTGATTTTAACTTTTAGAGTTTATTATTTAAAAAAATATGTTGTTGAAGTAATTGTAGAAATATTCACACGTAGTCCTGCCTTATAAAATGGGACTGAACATATTGTAGTCGAAAATATGTTCGTGTTTTAAATAGAATGTATTCTTAGAAATCAATATATCGCAAGAATCGAATATATTTGTTTTATACACGAAAATAGATAGTGGATATATAAGAAAATAATAATAAAACATACTTAGGCATTATTGAGTTCACTATTTCCAATGTAGGTTTAATTGTTAAACAAGTTGTTTTAGTCTTTATTAAAAATATCTGTTTTGTATTTTTATTTTTGATATCGTAATACAATAAAATATTCTTTAATGATGATTAAAGTTGATCAAAGGATAACTAGGCCTAATCTGTTTATTTCACATGTTTTTTTAGAAACTTAACTCATTCTAACAACACTTTTAAAAATAACGAAAAGACACTCAAATTTTGATTGATTTGATTTCTAAACAATAATATGAGTCTAGATTGTTTAATTTGGCTCAATTTTAATCTGTATTTTGCGAGGGTTGGTTGGTGTTAATTAAAATTGAAAGCATGATTGAAATAAACCTTAATTCACAGTTCAGACCTATTTTGTATAATGTAGCTCTATTTGTAAATCATTAAAATTTATAACAATTTGCTAGGATTGATAGTCGAGATTCAAAAATAAAATGTAGATTCGGATTCGAGAAATAGTGGATTCGACCCATCTCTACCAATAACATTAAAATATATTTTAAATCTAATAATTTGAGGGTGTAAAAGTAGTGATATAATTATTACTTTCCCTTTATTGTGGAAGAAATTGTAATATCCAGGGTTCATACGGTCCTTAAAAGACCTGGAATTTAATGTGTGTCTGTTCAAGGCCTGGAAAAGTCCTTAAATTGCTCTGGGCCTTGAAAAGTCCTGGAATTTCCAGGTTTCAATATTTATTTTTGAAATGGTTGTGAAGACTGTGATCTAAAAATCACCGGGGTGGTAAATATTTAGTGCAGCCTCTCTGGTCAAGCATTACCTGTTTTCTCCTTTTTTAAATTTACTCCCCGCTGCTCTTCCCGCTGATTTTGTTTAATTTGTTATTGTGTCATCCATCAGTTTAGAGATAGTTGCATCCATGGGATTGGATCTATATAGGGGAAACAGTGTTAACTTCTCTGACAAATGCATTGCATAATGTTGATGAAATACAATGCTCTTTAATTTCCTGTATTTAAAAATCTCAATTTATGTGCATTCGCTTTTTTTTTAAGTTGCTTTAAAACTTAATTTGTAATAATTCTTTTAGGATATTTGACTACCTACTAACACTTTAAGTACTTAAAGTAACAGTTTTGGATTAAATTGCCTGCCGATAGCTAGTAGCTCATCTCCCCTCCACTTTAGCTCTCAATTTCCTGTTATAGCCATACTACCATATATACTGAATCTAGAATGACTGCACTAACCAATAAATCAAGGAGAGTGAAGTAAGTGACAACAAAGTTTAATTACTATTTTTATAGTCCTCCATGTTGATTAAATTTAGTGAAAAGTTGTTGTTTTCCATCTATTTAAAATTTGATACGGTTTATAATTTTTTTTTATTGGCGTGTTTAGCTTTAGGCATTACGAGAAATAACAGTTTTAGTCCTTAAAAAGTCCTTAAATTGATGTTTCATATGTCTGTAATAACCCTGAATATCATTGTTTTCATAAAGATGACAGTAACAATAACAAGTGGGAGTGAATCAAATAGTGGTGAAGTATTTAGTATAGAGTTTGAGAGAAGTTCTGGAGAAGATGGACGAAATTGTGTAAGTTCGAGATAGCTGAGGTGATTGTAACATTGTAACATATCACAACCTCTCCCTCATCCCTTGATTGAAGGATTAATAAGTTCACAGCGACATTCAAAGAAAACCAACAACTTTAAAATTAGCATAATATAATCCCAAATACTAGCTATTTATACAAATAATTCAATTTTTAGTGAGGTTCAGTTGTACACTTGTATTGATTTAACGTAAAAGACATAAGTGCGTAATGGGATATAGTAATATAAATGCACAATATTTGATTAATATTTGGAGAGATTGGTAATGGTAATTACAAGCTATGACACATTATAATAAAGAAACCTTGAAATTATAACAAACATCTAAAAAGATCAATACATCAAAGAAATTGTGAACTTTTGAGTTAATTACATTTAAAACTATGATTTTACAAAACAAAGGATGATGTTGTCATGCATAAATTTCATATCTCTGTATTATATTGAGAGTAAACAGAACACATTATAAGATTTGAGAAAATATAAAGAAAATATAAAAATTTAATTTGTTTCTTATCTGAATTCCCTGTTCCTTAGATACCGCTGCAAAATGCTGCAACGTTATATATACTACGACATGTTTCGATGCTATGATGGCATCATCCTCAGGTCTGATGAGTCTGATGAAAAAGAAAAAGAAAAAGAAAACACACCAAATAAAATTATGGTCAAAACACATTGCGTTACCTCGTTGGCTATAGCATTGTGTTTTGACCATAATCTTATTTGGTGTTTTTTCTTTTTCATCAGATCTGAGGATGATGCTGTCGTAGTATATATAACGTTGCAGTATTTTGCAGCAATGAGATCCTATTATTTTTATAAACGTCATAGAAATACTACCTTTGAGTGTGTGAAATTTGGAAATTTGGCGTAATTTGGAGAAATCTTAGGTTGGTGTATTCAATTTGTACTTTTTTACTCTTTCTTTGACATGATTCAATTCCTAAAAGTTGTTGAATTTGTGCACCCAATATGTGCAGTGTTTGGCAACACATAAGTGTGTTGACAGTTATTTTCTCTTGTGAATTATAATCAAACTGCCGATAAGTCTTGACTCATGTACAAAAATTTTTAGCAATCAATACGAATGGGACTTTGGCACAAGATTAAGGCACTACTCTCCTACCATTTCTGCAAATTTTTGGGAATAGGTATGGGGTGAGTCTTATTCCCTTATAAAGATATCTATTCTTTTCTAATTGCAATGTATATGATGTTAACCTGGAATTCCTTTTAATTAAGTACATTATTGACAATATTTGATGCATATTTATTTACTCTAAACCATCTACTTCATTTGTACTCCCTTCATTATTATGATGATAGTATCTAGTAGCCATGATGTTGAACAAAATATTCTTAAAGTATCAAGTATTCAAAATAAGACTGAGCCTTGTATACATTCAGGTTTTAAATTAGTCAAAGTCCACTCAACAGTTGTATTAGCGTGTGCATAATCTTACAGGCAAGTCATCAACTTCTGAAGTTGGTGCCAAGGAAGAAGCCAAGAAACGTAGAAAGAAAGACATCTTTGTGGATTTTGATGCTCTTCTTCACTTAGAGGAACTAAATGAAAAGTTTTCTCAGATTAAGGGGGCAAAATTGAGTCGCAAGACAGTGCAGATGTGGTCCAAAGAGAGGAACACATTCCCTAAAGATGAGCATTTCAATTCAGAAGTTTTTTATCAGTGAGTGTAATGGTATTTTTAAAAATATACATAAACAATTTTTTGTTAAAATACTTGATAATTCGTGTTGAGCCATTTATGGTACATCTATGATTCACTGATTCTTAACAGCAATTTTTTGATCTGTGTGTTAACAGCATGTCGGGTACTGGGGATTTATTATTGCTATGCTTTTGGAAATAACTATTTTCTTGGTTTTGTTGATAGGCAAAGGTAGCTATTAGTGTACTCTAATTTAACAGTTATTTATTTAACATGGGGTTGTGAAAGGGGGAGGGGAGTGGGAGAATTGTTTTGAGAATAGAAAGGTGAGCAATTGAAACAGCTTGTTTGAGTGGGAGAGAAGTATTGCAAAAACTATGAGTGGGGGGATTGGAATATTTTTTCAAGGTCAACTAGCAAATAACTGTTTGAAACTTGAGAGAAAATTTCCAGGGAAACTAAAACTGGAGAAGATTCAAGGGAAGCTAAAATTGGAGAGGATTAAAGATAAGCTAAAACTGGGGAAGTTTCAAGGGAAACTAAAATTTATTAAGATAAAAGGGAAATTTAAACTTAGAGAAGATTCAAAGGAAAATAAAACTAGGAAAGATTCAAGAGCATATAAAACTTGGGAAAATTCAAGAGAAGCTAAAACTGGGGAAGATTCAAGAGAAACTAAAACTGGAGAATAGTCAAGGAAAACTAAAGCAGAGGAAGATTTAAGGGAAACTAAAATTGAGAAACATTCAAGGGAACCTAATAGTAAAATCCTTTGCAAATATATAATATTAAATTTTAAATTGAATCCATATCTTAGCTAACTGACTTCATTCGAATTGAATCTCATGCTAATTTATTTTATCGAATCGGCTGAGTCCCATGCTTAAAAAAGTTAATTGAAAATCTTATTTTAGAAATAAGTTCAAATCCTGTTTGAATTAATTATTTTAGGCTGACGATGATAATGTTTCAAATAAAATCTTCCATGATTGATGATTAAAATCCTCTAAATATTTTCTAGTAAGTATGTACAAATAGCATTTTCCATCAAATTGTATTGCAAAAGAACAAATATTGAATAATTAATTAATAGTTAATTATATAATATTTTTGATGTAAACTTTTTAGAATAGATATTAAATTACTTTTGAAAATTGTGTTTTAAAATTTAAGTATTGGCAGAGTGTAAAAAAAATGTATTTTTTAAAATTACAGCTCTTAAAAAATGTTCTTTAGATTTGATACCCATTAATTGTTCTCTAGATTTGAAATACCTTAAATGTCTTTAGCTCTCGTGGCCCTTTGAGTTTCTCTATTTTAACATCTCGTAAAGGTTCTTTAGGTTTGAAACACCTTAGATGTTCTTTAGGTCTAAAATCCTTTAAAGTTTATCTAATTTTGGAGCCCCTTAAATGTTCTTTAGGTTTGAAAATTCTTAAATGTTATTTACGTTTGATACCCCTTGAATGTTATCATCATCATGAACTGTTTCCAGCCTGTGGCCGGATCTCTTAGTAAAATGCCTCCAGCTCCCTCTCTCCTTCCACCATTCTTTCTCCTGCATTCTCTTCCACTCTCCTCCTCTCACTTGCTATCTCTTCCTTGGTATCACTAGTGGTTTCTTCTCTACATACTTCATATTCATTAATTTTCTTGGAATCCTCTCCCCTTCCGTCCTCATTATGCGTCCATACCAATCTCATCCTTGCTTCCTCGACTAGCTCGTGTACCTCCTGTACCCAAACTTTTGACCGTACCCATTCCTAATCCTATCTCTTCTGGTGACAGCTCTTCAAAAACTTCATTCCAATGGCCCCCACTTTCATTGTTTCTCTTACATATAAGGTCCAAGTTTCCTCTTCATACGCAACTATGGGAATGGAGTATGCTCTCTCTATACAATACTTCATTACACTTCAGGGACACTTCTTTTTTTTCCAAAGTAGGTCTCTTACACACTTGTAGAAAACCTCTCCTCCCTGCTGCCCTCGTTTCNTTACACTCTTTGTATCTTTAAAATCTACTCCATCCAGTTCTTTCATCTTTCTTTGGCCGTGTTCTCTGCCTTTTCATCACCATCACTTCACTTTTCACCATACTAAATTTCATTCTTCACTTTTTCACTTCCTCATTCCTTTCCTGCAGCTGTTCTTGTACTTCTTTATTTTCTCATCATACCATCAAGTCATCTGCAAACATCATGGCTTTCATTTTCTCCTCACCCAGTTTCCTTGTCACTCTATTCATGATCATTTCCATCACCTATACAAATAGTAATGGTGAGAGGGCACTCCTTAGCTTGACTCCATTTTTTTTTTATTGTGACCACTCTCTCTACTCTTTCTTCGTCTTTACACAACTCACACTATTATCATACATATTCCTTACTCTTAGCCACTCCTCTTCCTACCCCAGCCTCGACCACAGCTTTACAGGTAATTCCACATTATCATATGCTTTTTATACATCCATGAATGCCACTACCAGATCCTTTCCAAACTTATCTCATTTTCATCAGCGGTTTAGTTACATATATTAAATTTACTTTTGACCTCTTCTCTCTAAACTCATGTTGCTCCTCTCTCTATCCTCCCTTTAGGATTTTCCTCTTTTTCCTTTCCAGAATCTTTTTGTACATTTCACTCATTGACACATTAGTGTTATACCTCTATAACTTTTGCACTCCACCTCACTTTACTTGGTCTGCCCAAAGTTCAGGCTGCCTAATCTTTGCAAACAGATCTAACTTATTCAAATTTATCCAAAGGCAAAAGCCGACAGGTGGCAGTTATAGTTGTTTTGCTACTTAAAGAACATTTTCTGAAAGCTAAAATAATTACGTTTAATGTATTTATATGACCAATTATCTTTTTTGCAGCTCCTATTTAAAAAAAATGGTGTCATTTTTAAGCTAGAAGCTAAATATTGTACACTTATATCATGCTTTGATTAAAACGTTTTTACAAAACACATAATTATGAAATTTTGCATGGCTAGAGGGCATGGAAATTTTGAATGGCTAGTGACTATATGGTCACTTAGATACTGATCTTGCCTGTTTCTTGATTATTATTTTTTGCTTAGATTTTTAGCTGCCTGTTCATAATTGTGTCTTGATTCTAGGTAGATGAATAGAATGTTGTATTTATAATATATTTATTCATTTAATTATTAAATTATTACTTTTTATTTATTTTTTATAAAGAAATTACTGACTTTTGTGAGTAGTCCTGCTTAAAAGAAGAGAAGAGATGATTATTTAAGGTTGAGAACAGAGGGGGGCTTGGATATGATTATGTATTGGTGAGTAAGTTCTCACCTATGAAGCTGGGAAGCATCGCAACTATTCTGGAGGGTTCATATTACTCTAGTATTATAGCATGAGTGTAAAATCTGCATTATGCGTCTTTGGTTGGGATCAAAACGGTGTCCATTCATTCGTTGTCTGAGTGTTCCTACGGTGAGGCCAATGTATTCAGTAATGCTGTAGTTGTATTGTAACTGGTATACAAGATTTTATGTGGAACAGTCATAGTGGGCCTTCACAGGGTATTCGATTTATGTGAATCTCCTGTTGAATAAGATGGAAGGTTTGTGAATTTTGTAGGTATTGCATCTCGGTTTTTTTGCATGAGTAAGATTATGTTTGTTATTTGTGACTGGGTCGGGCAATTTAGGGTAAACCAAAATGTTGTGGCGATTAGAGGAGCGTTTATATGTGATTCTTGGAGTACTTTTGAGATGATTTTGTGGGAAAGGTGATGAGGTTAAGATATTGTATCCTGTTTTCAGGATAAAAGAGTATCTAGTCCTTCATAATTCTGGGTGGTGAGCGGTATGTCATTGGAAGGTTGTTTCTTAACAGGCTCTTTATTAGATAGGGCTCTGCTTATTTGACTTTTGATTATGTGTTTAGGGTATCCTTGGGCTTTAAAAGCCTTGAAAAGTTGTGGACATTGCTTGTTAAAGTATTCTTCCTCAGAGCATATACTTTGGCTCTGGTAGCTATGTAGAGCGTTTTACATGAAGCGGATGGTTGCTTTGGAAATGAAGGTACTTTGATGATTGTTGGCCTTGGTGTAGACTGTGGTGATTTTTTCCCCCATGAAGGTTAATTTCCAGATCCAAGAATATGTCTTGATGTTTTGAAATATTCCATGTGAATCTGAGGATGCTATGGTTATTTAAACTGTTCAGGAACTATAATAAATTAGTTTTTAAATCTGTCCAAATCATGAAGATGTCTTCAATAAATTTCGTTCAGCTGAATGGTTGCAAGGGTTCAGTTTGCAAAAAGTTGATCTTTAGTTTGCCCATGAAGAGGTTAGCATAAGAGGGGGCCATATTTGCACCCATTACTGTCCCTCAGATTTGGATCTAGTGTCTGTCCAGGAAGCAGAAATTGTTCTTTTCAAGTCTAAGCCTGTCGAATTCCACTATAAAGGCAGTGGATGGCTTAGAATTGGATAGTTGTTTGATTAGAAAATTTTGCATTGCAGAAAGGAAGGAAATTTTGTTTTTAACTTTTTGTAGCTATGCATGCTATCATTATCTTCCTTGGCCAATCACTCTCTTTCCATATACTCCCTGTCAAAAATTGGATGATAATGAAAGTGAATGCAGGAGACTTCCTTGCTATACAGGTTAGAAATACGTAAGTGTGTCATCGTTCGGCGGTGTGACCCTGAACAATCCCAGATCGTTGATGGTCAAGTTGATGATTACAACTACGATAATGAACATGATCGATCCAGCTACTGCCCAAATGTAGATGTAAGTAAAGTAATTTTTACTATTTTAAAATGAGGTTTCTTATTTTAATATATATCTATAATGTCAATTCAAAAGCGCTCATAGTTGTGCAGTGCATTATAAAATTACCATATTTCACCGCATAATCGTCACACTTTTTATGCCTAATTATTAGTGGTAAAGGTAGGGTGTGACCATTATGTGAAACTTTTAAATATTTTTTTAACTTAATACTATATTGGCTTGAATATAATGCGATGTTTTCTCCTAAAATTACCCTGCATGCTGGGACTGTACTGACCATAGAGACTAGATGACAAAACAAAGAGAGACAGAAAGTTACTATGAGCAAATAAGTCTAGTCAACTCAAGGTCAAAATGAAGAGAGGAATTTTTCCCTCCCCTCTTCATTCCTTGAGTGCAGCTGCTCTGGCTGGAACAGTGTTGGAGTCTAATAATAAACTTAAGGTCAAAACAACTGGCAATTTTTTTCATTTACCTAGCCGAGATGTGTGGTTTGTAGAGGGGATTGGGTGGGCAGGCGGGCGAAATCAATCACATGGTAGTAATAAAATCTTCCCGCGTGAGCTAAACTATTAAACGTCTGAAAAACAGGGTGCAACCCTAATTGGATGGCGACCATTACGCAGTGAAATACAGTATATTCTTTGCAAGAGCTTTATTGTATGTAATTATTTATAATCATGGGATAGGGTGTGTCTACTGTTGGCACTTGTAGTATTCCAAGGGTAGATATCTTGTGTTTGTAAATTGTTATTTTACAATCAATATTTATTTTACGATCCATGCACATATATTTATAGAATACAGCTGTATCATTAATTTATTTAGGGATGTTATTAGCAGGAATTATTGTGATACTATAATAATACTAAATAAATTATATTAATGAATTTCATAGTAAGCGGTTAAATGAATGTCCAATATTGAAGCTTTATTGTTGTTTAGTTTAAATAGCAAAACTTTCATTTACTGTAATTTGAGAGCTAATAATTGAAGTATCAAAAATCGTGATATTAAGACAGATTCTTTCAATACCAGTAAGAATCAAGGTATTGATGAATCACGTTTGATATCCCTAATATCTCATATTATATTTAATTACAACAAAGGACTATTTTAGGATGAATCAAAGCGATACTAAACTATTAGAAAAGTGAAAAATTGGCTGTGTGTTGGCAAAGCCTCTACATGCCTGAAAAATTGAGAAAACCGGGAAAATAAATGGAATTTTACAGAAAAAAAACTACAATATTTTGAATTCCATACATTTATTGCAAGCTTTAAGTGATAGACTGTTTGTATTGAAGGAACAGTGAACTGAAGAACCATACTCCTATCTACAGTAGGAGAGGTAATAAGTGACAGATAGCAGAAGGTTATTTATTGCAAACTTTGGCCATATTTGGAAATAATTATTGATAATATAGTATTAATAATATAATAACTATTAGGTAAGTATTATTCTGAAATAATTGATAAGATAGTATTACTAAAAACCTGCTTTGGTGGCCACATGGAATAAGAAGCTACTCTCGGAATAGACTAGACTGTCGATGATGAGTAGATTGTAGTTTGATCCTGGGTGGGTGTACTGAGGGTGGTTTTTCCTTAATAGTTTCTCACACTCTCCACACAAATGTGGTTACACTTCCTCTAAATTCAACCTTCATTCCAAACTCATTAGCATAATTACTTAGAAAATAATTATTACTTTCAAATAGATACACATTAGTTACTTTCAGACAATGTTTACAATAAAGAACCTTCTTCTATCGGTCATCACCTCTCCTACCGTAGATAGGGTACAAGCATTCTTATCTCAACATCACCCTCAGTACCCCTTCCTTTTTTTTACCTCCCTACACATTATTGGGTAACAACTATATATTTCCATATCAAGAACAATTCATACTTGTCACATTTATAAAAAATGTTCATTTCTCTATAATACTCGCTTTAGTTCTGTAAAAATGAGGATTCCTCCTGGAAAACACAGATAATTTTGTATTAAGGAAATAATTGCAACCTTGGTTTGTGATTTTTTTAGATATGGATTCATATTCAAAATATATGTAGAAATACCATAATAGCGTATATATAATGCAATGTTTTTCTCCTGAAAATGTCCTTTTGATAGCTGTATTCATATTATATGCAGAGCCTAACTTTTGTCACTGAAAAAAGACAGTCCTATAAAGGTATATTTTGTAGCATGCTGGAGCTGAACCTGCATGCCGGTGAAAAACAATGCGAACATCTAATAATAATCTCATGGTCAAAATGACGCGCGAGAGAGAGGATTTTTACCTAACAAAAGATCAATTTTAAGAATAGGTTAACTAAATGCTGATCATCGGCTTAATGCTTGGTCCATTATCTTCCACTGATTGGATCAGTAATTGGCATCGGCCCAACCCTAATATTTACATTAGCAGCAGAAACCTGGACATTGGTTATAAGAAAGGGCAGGAAAGTGGGGTCCATAAGAATTATTTTTGTGAATAAAATGTTAGCTGTCACGAGGAGTAACAAGATTAGAAATGAAGTTGTCCGAACAAGTCGGAATACAGGGAATACATGAGATAGAGGAAGCAAGGGTGAGATGGTATGGTCACAAAATGAGGATGGAAAAATATGGAATACCAAAGAAAAGTTTAGGGATGAAGTCTGTTGGAATTGTAGACCCCCAAAAATATGCGAGGAGCAGCTAACAGCAAGTATGCGAGTAAACGGAGAGGAATGGAAGCAAATAAAGGAGGAAGATTGGTTAAGGAAAGAAGAACATGTAGGCATTTTGCTAAGCTAACATGACCACAGGCTGAAGACAGCTTATGATTAGTCATTCAATGGGTAACTTAATAGAATGGAGTGTTTGGCCATATGCAAGAATGAGTAGGAGAAAAGGTGGACTTTTGATTTGCTTGCTAGGACGAGCGTGTGTGCGTGCATGACCCTTTTGTCCAAGAAATGACGTTCTACTCTTGAGAAACTTCGAAGGTAGGTCCCAACCAGGCTTCTTCGTTAATCTGATACTCTGGCGCATGATCAATAGAGATATCACTCTGTTATTGTTTTGTGTTGGTTAGAAAATATGGCGTTCCTTGACTATCAAAAAGTCGTGTATTTAGTCGTAATTAACAAATATTTGGAATAAGAAGCTAATCGAGTTGCTTTGATTCAATGGATGCATGTTAGGAATTTCCAGGATACCTTTTAGGCTTATTCTGGCGAACAATTTCGTAAAAAAATTCTATTTTCGAAGGAAGTTGTATGGCAAGATATCTTCCCTATGTTGGAAATTGACAATCCCAAGACTCGAGGGCTTCCACTGCTTCATTTACAGCAACTGTCGACTACCCTTCAGTTATATGCCACAGGAGGCTTACAGGTAAGTTAATACCAAATTGTGAATATACTTTTTTTTAAAGGTTATTTTATTTATTATTACTAAATTACAAAAAAAAACATGGTTCATAACTCTTTTTTTTAAATATAAATTGTTGGATTGAATACATTAATAAGTTTTCATGTTTGTTTCTGTAATGTGTTATTTAAGATTAATTTAGTATCAGTATATAAGTTTATTTTATATTAGGACTTGTATTATTTACTGACAACATATTTCTTCCATCGTTTTTTTATCATGTAATTGAAGCAATTAGGCTAATTTATTGTTTTGTAATATACAGTAGCTATTGGGATTTTGGTTGACATTTAATATACATTTTTTATATATATATATATATATATATATATGCCAAAACAACCTTACCTCTAAAAACATCAAAGTAGGGCCTACATACATATTTATTTCTATAATTTTGTAAAATATGCTAGTAACTTTGTTCTCTCATTTTTAGGTTGTTAGTGGAGACATGTGGGCCTACCATGTTGACTGGTCAACGGTATCGCATGTCATCAATAAAATATCAATTTGGTTGGCCCAAAACATGCGATATGTGTAATTTCCCACCACAGAAGCTGAACTGGAAGCTGTGCAAATTCTGTTCTATGACAAGGCCAACTTCCCTGGAGTTTTATATTGAAGAGACTGCACCCACACCCTGTCCAGAGCCCTGGGGATCCGAATGGAGAACTATTCAGGTAACTTCTACCCCAAAGCTTTGTTGACATGAATTAATAAAACTGAAAAAAAGTTTCCAATATTTACTAATTATATCAGGAATGATGTGTAGGCTAATTATCATATTGAATATACACTACAGTATTTAATTGAAGATAGATAACAACACATACTTACTCTTTACTCACAAGAACAGCTCAAATCCAATGATACTATAGACCTAATTATATTTATTTGAAATTAAGACACCTCAATAAAACCTAAGTCCAAATGTAAACAACTTACAATACCAACATGTTTTTTAATCCATGATCCTGTGAAATATGTCATACAATAAAAGTTGAATAATTTATTTTACGAATATTGATTGAGATTCTAATTTATTAGCGAATAGAACATCAGAAAGATTAGATAAAGCCAGCCGAGTAAATAACTTAATGAAGGTTAGGTTAAGCTAGGTTGGAAAGGAAGTTTAATAAGTTAAAGTATTTATAACTTATTTAGCCTCAAAATAGTTATTACTTTATTTTAATATGGGACTTCCGGTGGATGTTGTCCTGCGGCTGTTTCCGCTTTACTGGGCCTATACTACATTTTCACTTAGTAGTTCAGTTATAATGTAGGTATCCTTGTGTGAGCTAGTTGGATGTAAAATCATTAGTGGATATGCAAGTATGTTTTCATTTAAAGAAAATCTTATTTACAGGTAACCTTTTTAAAAAATATATAATTTATAGAAAGAGAGTGCAAGTTGGGGGGTGGGCTATCACTAAGGTTGAATTTGAATTTAGTATCATTGGATTCCTCGCATTCTTATCATAGTAAGATTTACAAAACTTGCAAAATCAAATAATGTTCAGCAATTAAAAAACAATTTAACAAATCTCTACTGTTGTGGACATGCATAAGCTTGCACACAGCATGGGGTTATGAATTATTAGAGAGGTTCTAGGAGTAAACTAGCTGTAGTTGCTTAACCTGCTTCTGCCCACATGTTCTAAGGTTTCATGCTTGTAATAGACTGGCTGCTAATAACTGGGAGTTTGAGGTTTGATCCTGGTTGGGCCCAATGAGAGTGTTTTTTTACTAAATGGTTTACCACTCTTACTCCACACAAATGTGGGTGCACTTCCAATAAATAAAACCTTCATCCCTAACACATTATTGTAAAATAGTAGGCTAGATAGGCATCTATCTCGAACAATTAGTAAGACAGTGTGCTAAATACCTCTTGTTACCAGGTTTCCTTGAATTAGGCCTACAGTATAAATTTGCTTTTTTGACAGTAGCAGTGACTAAAATAGCAAATGGGTCGCTAACGTATTTAGCCTACTATTTCAATTCTCATATAGGTTTATAATCTGAGTGTTGAATTTACTTGACTCAATTTTTGAGGGCTTGGTATAATCTTGTCTATTTACCACAAAGTAATATATTTAGTTTATCCATGGGTAAAGCAGCCCTATTTTATGATTGGCCAAATCCCTAAACAAAAATGCAATGTTATTAATGAGGGGGGAAAAAGTTCTAAAAAGGACAAATCTATTGATGTTTGTTACAAAGATAAATTGCTCGTTTATTGCTTGGATGTGAACATATCATTTATCATTGTCAAAATTTTGTGCCAGGGATATGTTGATCTGCCTGTTAGAAATCACCATGGAGAGTTACGCAGAAGCTGCGCTTCACTGCATTGAAATACCATCTGGGAGTCTGGTCTTCATTGCATGGACTTACACCATCTGAGAGACTCTTATTCACCATCTAGACTTACACCACCTGAGAGTCTAGACTTAACTACCTATACATCCCTGGACTATTACAGTTGGAACCTTATTAGAATCATTGTGGTGGGCGAATCAAAACATCGGCAATGTGACTAAAGCTGGTTTCAAGACCCATTATAAACAGACTTCTTGTATCAACACACCTACCAAATGTGGACATCTTTCATCAACTAAATTTCCTTTACAGCCAGAAGTGAATTTACACTACAGGCCCACTACACACGAGCCTAGGGGCGGCGCGGCCTCAGGCACATTTTGGATAACATTATTTTTACTATAATATTTTGTTTTTAATTATAATTAAATTTAAAAATTATTGACTAACATTATTGAAATAGTTCAAGTTAATTCAAAACGACAATATTTATTTTAAATAACTGTATTATTATTAGCACCGTGTCTTACTACCCGTTCGGGCTATACACACTTACGCTAATGTGTAATGGTAGGGTGATTGCGAGATGAAATGGAGGACCTACAGTTTAACGTGGACTCCGAACCACGGTGGCGGGCTGGCATTCCCCACATTCACAAGATGTCTTGTCAGAAGTGGAGGAAGGGTTTGGAAATCAGATAAATCTGTGCCGGGACCGAGGATTGAACCCCGGCCGCCAGCACGGAAGTCTGACACCTTACCCCTAGACCACCAGGTCACCCCTAAATAACTGTACTTTGCAATTGCTTTGTAATTGATGTTAGTCTCCCCATTGTCATAATATTAACTCTAGCTACTGTGGAACATGTACATGCCTGATTATCTTTTGTATAAATCTTTTATCGAATACTAACTTCACCCCCCTTCCCACCACCCCAACACCTCTTTACTCTGAAACTATTTTTAAAGCCCTTGACAAAACAAATTGGGGTGGTGCTGAGTATTATAATTGTACCTAGAGGCACAAAAATTTTAAATCCGCCACTATTTACAGCATCTTGGCCTTACAGACCTTTAATGAGGTGATTATGGGGGGAACTAGCAGGTTAATACTGCTCACTTTGATGCCAAATGAATGTTCCAATGAGGGAGAGGGAACCAATATTTTCGTTCTACACAGGAAAGTAGATTTTTAATCCCTTTCTTAAATTCTTAAATTTTGAACTTACTAATAAAACATCCACACACACCAATTTGTAGCAAAGTACACACACAATTAGTTGCACCATGTTTATCGCCCATCGTTACTGTACAACTTATGTGCTATAAGCACATTCCTGTCATTTTCTTATTTATATTTGTTTAGCACTGTGTCTGGAATGAGGAAGTTTGAATTAAAAAGTTCACCTACATTTGCAAGGAGAAAGTGAAAAATCGTGTAGTAAAGACCACCCTCGGTAGACTTGACTGGGATTCAAACCATGATCTTCTGATCTTCAGCAGTCTAGTTTTTTTGGGAGTGTGACATTTTAGACCATGTGGCCACCAAAGTGAATTATTTATTTTAGTGTTTATATTTGCACAATATTAAGACACAAAACTTACACAGGCTGAAGTGGCGGGCCATGATACACTCTGTGCCAAGCGTGACGGAACATAATACAAACTTCTCTGACACTGATTGTTAAAGAGAACACATCAGGTGTATATTATAAATATTGTGTGTTAAAAAACATGGTGATTATGCTTCTTGCCAGTGAGGCCTAATAAATAATTTCAAAATCAACCGTTTTAATTTTCTTTTACTGGTACCAGAGTTGTAAACTTGAATGTTTTCCTACCTCAGATCACAGGTACTGTAACCAAGCACATTGACACCAAAGTACCCTAGTAGTAGTAATAATAATAATAATAATAATAATAATAACAAAGGTATTAGACATGTTTTGTTGGGTCTTACTACTCATTCGGGTTGTACATCTAAGTATTAACTACACTAGGTAATGTGTTAGGAATAGGAAAGGTTGAGTTTAGAGGAACTGAACCCACATTTATGTGGAGGAAGAGTTTGTGTATAACCTGAACGGGTAGTAAGACGCGGTGCTAATAATAATAATAATGGAGGAAGAGTGGAAAACTATTTAGGAAAATCCACCCCAGTTCACTTGACCGAGATTCGAACCTCAATCTCCCGATCCTCGGTGGTCTGGCTCAACCCAAAACTAGTACGTCAGCCAACTACGCCGCAGAGGCGGGTTTATTGTTGATCATGATAGATGAATTGTAACACATTTAGTGAATATATTGTATGTGATATTGTTGAAGTTCAATACAATGTAATTTGTCTTTTATATAAATAAAAAATGACCTTATACACCATTCCATTCCCACTTCCTTTAATATTTACCAAACAAATATTGGGAGAAGGCCTAATGATTCAAATAACATTTATTTAGAAAAGCTCATTGTTGCATCTCATTATGCATTTATTTGATTGATAAAAATCTGTGTAAGTATATTTATAATGCTAAGTTGTTTTGTGAAAATTAATGATATTTCATAAAGTATTTTTGATATATTAATTTAACTTATTTATGTCAAAATTGGAAAGATTCTACCAAACAAAAATACAATTTATATATAATATTCAAAATAATTTTTAAGTGTTGTTTGTGGGCCAATATTATTAAGATGGAACTACTAAATATATCTTCAGCTTGTGGTGCAAACACATGCTCAAATTTGGACCTTAGGATGACAATTTTTAAACCACCCTGCCTAAGGAATGGAAATAATTATATAATCATTTTTCCACAATCAGTTTATTTTAAAAGATAAACACTAAAGATTGGCCAGAAAAAAAATATATATATTATATATAAATTGTCCAAATTTAATTTGTGATGCTAAATTAAGATTCTTGCAGACCTTAGCAACAACATAAGCGGTTAACATAAAAACAGGAAATAAAATACCTCAGAGACCGTCTAGAGCTGAAGTGAAAAGTTCCCTAATCGCTTTACAACATGAGAATTTGATATTTTTACATTTATAGGAGCAAAACCTTTAGGCTCAATTCTTGAATCCAATAATTTCATGTTTCATAATTTTAGACATAATAGCAAGTTAAATCTAGAAAATATTAAGAAACAGTAATTTACAATGTAAAATTATTATAAGATACCTAACTATAACAGGTCTATGTTGGTTATTTATCGAAACATTTAAACAAAATAAACAAAAGTGTTTTCTAAAAAATTGAATATCGTGTTTTTGTTTAGACTGCTTTCTTGGTAAAAAAAAATCAGCTTACAGTATTTATTATTCAAGAGAAATAGATCCATCACAAAAATGTCAAAAGTAATCAACAAAGATTCCTAACCTTAGGTCTTAACTACATAGCAACAACCTAATTTTCATCGATCAGAGCTCACTCTAAATTCAACACTTTCTAGTTCACGAAAGAGAAAATTGATTTACTTGAATGCAAATGTAAAATTTAATATTAGTGTTGACAATAAATGTGGAAATATAATTGATTTAGATGTTATGTCATTTCTTTTACATACAATAGTCAAATTTAAAGGTCTAGGGTGGGAGGGAAGAGAGGGATGTTGGTGATTCAGGTGATGGGAAAAGGCTGATCGAGACTTGAAGCGCTGGTGTTAGAAATGGCAGCGACTTACTGGCATTGCATTTAGTATGAGGATCTGCAAAATAAAGGATAGTATGAACATAACAAGCATAGCAGTCTCAGTTTAAATGGGAAAGAAATTTTATTTAATTTTAGACTCTTACTAAAACAGCTTTCATAAGTTAGATGTCAAGTCATGTGATCTTCAGCTGCTACTTTCGATAATATCAAAGAATAACACTAATAGTTTATTAATATTTTTACCATTGTATACTGCACATGTTTATGACATGTTTTCTGCAAGTTCTTTTTACTAGAATACTAAATTATGGTGTCATTGCACATAATCATGAAAATGTTATTTAACATTCAAAGCATTGCAGGTTAACAGATGCAAGTTTGATAAATATTGCACGTTAGAATTTTTAAACACATACATCTTAAACTTAACACTCACTATGAGAAGGACACACGTTATGCACGGTAACTCAAACAAGATTTAAAGGACAGACCTAACTTATCAACAAGGCTCTTAAAGACTTCATCCACTAATACTAGAAACATTCATTCAGATTAAAGTCAATAAAGTCAGTTTTCAATAGTTAAAATGTTTATAACAATTATATAACTAATTTTGTAAACAATTTTTAATTTTCTGTAAACTTCCATGAAACTTAGACATATTTTATATGTGTGTATCAATATTTTGTTTATTAAAAAGTAAATAGTATGCCTACCCTTCTTAATCTAAGTTATATTTATAAATATAAATAAATCTATAAAATCTGTTTATGTGTGTACATATCTCTGTTTTTAATATCTCTCATAGCCTACCTGTTATATTGAGATACTCCAATATGCTAGTGCCAGCAACATTTTAACCTGTAAACCTCAGAGCAGCAGTCATGTCAGAGTTAAAGATTTGATGACGCTTGGCAGCCGCAACCGCATCTCCATCCCATTTGTAACCAAGATGGTAGTTAAAAAGTGTGTGTGTGGGGGCGGGGGGGAGCAGGCTGCCACCTCGACCTTGGGACATGATGGCTTGTGAGATTTGTAGGGCCCTTGTTCACTGCTCATCAGTTCCAGTGTCTCTTCGACTAGTTCCCTCTTCCTTTTTGACTTGTATTATATTTGGAAGAAGATATAGGAAAGGTGGTTAGAAACATATAAAAGGGGGACAAACACAATATGGCCATTACAATGAAAAGAAGAACACAGTTCACACTTTACACTGCTGCCAATGTACAAAGAGGTAATGGTTGCCTCTTAAAGAAACTTGATCGTCACCGCCCAATCCCCCGACCTAGGTTTTGACTTGACATTGTCCCAATGTTTGCGCAGGTGAACCAGAGGGTTCTAAAATGATTCACAAAATAATATAAACACAGTTCCAACTAGGTCAATTTGGGGTGTCTTTGTTATCATACAAGAAAAGATAACTACTGGTTATCATAAATTATCATAAAGGCCTATATTAATTAAAGTTCCCACTATATAGCTGGCTATATTAATATATTGGTTCTAATAATCAGTGTAGCATTTTATTAACTCAAGTTGTCTCTATAAACTCCAAGGTAATCCTGTATGCTTCTGTGTTGTAATAGTTTTCTATTTATGAGGATGACTTTGTTAGGTTAGTGACTAGGCCTAGACCTAGTACAAAAACATTATATTGAAGTTTAACTAGACTAAGATAGTTCTATTCTAAAGTGCTAAATCAGTCCTAGTAGGACCTACCAGTACACAACATATATGAAGTTAAGAGTAAAGAGTAGGTTAGTTCAATAATAGGGTCTATATAAATTCCTCTCGTTCTTAGAATTTCAAAACAATTTTCTTGTTTTGACTTATGCTATGTAAAAACAAACTCTAGGCCTACGGAGAAAGTGAATAAAACTTATAAAAGCTAGGGCCTACTCCAATTAATGGCATACAAATAATGTTTGGTTAAATTGATGTTTGTGTTTACCATCAATAAGAAATAACTCACCTTTTGGAAATTACCAGAATATTTAAAAATCCTAGTAAATTACTCCCACGCTTTCTTCTTAGCTGTGATAGTCCTAACATCTGTTTTTTTTAAATTCAACAGTTGGAAACCTCCTAATTAATTTCAATAAATACACTTTCTCTTTCTCACATACTCTTAATTAATTACGACATTCCTATCATTGTGCGGACATATTTAAGCAGGCTGGCAAACTTTACAAGCACAATCCTCACTTTAGAAGGTAGTGGTTTTAGAGAATTTTATTTCCCCCTCAGGGTGTGGTACTTCTGTGTAAGAATTCTTCATGTGACCTTGAGTGACTCAAGCCAGACATTCTAGCACGATGTGTCTCCCTTCAGAGTAACTGACTGTCTTTTCTCCTACTCCAACATCGTTCTTGCATACCGACCTTTGTATTAAGTTTGTCCTTTAATTCTGAGTTATTAATTTTGAATACTGAATATCCTTTAGGATTCGAGAGATTCAAAGATCAAAGGACCCATCCCTAAATAAGACATATGATTATATTTCATTAGAAAGAATAAACCAATTAGGTAAAATTATGGACATGTTTTAGAATTTCATCATGCTGTGTGAGATTATTAACTTCCAGAGATATTTTACTCTATCTTGCTAAACTTAAATTTACTGGATTTTCATAATAATTCCTTATCCCAAATTTTATAGTAAATATGCCAAACTCGATTCCTCGCTGTTTACCGATCGAAAACATCAAATATTGAGCCTGATATCACAATTCTTAATGCTTTGATTCTAAGCTTTCTTAACTTTAAGTTCTAGCACCGAAACAAAACTGCTATATTCAGAATGGGACTATTTTCCACTGTAACTATTAATAGTTTTTTTTATTGTTTCATTTTAGAACTGGCACACTGTGTTCTAGTGCAAATCAAACATGGACGTTTTGTTTTAGCTTATGCTATGGTTTAGAATTCACAATTTTTTGTTGTTGTTTGCAAACCCATTATACAAATAAATAACATATTTTAATTCAAGTTTGGGTGCATGGAAAAAAGATTTAGAAGTAAATATTGATAAATTAGAATAAAAAACTCATTAAGATTTAATAATCAAAATAAGTAAAAGCGGACATCGGGACAGCTCTATTTTATAGATAATAAGGAATACCCTTAAATATCTCCAAATTCTAAAGGATATTTAAGATTTAGGGTTTAAAAAATCTAACATTTTTCAAATTGAATTTATTTTAGAGCTATAATGGTGCTTGTTGGTGATCAATCTCAAAATAATTTTTAATACAAATCTAACACCTAGACCTCAGACCATTAATTAACCACTGAATTTTTCATTTTTTAATTCATTTGGGGTATCTAACATGCATGTTCTGAACCAACTGATTATATCATCACACGACTCAAACTAACATAAATCTAGAACAGAGACAACATTATCACCGTGAAAGAGGAAACCTATATTTCACCAATGGTAAATTTTTTTGGCTGTGCTAGGAATCGAACTCGAGACTGTTAGCTCAGTAGACAGACATGTGACCAACTGAGCTTTATTGAATTTGAATTGACATTATTACAAAAAAATTTATTTAGTTAAGATTTTTTTTTCAATGCCAGCCAAATAATTAATGTAAACCAAGGCAGATTATAAAACTAAATTAATAAATTATACTTGTTTATTTTTAGAACTTTTGTTATACTACCTGTTTACTACTGTCTATACACCAATAAATCATAGGACCTACTGATGCAAGAAAGCTAACCTCTTTTGCTTATAATGTTTTCTAAAATTTAGGTTCAGATTTTATCATTTGCAAAACTTTTAATAGCAATGGTGCCCACTTTGTTGGCCGCATGGTCTAAGGTACTACTCTCACAGTAGACTAGACAGGCAATGATGGGTAGATCAAGGTTTGAATCTCAGTCGAGTGTACCGAGTTTTTTTTATTTAAATTTTTTTCAAAATGATTTTCTACTCTCCCTCCACACAAACATGGGTACACTTCCACTAAATATAATCTTCCTAATCCCTAAAACCTCTATTGCAGTTAGTACATAAGTGAATAACCCAAATGGGTGGTTCTTAAATAAAATGGTTATGATTTATAATTAAAAACTAAATCAAGTGTTTTTGAAATACATCTTTACTTGTGTATGGGAGAAAATCATTGTTAACTATTAATTTTTAGAAAAACGTTTAAAGGATGGCTCAAACAATAGTATCACCACCCAGCTCTACAGATATTAATCATACAGTGAAATATAAAAAATAAGTTTTTCTTATATACATAATTAATATAAAAAGTAAAATATAACCTGAATAGATAATAAGACTTGGTGTTAAAAAATATTTATAAATAAAAAAATAAGAAAGAGGAAATCTTAATCTAAAAATCCAAAATCATTTGGTAAATCTTGCAGGACGATGATGGGGATGGCATAGCGCCTTTGGACGACGAGGGCATGACACCCTTTGAGGAGGCTCCGCCCCCTTCCCAGGACATACATATGAGTGATTCTCAGATGCCAGGAACATTCACAGGAGATAACTTGGTTGAACCCCCTAGTAAGGTATGTTGCATCAGACATTTGCTCCAGAATTTCATAGGAAACAACTTGGTTAAACCTCCTTATTGGGTATGTTGCAAAGCTCCAGAATTTCATAAGAGACAACTTGGTTTAATATCCTAGTAAGGTATGTTGCATCAGACATTTGCTCCAGAATTTCATAAGAGACAACTTGGTTTAACATCCTAGTAAGGTATGTTGCATCAGACATTTGCTCCAGTATTTCACAATAGACAACTTGGTTTAACTTCCTAGTAAGGAATGTTGCATCAGACTAGAAATGGGTCGAATCCACTGTGTCTCAATTCTGAATCTAAATTTTATTTTTGAATCTCGAATCTGAATCCTAGCAATTTTTTGAGTTTTTAATGATTTACAAATATACATGCATTACAAAATATAGGCTAAACTATAAATTAAGATTTATTTCAATCATGCTTTCAATTTCAATCAACCCCTTTAATACCAACCACCCCTCACAAAATACTGGTTAAAATACAGCCAAATTTAACAATCTAGACTCAAATTATTGTTTACAAATACAGCCAAATTTAACAATCTAGACTCAAATTATTGTTTACAAATCAAATCAATCAAAATTTGAGTGTCTTTTAGTTATTTTTAAAAGTGTTGATAGAATGAGTTAAGTTTCTAAAAAAACATGTGAAATAAACACAGATTAGGCCTAGTTACCTTAATTTACCAGTTACTTTAATTTTCATATTAAATGCCTCTGTGGAATGCCTCTTTGAATCTTTTTTCATAGCATTGGTTGTATAAGATCGAGCTCTATGAGAAATATTTGCTCCACAAAAATTACACTTTGCAAAACCTTTATCAGAGGCACAAATTTTAAAATAGTACCAAACTAAACTTGGCATAATTTTCTTGATTATATTGTTCTTAAAACACAAACATTGATGAAAACGCTTAAAAAAAGAAGGCCTGGACAGAATCACAAAAATAAAATAACTAGTAATCCTAACGATTAAAGTTTTAATACCACCAAAACAATTCAGTGCTAATTTTTATACAATACCCATGCATAACAATTAAACATACATTGGAAATAGTGAACTCAAGATTCCTAAGTAGGTTTTATTATTATTTTATTAGTTTATTATTATTTTATTTTCTATCTATCTATCTTTGCATAGAAAACAAGAAATATATTCAATTCTTGCAATATATTGATTTCTGAGAATACATTCTATTTAAAACATGAACATATTTTTGACTCTTGCAATATGTTCATTCCCATTTTATTAGGCAGGACTACATTTGAATATTTTTACAATCACTTCAATAACATATTTTAAATAAAACCTCTTAGTTAAAATCAATTTAAAAACAAATAATGAATTAGCAAGTCATTATTTGATTGTTAAAACTCGATAGTACTTACTAAGTGATCAGATTACCTTAATCGATTATAAACACACAATCGATATAAATTACATAGGCCGGTAGGCATAAAAAAAAGTTTTATCAGTGTCTAGCTGTTGACATAATTTGTTTTTCATGAAACCTAACAAAATATCTAACTTAAAGATTGTATGAAATAAATTGCGGTTCTTTGAATAGTTGTATATAGTTGAAACCAGTTGGGTAGCAAGAATTAACAGTCATGTTTACTTAATCATCACTCTGGCAAATAAACATATGTCATGGAGGCTGACTTTGTATCATGTGTAATGTCCTATTTCTGTTAAAAAAAAAGACTTAATTTGTTTTATTTATTTCGAGTTTATTTGTAATTCTAGTTTTGGTTTTCAGTTTTTGAAGAGTTTTAATGTGTTCATTAACATATTTACAAGATTGATCGTGAGGTGAAAGTTTCAGAGGTGAGCATGTGTTGTAATGGTCGAGTAAGTTTCCCATAGCGGTGTGAGTGGGGGGTAGAGGGGAGGTAGAGTATTAGGTACGTTAGATTTTATACACCTAACAATTTTTTTATTTTTAAAAAAATAATGATTTTATTAATGCTTAGCTCTTTTGTTTGACAAAATAATGATTAAGGATTTAGTTGTGCTATTCCAGTAGGCCTATTTATAAGATTGTCTGTGAGGTGAAAGTTTCAAAGGTGAGCATGCATTGTAATGGTAGAGTAAGTTTCCCATAGAGGTGGGCAGAGGAGGGGGGGTATTAGGCATGTTAGATTTTCTACAGCTAACAATTTTTCATTTTTTTTAAAAAATAATGATTTTATTAATTCTTAGCTCTTTTGTCTGACAAAATAATGATTACAGATTTAGTTGTGCTTTTCCAGTAGGCCTAACTAAGTAATTTTTGAATTCATAATATTATGCTATATTTATGAGGTGAAAGATTCAACCATCAAATCCAGTAAAACATTGAATCCTCGAATCTCGAATACTTGTCAGGATTTGGTGGATTCGAGGATTCAAATATTCAAGTGGCTCTTCATTAGACAATAGCTCCAGAATTTCACAGGAGACAACTTGGTTGAACCTTCTAGTAAGGTATGTTGCATCAATCATTTGCTCCAGAATTTCATAGGAGACAGCTTGGTTAACCCTCCTTTGAGGCATGGTTGCATCATTAAGGGAATTACTTCCAGTGGCAACTCTCAAGCTTCACATGGATACATGATGTCAGCTTTATTATGGTAATGTACGTCTAGCAGCCTTGTTGTGTCGGCACAGAGACACATATGTAAGCTGATACTTCTTGAGTCCACTGTTTGGAGGGTTTGATAATTTCTTTGGTTGATAAGTGTTGAAGCATCAGAGTAGCAAGGGCTAGGATGTGGTGATTAGCTTGCAAAAATAGCAATACATTTTTCAATAGAGTTCTCTTCGATTACATTTCTTGCTGGATATTCTTCAATTTAAAAATCAGAACAAAATTTTTCCTCAGTAATTCATATAGCAAGATTTAAACAGATTTATAAAATCAAAAGTTTCCTTGTTGATTTGTAAAACAGAAAAACTAATTTTTTTTTAACATTGGACTCCTTAATCCTATAAACGCACCCGCCAAATTAACTTAAACTTGTATTTTTCTAAGACATTGTTCTTGTTCTTGAATATAGGTTAAATCTTGTGTTTTGTTAGTTTGTATCTTGTGTGTGAAAGGTTAGTGAAACACCATGCAAGGAAAATCCAATAATATTAAAGCAAATGCATGTTTCTTTACTACTCACTCAGGTTGTACACATAAAGTGTTTTTAATACAAAGGTAAAGTGAATATAACATTTATATGTTGGCAATAAGCTACAAATATTAGTGTTAAGAAAAAACAAATGTAATATTTAGGTTGATGCTAGATGAATATACTCATTGTCAACTTAATATTTTTACTCAAAATTAAATAGAAAAATATTTGAACCTTGATTCAGCTTTGAGGATATTTCCCATATTCGACTCGACTTCGCTTCGAACCAAAAAAATGGACTTCGCATACCCCTAATTAAGAGTTAGAATTTATACTTGAATACGAATCTTGATTAAATTCAGATTTGAATTTTTGAAAATTCTCACAGGTTTAGGCTTCGAGTTGACTGTAATATGATCTTAGGCTTTTTTTAATTCCACCGACTGGCATTAAGTGCTTTTTTTTTCTATTTTTTTCTAGCATCATGTATAACTATCCATTTGGGTTATACGCATATGTACTAATTAAACTATTGTGTTTGAGATGAGAAAGTCCTAAGTTAGAGGAAGTGTACTTGCATTTTCATAGAGGGAGACTGCGAGAGTGGAAAACAATCTAGGAAAAATCATCCTATGTACACTCGACCGGGATTCAAACCCTGAGCTCCCTGTCATTGGCAGTATAGTCTATTGTGAGAGTAATGCCTTATATCATGCGGCCACAGAAGCATGTAATTGCTTATATTATTATTATTAGCACCGCGTCTTACTACCCATTTGGGTTATACGCTCTTACGCTAATGTGTAATGGAAGGGTGATTGTGAGATGAAATGAGGAACCTACAGTTTAACGTGGATTCCGAACCACGGTGGAGGCTTGGCATTCCCCACATGCACAAGATGTCTTGTCAGAGGTGAAGGAAGGGTTTGGTAATCAGATAAATCTGTGCCGGGACCGAGGATTGAACCCCGGCCGCCAGCACAGAAGTCTCTGACAACTTACCCCTAGACCACCAGGTCACCGGTAACTGCTTATAAAAAGTAAAAATATATTAGTTACAACTAACACACTACTAGATGTAAAAGCTTGGTCTTTTTTTTAAGCTTAACTTCATGGATATTAACGACTTATTTAGAGGTTAGTGATGAGGTGACTAATTTAGAGGAAGTGCATCTGCATTAGAATGAAGAAGGGATAAACAAACCACTTTGATAAATCCCATAGAAAGCAATTGCCATTAGGCTACACTTGCCTGAACTTGACACCTTAGGCTCTTAAGTTCTCTTTTTCAAACCTAAGTTGGGTTTATCAAGTTCATTTTTTATTTTTGTTTAATTTTTGTTTCACATAACATCTTGCTACCCGTTAGGGCAATCCACACTTAACTATATCAATGAGGCAGGGATGAAGAAGGCAGAATTTGAAACGACATGGACTTGCATTTTGTTAATAGTAAGGGGGAAAACTATTCAGAAAAAAAGGCCTTAGTACACCTGGCTAGGATTTAACCCTCTCCCCACCTCCCTCCCGCATCATCAGTAAACCAGACCCGTCGAGCTTGTCCTTTTAGTCCATACTTCCACCAATGCATATTTGTTTGATTAGAACTGTTAAAATTTTAACTGTTATTGCATTTTCAGGTCGCCAGAGTTTTCATTCCTTATGCTCTAAGACCAAAGAAGATGGACATGAAGAAATTGAAGGCTCAAATTTGGAGTTTGTTGGTTCATTGGAACACACGCAAGGTAAGTTGAGGTATTATGGTGAACTATGTTTCATATTCTTGTACACGTACAAAATCACACATTGCTATAGTTGAGAGATATATTTTAAACAACTTGAAAACATGTTCTTCTCTTAATAATTTACTAGGGGTGGTTCTCAAATGCTTTGAAAAAAGTTGGTAAATTTCATAAAAGAGGCGGGATATGCTTTTTCCTGAAAAATATTGGGTGGAAAACAAAATCTATAAATTTATTCATGTAATTAAATTATTTTGCGTTATTTTTTTCAATGCCAATATTTATTTTATTTATTTAAGAAATATTACAAAACCATTCACGTATGATGACCGACCAATTTACACAATCTTAACACCATGAAATCGACTCTGACTTCTTTTTATCTTCTTCACACTCTACATTGATGCCATTGGACAAAGTGTTAATGGCTGCCTCTTGAAGAAATTTGATCTCTACCTGCCCATCCCCTGACGACGTGAGTTTCATTCTATTGAAATTCATCAGGAGGTAGTATTAGTGCAAAAACCTTCTTTTAAATAAAATTAAATTAGGACATATGAAATTAGTATGTTTTGTTCTTATTATTAATATGAATGACGGTTAGAACTATAAGGCCCACATTTACCAAAAATAATATGCAAATAATATTTCAAAAATTATGCACCAACAACTATAATTTTCAGGATACATTAGACCTCTTGTTTGGTTAAGAGTAATTTCTTCTGCACCACATTTTACTACTGAGTTGGTTTTCCTACATTTAATTAAATCAATAGGTTATGCGAGTATAAACTGATAGTAAGATGCGGTGCTAAAAAATAGGCTGGGTGTATTTTAGTGAAATTAAAATGGAATGTACCCACAATTTCATAAAGGGAGGGTGGAAACCCATCTAGAGAAAAACATTTTCAATAGACTCGGTTGGGATTCTAATATTAAATTCTCTAAAACCAGTATGCCAAATTAGACAATCGTGATGATTAGTTTGCATGTCCACCAATGTAGGCTGTACATTATGTAGTCTGACACCTTAGATTAGATGTAACATGTTTGTCTTTTAATTTAAGGGTCCCGAGATAAATTTCAATACTATCCCCCCCCCCTTCCCCCTCGTATAATAGTCCTTGAATCAATTAGTATAAAACTGACACTTAGTATACTTGTAAACGAACATTTCTATCTATTCTAATAAATATGTTAAATGTGATAAAATGAAAATAGAGATTATAAAATTAAAGAATAGACTTACCACCAAAAAGCATAAAAAACAAATTCATTTTCAAAGACCTGAATTAAAAAGTGTGTATGTGTGTGTGTGTGTGTGTATAATCTCTTAGCTATAAGCATATATATNTCTATTCAACATCAAGTACTGACTTTTTATATATATATATATATATATTTGCTTATAGCTAAGAGATTATTGGTTATAAGGAATATATTTCAAATAAAAGATTTTTATCTTTAATAGTACTACAACTTTACAATGATAAATTATTTCGTATCTCGAATAGGTGCGGAGAAATGATGAGAAATTTCCCATGTGTAAGGTACACTCAAAGTCATATTCATGAGAAAATGAGAATTGCCATCTTTTTTATAATAATAATCAGTATCTTAGATATAAAATTTAATCAAAATTGTTAGAGTGAATTTAAATAAATGATTTTTTCTCTTTTTGCCTTTCAGTAAACAACCCTAAAATTTAGGGTTGGATATACGATTCCAAAAACACTTTTGGGGGGACCTTATGAAAACCCCAGATACCAAGTCTTAGCACAATCGATAAAATTGTTTCGGCTCTAGTCCGAGGTACAGACAGACAGCATTGTGAAAACAATTTTTTTGGTTTCAGGGAGTCATGAAACATCGACATTTGTCAAAATCTCTATTTCGATTTTTTTTGACGATCACAATACTTTCTCTTCGAGGTGTCGAGAAAAAGTAAAAAAAAGAGAAAGAGCAAACAAAGACAAAATATTCATGTTAAGGCACTCATTCATAAAACAAGCAAAAAGTAAACAGAATAGTCACTTATAAGCACTATAAAATTAATATATTATACTTGAAATAGCATTAAATGCATCTTAATTTCCTAAGTTTTACAATTAAGGAAAATAAAAGGGAAATAGGCAAAATCCGGTACCTAGTGATGATGCCTTGGGAATAACGCAAAGTTTAAAACTTTAACACAGACTTTAAAAGATTGGTGTTAAGAATTGGTCAGAAAAATGCTTATCATCTATTTAACCATTTGTTCCATAATGTCATGATTGTTTCATATTTACATAGTTGGTCAATGATTAGATCAGTGATTGGTATTGACCCAGATGATGATGATGATCATCATCAACTGGTTCCAGACTGTCACCGGTTCAGTTTAGTAAAATTCCTTCATTTTATTTTCTCCTTCCACCATTGTTCTTCTATAATCTCTTCCATTCTTCTTCTCCTCCTTCTCTTACTTTCAAACTTTCTTTTATCTGCTCCTCCCGTCTCTTTATTTGTCTGCCTTGCGGTATTTTTCCTAAATACTTAATTTCCATCATTTTCTTTGGTATACGCTGCTTCTCCATCCTCATAACATGGCATATTATCTTAGTCTTTCTTTCTATACTATCTTATATACTCCTCTACTCCCACTATTTCCCAGATAATTTCATTCCTAATCTTGTTTCTCCTCTTAACTACTAACAACTTCCCTTTCATCACCATCATTTCACACATTGCCTTACTAAATTTCATTTCATGCTCTTTCCCTTTCTCATTCTATTCCTGTAGCTGTCCCGGTACTTCAACTTCCGTTTCTATACTTCATCTTTCGTACCTGTACTTCCTCTTCCTTCTCCCCATATACCATCAATTCGTCAACAAACATCATGGCTTTCATTCTTTTTTCTCCATATTTTCCTGCCAATTTATTCTTGACCATTTTCAAGACTATTACAAATAGTAGTGTTGAGAGGGCACTCCCCTGCTTCACTATATTTTTTATTTGGAACCACTCCGTCCTCCCACTCTTAACACAACTCCTGTTATCCTCATACATGATTTTGACTCTCATAACTACTCCTCTTTACACTTCGGCCTCCTCCATTGCTTCCTAAACTTAATATCTATCCACGCTATCATATACCCTTACTACATCCATAAATACCATTACCAAATCCTTCCCATGTTCATATACCTTCTTTCCATCAGCTGTTATATGGCAAAGATCCATTCTATTGTAGATCTCTGTTCCTTAAATCTGTGCTGTTCCCCTTTCCACCTTCCTTTAATTTTATTTCTTATTCTCTTTTCCATTATCTTCTCATATATTTTTGTACAGTAGCACATCAATGATTTTTTTTATCCCTGTATAATTTGTACACTTCTTCTTGTCTCCTTTCTTGAAAATAGGTATATAATGCTCTTTTTCCATTCTTCCGGTATCTTGTTCTCCATCCAAATCACGCTCAGAACCCTCTTTAACCATTGTATACCTGCTTCACCTGCAGCTCTTATTGTACTTCCACAGTCACTTCGTCCACACCCACTACTTTTCTTTGTTTTATCCTCTTCAATGTGTCCTTCACCTCTATGTGGGACATATTTCTTCCTCTTCTGCCATTTCTTCCTGCTCCTTTGTTTCACTCTCATCTCTTTCCTCTTCCGGGTTGAACATCTCAAAATATCTCATCCATAGTTCCTTTTCTTCCTCTCCTCTCTACAACGTTCAAGCATCTATTACTAAAATCATTAAAAATTAGTTTCATATAGTGATAACAAGGCCTGGTTTTTGATGACATGTGATCTTTTATATATATATATATATATATATATACACATCACAGACAATGCTCATGTGCACATAAATTTCGTTCATGAGCCCCTGGTTTTGGAAATGATTTTTTTACACGTCATTATTTGGTTATTTTTAGGCATTTTAAGTCTTTTTAGTCATTAATCTTCAATAATATACCTATTTTTAAATACTATTGGTAGTTAATAGATGCATAAATATTCAAACAAAAAATTATTTATTACATATAGTTGTCCGAATGGGAAGATAATGTAGGCACTGAACTTGGCATCCTCTTTTCATGTATGGTTGGAAAATACACATTCCTGGTGAGACACTACAATTAAGATTTAAAAAAAGAATGATATTATATATGGAGCAGAAAGCAAGAGTTTAGTTGTTCAAGGCATCACATTTGTTAAGATATATATATATATATATATGTAATGTTTTTATTAGGGGTGTGCAAAGGCCACTTTTTAAATGCGAAGCGAAGTCAAAGTGAAACTTGCAAAGAAAAGTTAAAGTCGAATCTACCTAGGAGTTTGGTTGTTGTCACTTAACACTACTTTATATTATATATTAATTATTTTTATAGAGCTTTTCAGTAACAAGGGCTAGAAAAATTTCCTTATTTGTTACCTAAGGATTATATTAGTAATTAATGCACACAGGCTTAGTGGTATACTTAGTTACTTAAGAATTAAGTTTTAATTTTTACTTATATCATAGAGTTCATAATATTATTTTTATTTGACCTTCGACCTCGACTTTTCTAAGCTTCACACACCATTAGCTTTTCTTATTTTTATGTCATCAAAGTAGAAGCTCTGGTGATAACAATTATCCACTTAGAATAGTTTTTCCTCTTTGTTATAAATTTGTAAAAATAATTGGTCAAACTTTCAATCAAAACTGAATAAACTGAATTACAAAATAATTTATTTTCAAAAAATGAGATTTTTTTAAACAAAAAAGGCCAAAATATGTGACTACAAAAATATAACCTATTTTTATAATATGTATATTGCTTAATTTTTATTTTTTTTTAATCTTCAGGAAAAAGTTCAACCACCTACATATGATTCCACCAAAGTGGAAGGTGAAATACGTTTCACTGAAGTGTTCAAAGAACTACCTTCAAAACTATCAGCCACCATGATAGAAAACCTGAGTTTCCCGTTGGCCTACATAGCACTGCTGCACTTAGCCAATGAGAAGTGTCTTCTTATTGTTGGTGATGAGAATTTGGAAGATCTAATGGTTTCACAAGATTTATAAGATAGAGAGTGCCTTAGGATTTATCAAATATTCAAATATAAATTTATGAAAGATATTTTATATTCAATTAACTTTATTAGTTAAATGTACAATACAAAAGTAGTTTTGAATGCTAAAGAGTTTTTTTATTTTAAGGATAATTATAAAGTTTATTCAATCAGAAAATTAAAGTTCAACACTAAGTCATAGTGAAAACAAAATTATGATTGACTAACCTTGAAATAGGAGATGGTAACTTATTTATAGATATATACTTATAAACAGCTCAAGAAGCACAAAATGTATCATAAATCATTTCTCCAGGCAGAAGACCTTTATAATTAATATTTGTGACATGCTAAAATAAATTATTAGTAATATTAGTTTATATTTTTATAGAGGTGGGTCAAATATACTCTTTATCTTATTAAAATCCTAACTTTACCTACAAATCCTGATTCTGAATCCAAATCTTAGTAAATATGGTGTACTTAAAGGACTCATTTCCTCACATTGCTAGCTCTTTTTTATCTTTATCTCTGATTTTGTTATTAGTAATAATAATATTAAAAATAAAAATTGTAACTAAATGTCAAAACATCTGTTTTATAATACATTTATTATTGCATTCATACATTTAACTAAGGTGGTAAATTAACGACCAAGGGTATTTTTATTAACTAAGGCCTAAAATTATATTTGACTAAACCACCAACAAGCAGTATAATAATTCTAAAAATAAATCTTGTTCCAAAATTTTATACATGATTAAATTATTTTTCAAGTCTTAAGTCTTTTTTTGTATCCCCAAATTAAAATATTTTTAAAACTAAAGGAATTCAAAGGCCCATTCTCATTATTTCTGAAAATAATAAAGGGAATCTACCTCCATCTTGGCAAATCTCATGTTTAATGTGTTACATTTCATCTTTTATTTTTCACAATAGTTTGTTTTATTTTATTTCTGTTTTAAGGGCTATTAACATTCTTCATTATGAACATCAGACCTTTTTTAGTCACAATAAACTTTTATTTCTTCCTGATTTTAAATAATTTTTAAATCTATTCAACATCAAGTACTGACTTTTTATATATATATATATATATATATCAATTATGCATCATCATGAATAGTTTCCAGCCATTGGCTGGATCTGTTTGGAACATAAACCTCTCCATCATCTTCTTTCTCTCCACCACCTTTCTTCCTCCACCTTGACCCAGTCCTCTTCTCTTTTATCCATACTCCTCTACACTCCCTTTGGCCACCTGTACCTTGGTCTTCTTCTTGGCCTCCTCTCTCCCACTTCGCCAGCAAACATCGTCTTTGGTATCTTCTTCTCCAATCTTCTTGCATGGCAATACTACCTTAGTTGTGACTTTTCAATCTTGTCCTGCACTGCTTATTCCTTAGCTCTCTCATATTATCCATTCTTGTCAATCACAGGCTTGAATTTTGCTCCATACTGCTCCTTAATTACCCACGTTTCCGCTCTGTTTGTCAATATTGGTACAAGTTCTTGTAGCTTACTCCATTACACTTCTTTAACACATCCCTTTTCCAAATAATTAGACTTATCACACTTAAAGAAAAAAAACTTCTGCTTACTTTCCTCGCACTGATTTCTCTTTTGTTCCTTCCACAATCCTCTATCACACTCATCAGGTATTTAAAGCTTTATACTACCTTCAACCGCTCTCCCCCCCTATTGTCACACCAGTCCTGCAGATGTCTCAATTCCTTGTATTTATCACCATCTCACTTTTCCCTACATTAAACCTCATTCCATATCCCTCCACCTCTTCATCCTATGCATCCACCTGCTCTTGAACTTCTTTCACCTCATTGGCCCATACTATCAGGTCATTCACACACTCCATTGTTTTCATACTCCCCTCCCCAATCCTTTCTACCACTTCTTTTATTATTTCATCCATCACTACAACAATCAATTACTTATGATTTTATTAAATTGAATTGAATATATAAAAACAACCATTCACTTATAATGTAAATTTGATATTTTTTTTATGAAAATGAGAGACTGTGTAACTCCATACCAACCTAAAAATTAAGTGAACATTTTTATATAAAAAGTAATATAATTTTAAATATATGACAAAAGCAACCTCATGTTTCCAAACATTTGAGACATAACCATGTTGGTTTCATGTTATTGTAAATCTACACAAATTAATATATTTTACATTTTGGAGTGAACTGAGTGAGATAAGTCAAAGAATTATGTACTTTTAAAAGCTCCTGCGCTCAAGTATATTCATAAGTTTAAAATCTTGACGATTATATACTTGTGTATTTTAAAAGTGAAATAGTATATTGAAAATATCACTAGTCAAAAGAAACATAACATTTATTCACCCCATCTTTAAAATGTGAGATTTTAAAAATCTATTTAAACAACAAATGTTCTTAAAATAAGAAGTAAGAACAGCACTCAAACAAAAATATAGTACAAAAACCAATTAAAATCGTTTTAATTATATAATATTTCCCCAAAATATGCCTCCTTAACTTTATTTACCATTTAAGAAAATGCAAAAATCACAAGCCATTAAAACTTGAAATTTTTCATATTTCGTTTATTAGTACTATATCACTTCTCTTGTTCCAATTCTTTCCTTTATGCACAGTTGTGTATGTGCCATGTATGAGCTCTCGCTACAAACTATCTTATTTTAAAATTTATTTTATTTTATTTTTAATGCTTGTAAAAGTTGATGTTCAGACTTTAAAATGAAAAGTAAAGATTATTAAAATAATATTTCTAGTAGTCAATATGAAATAGTAAAGGCTTTTTTATTTAAATATGCCAAGTTTGCTAAAATACTTACTGCAATGTTGACCAACAATGATTTTAGACAAGTTAACCAATATAATTCTATAACTAAAATTATCATCTAATGCTGGTTTTGTAGTATTACATATCATACAAGTTTAAATGTCTTAAGTTCTAAAAGAATCACTATGTGTTCTCAATGTTAAATTTTTAACTTAACTGAAATTATAATTTTAAAAAGGGCCCATGTAAAAATAATGATTATTCAAATATTTAGTGATTTATATAGTTATTTTTCTTTTCATTGCCTTGTAATGGCAATGCAACTTTAGTTTATTCAAAATGGATGACAATTGACTATATTGAATAATCTTATTGGTCAAAAGTAGTTTTAAAGCTCTATTATGTTATGAATGTCAAATTCAATATTAATTTTACCAATCTGTAAAGTTACTGAATAATTTAAAAGTGCAACTGCCGATATTTTCTAAATTAATTAGCTTATATTTACCATTGCATTATAAAAAACGATCTTTATGTACAGTACATAAAGAGGATGCCCATAAATAACAAGCCTACAAAACTTTTGATCTTGATCCCTAGCTTTAATGATAAGCTTGACTCGAAGCTCAAAATCTGCTTACTCGCAAACCCCTGATATATTATATCTGACTATTTATAATTTTCAGGAGAAAAAGTTATGTAACTAATTTTTTTACTTCATATTCGACCTATCTTTACATATTTGTAGTAAAGTCGAATATTTTTAAGTGTTTGCTTAGTCTTATAATATTTTTTTAAATGTCAGGGAGCATAAATCATTATTTAACCTTAGATATGCAAGCGACTGATTCACACAGCTACTGAACATATGTCAGAACCAAGCTCTATTGACAACTGGCCTCACCATTTTGTGTGACACTTGTACTGGGAACAAATACTTTTCCCTATTATAGTTATATAAATTATCTCTTTAATATATCACACAAATTAAATTTTATTAGTTTTAACATTTAGTCTTATTGTATGCAACCCAGTAGTTTACAAAATATTGCTTTCAGTATGTACATTAATTGTCTTGTGTGTTATTGGTAGTGTCAGTCAAAACATAAAAAGTGTTAAACTTATTTGGTTGAACTCGTATCGAAAAACATGTCCCTTTTTGCGATCATTAGTGTAAAACACATTAATAAATATGTGAGGTTTTAGTAACAAAAGGCATTACACAATTTTACCTAAATTTTACAACCGTTTGCCCTATTCCTTAAACAAAAAATAATTACAAATATTGTGTTAAACAGTTCAGTAATTTAAAATAATGCATAATATATGATCATAGTTTATTTTCACAATAGTCTTTACTAAATAGATAAAGCTATACTTTATGTTTCATTTTATGTACAAAATCTTAGACCACAATTTAGTCAATTTTCCTTTTATTAATGTAGGAATTTTAGTCTCGGTTGGTTAATGAAGGTTTCTCATAAAAATTCTTGTCCTGACTAAACAGCTGATTTCTTCAACTAAACACTAAAAATGAGTTTTTTTTAAAATTTATATTTGTTAAGAATTTAAATACTTTTAATTGCTATGGTGGTTGGTTGGTCTAAAGCATCACTCTAGCAATAGACTGAACTACTGATGACGAGATTGAGATTTGAATCTAGGTTTGGTGTACTGAGGATGATTTTTCCTAAATGGTTTTACACTCTTCCTGCATGTAGATATGGTTACACTACCATTGATGTGCCTCACTGTTCAGTCGGCCTTAGTATCTTTTCTCCGCACTTGCACTGGCCGCGCCACCCTCCCTCTCTACTGCCTGGACCCCCCTCCCCCCCCCATTCACACCATGTTTTCTGAGCCGTCCGTGACGACTCCACCTCAGCACACAGCGCCAGCGCTCGCTATTGGCTCGCGTGATGGACACTGTAACGTTTTCTCGCGCCAATAGGAAGCCCCTGTTTTCCCCATTGGTCAAGGCCAGGCAGCAGTAGAGGATATATAACACGGTGACTTCTGGAGCTGGTTTAGTGGTGACCCAACCCTGGCGAACCACCGTTACGAAAGAGCAATAATAAATCGTCATTATTTTTGGAAAGAGCATTTTCATCATCACTCCCTAACCTTCCACAACTATCCCCGACCTCCCACCGCGACTCCGTGTTGCCGGGACTGTTCCCCTGCCTCCCACCGCGACTCTGTGTTGCCAGGACTGTTCCCCTGCCTCCCACTGCGACTCTGTGTTGCCGGGACAGTTCCTTTACCTCCCACCGCGACTCACGTTGCCGGGACAGTTCCCTCACCTCCCACCGCAACTTCGTGTTGCCGGGACTCTGCCCTAACACCCTCCAACCTTGATCGACCCTTCCGACGGTGAACTCACGGGATGGGATACACCCGCCGCGCCAGCAAGGCCCACCGACAGAAGACCCTAAAGAAGACGGCGACAACGAAACAATACTCCACCCGTGGACCCATCTTCTACGATCCCGACCGCAACCACCAGACCCCCGAACGCCAACACTCTGTTCCAGCATCTTCAAGAGTCCCTGCACCCGAGTTAACCAACTCCTCCCCTCGTCTTCCCCTCTCACCAACCATCCGACCCCCACCTACTCCGATTTCCCCCTTCAGCCCTGAGGGCTACCATCTGCACGCCCTGGCCACCCCAGAACCCGCCTATGTTTTCTCCCCCATCTCCCTTCCCTACCCCCATCCACTGGACCCGCGAGATCGACGCCTAGAAATCAATGTCACCCAGAGACTGGACTTCGACTAGACAAAACCAGTTACCCCGAAGTACCAGTAAAGGGATAACACCTTTATATTCAACCTGATTTATTTTAACAAATTTGCATAGTTAAAACATAAGCGTACAACATGAAGGGGTTGTAAGATGTGGGGCTGGAAAAAAAACCCACTTTATTTTCTACTGAGATATTTTCCATGAAAACTTTTACTATATCTTTAGCCAATACAAGGTTTCATATGTATACATAGACCCCCTAAAGGAGGTGGGGGTCCAGACCCCAAAACCCACCTTTATATGCCTTCCACTAGTAGGATATATATTCTGATGTTCCAACACACCTTGTATATATGAAAATAGACACTAATACATTTTTATCGAGTTTAAATGTTGTCGTCTAAGTGATATTTGTGGTGTTCTTTTGGTATGTGGACATGTTTTTGTAGTGGTGCATTCATAAACTTAGTGGGGAAGGAGAGGGGCATACAATCAAGGTCGTAGTCAGAATGAAATTTTATGAGAAAGGGGGGAGCTAGCCACATGAGCCCAAGTAAATTTACTATAGTTAAATGCCTTCTGAAGACATTTGAAGTTTTTTTATGATAGTCTAGGACAACTATTTAATTTAGGTAAGCATTGTCTATTACCTTTTTCTTAGTTTACAGTAGGTAGCTAAAATCAAAAATCACTTGCATGTGCTAAGTCTATACACTACTCTTTAGTTCATAAATAAATGCTGAAAATAATTTATAATACTTTCAAAAAATCACTTTTATTACTAATTTTATAACTTTTTAATATGTTCGCTCTTTTTAAACGAACAAATAACAATTATTTTAAAATATGTATATTTTCTAAATTAACAGCTATTAAAGTTTGTAGGATTTTTTGATCTACCATTATTAGATTAAGCTGCTCAAGTGGGATACTCTTGGAACCGTTTAATAAATGTGAATTGCTACCACCATACAGTATTAATTGTTATTCATTTGGTACAGTATATGTTTTAAATTAATTAAAGTGAAAATAATTTTGTTATGCTACCCCGATTCTCACTCCCGCTCACCCCCAATAAGAGCTAGCAAGCCTATGGCACTATGCCTCAATGTGTTTACTAACCAGTTCTGGTTGATTTGTCAGTTTAAATCCCATTAAAGTCGAAGTCACTTAATATGAAATTGGCTGTAATACAAGGGGTTCTGTAGTCTACCTAAGTGTGGTCCCAGGAGTAGCAACCCTTATCATATTTAGAGCCTTAAAACTACTGATGTACTTACATAAGCATGGTGAATAGTAGTTAGTTATTTTCTTGTCACTTTATTTTATTATAGTTTAAACAGCAAGGCAGTATTAATTATAATTTAATTTACTTATGACCTTGTGTACAATGTATCATAGCTATACAGTTTTTTAAATTGGGAATTTGAGGGGCACTCATAATATGCAAAGCGGTGTACCTTTTTGAATATCAAGTCGTAAGCCAAGCCTTAAAATGTAGTTAGTGAAAAAACTTATATAATGGGTTCTATATTTTTGTGAAACTTGATTAAATTTAAGTTTTTTACTAAAATTATTTATGGTCTTGGGAAGGGGAGGCAAACTCCTACCCCCTCTCTCGAGTCCACACTGGGTTTTTTGTAAATGCAAGTTTAGCTTTGTACAAACAACATTCATAATATGAATTTGGTCATTTCCTGAAAAAAGTATCTTAATTATTTATGTCCAATCCATGCACTTTTGGTCAAATTTTGGTTATCAAAAACTGGTAAATTGAATATGTCAAACCATTCATTGAGTAATTTTAAAATGCTTGCAGTTGGAAGTACATCTATGGTAAATTTGCTTCTTTTAAAGGCATAAACTAGTCTGCTACTGCTAGTCCATAGGCTCGATTCTGACATTTTCCCCTCTCTTGGCTGACTTTGGGGACGCACAGGCACCTACCTAGTATATTCTTAGTATCATGATTCAAACAAAATATCACTTAATTTAGTTTTGTTACTTCTTCTTTCCTAGCAGAATATGGCCCACAAGATTACACATTTTTTTTACTGTTGGTAAAAAAAATTACTTCACTGGCATGAATGCACAATAACTTGAGCCATTTTGAGGGATCAATAAAAAGCCAATGTAGTTATCTACAGTCAATTCTTGATTCTACGACCACGGGAATAACGTCCCTCTTGAAGTAACAACCCTTTTTTGGGGAACCATAAATATGTGGAAAAAAAGGTCGAACATTTTGAGGAAATCAGCCGTGAAATGTGTTTGTTGCACTTATTTATGTCGCTCGGTTGAGATTATTTTTGTGGTCACTGAATTGCTACTAACTGGGGGTAGGTCAGGTATAAAAATGGACACCACCCTATCAATGCCAGCCAATAGCACTTGACTCGGTCCAGCCCCTCCCACAAGCAAGACAATGTTTCCCTGCGCGCGACTGCGGCTACATCACGCGCCAGGCTTGTTTTTGCCATTGTTATTAGGATTCTCGGTATGGTTATGTTTTTGGTTTGATTTTGTGAACAATTTTTGACGATCCACACTATTGTTTAATATTGTTATTTCAATTTGGTTACATTTTTGTTTTGATTTTGTGAACGATTTTTGACGACCTATGCTATTTTTTAAAATTTGATGATATGAACTTATAGTTTTGACGAAATGAGTGGAAATAAGACCCTTATGACGCTCATGAAGAAGTACGAAATCATCCAGGAAGTGGATGAGAAGAAGATTACTAAGACGGATACTGTGCGGCGGCGTGGCATCCTGAAGTCTACACTTTTCACGATTCTCAAAATGAGAGAAGAAATTGTGAATGCAGAAGGAAGGCCACAATGCAAAGCCAAAAATTTGAAGGGTGCATATGCGAATCTGGAGCAAGATATGCTGGAGTGGTTCAGCCAGCATAGAGTGCAAAATGTGCTTATAAACAGACCGATGATGCAGAGGAAGGCCAAAAAAAATTCCCTGAGGTTAGGTATAGAAAACTAATTGATCAAGTGGTTGGCTAGAGTGTTTAAAAGTGCATCAAAGCACATACATCCACAAGGTCGTTGGGGGAAAGCGCTACTGTCAAACCAAAAAATGGTGAGGGAGTGGATGCCCTTGCTCCGAAACATCCTTAGGCACTATCAGCCTCAAGATGTATACAACACTGACGAGCTGAGGAGGTTCTACAACCTCATGCTAGATCACACTCTTGCTGTGAAAGGGGAAGTACAAAGGTGCGAAGAGGAGCAAGGAGCACCTCACCGTCCTTCTGTGCTGCAACATGGATGGCAGTAATAAGATGAAGCCCCTCATGATCGGGAAGTTCAAGTAACCCTGGGGTTTCAAGGGAAACATCCTGCCTTGTGACTATGATTTTAATAAGAAGGCATGGATGACCTCGAGGGTGTTCTTGAAGTGACTTCAAGGCTTCGATTTGAAGATGGACGCCGCAAATAGAAAAGTCATGCTCTTCGTCGACAACTGCCTCGCACATCCTGCTCTCGACAAACTCAGGGAACAATGAGCTGGTGTTTCTGCCAAAGAACACCACCAGCATGCTTCAGCCCATGGACCGGGGGATAATCCAGCAAGTGAAGGTAAAGTTCCACAAGATGCTTGTGTGGAGTATGGTGTGGAATCTCGACATGGGCAAGGAGGTCAAAAAGTGGGGCGTGTTCAGAGCCTTGGAGAGAATTGTCGCCAGTTAAAGGGCCGTGAGACCGGTGGTAATCGCCAAATACTTCTGACATGCCCAATTTGTCCTACCAGTCATAGAAGAGACTTCAGCCTATGTGGTTCCCGCCGTTGCCAAAGCCAAAGATCCAGACGACCCACTGCCAGTGGATGCCAATTCTCAGCCAGGCCCCTCCACGGAACCATAGCCTGGCTCATCAACAGCACCTTTGTCTGCCCTCCTGACTTTCCCTTGGCTGTGCGACAAGGAAACATGCCAGAGATTAGCCCCAGACTGCACATATGAGGATTACATAGCAGCAGACGATGACATCACAGTTTGGGGCACCCACGACAACGCCGATATAATCAGGGAGCAGCAGGAGTCCAGTGATGAGGAGGGGGAGGAAGAAATGCAAGAAAAGTCTGAAGGTATCCCCACCACGAAAGATGTTCTGAAAGCGGGGAACATCTACTCAAGAGCACTTAAGAGCCAGGGCGCTAGCAAAGAGCTGTGGTTCCAGTTCTATAATGTGAAAGACTTGGTCACGCAATCTGGCGGGCCTCCATAATGGACTTCTTTGGAAACAGGTAGGAATTTTTCATGTGTATTCTAAAAAAAATGCAACTTTTGCTATGAGGGTCAAGGGTGGAACAAAAGCGGTTAAAATTCCAATAATGACCCCTTTGAAATAACGACCCTTTTCCAGGGAACCGTGAAATGTCGTGAAATGTCGTAGAATTGAGAGTTTACTGTATTGTTCTTCTATTATCAACTAAATTGGGGTATAGCTACCCATCTTCTTTATAGCTTTATTTATTGTGATGGGGTAGGGGTGGAAGAGTGTTAGACCATTTTAGAAACACTACCCTCAGTACACTCTTCCAGGATAAAAAAAAAGACTGAGCTTGATGTTTAGTTTGCTTTTTTATAGGTTTAAACTTTGTATCTGAGCAATATTCAATGCCCTTCATTATAAAATGAAATTGATAGTATGGGACTATTTTTCATCTTATTAAATAAACATAAAATTAAAAAACCAAAATTAAAAATATAATTCATTCATCAGGTTTTTTATTTATTCAAGTAAAGACTACAGAAATCCAAACTTTGAATAAATTTATTGTTTGAGTAGTCTTTTATCAGATAGTAATAATCATCATCATCAGTTTTTATTTCTAGCTTCCAGGTGTTGTTGACAGATGATCTCAATTTAGTAAGTGTTCAGTTACTGGGTCCAGATGTTCTCCCAGATCTTTCCTTTCACTTATACATCTTTTCTGATCTGGTCGCTACATCTTCTTATGGCTTTCCCAAATCTCCTTATAGCATTGATGTTCTTGTAATAGTATTTCTTTGTTTTCCATTTATTTGTCATTCCCTGTAGAAGACTGAACTGTCTTGGCTTGGACCTCTCAATCGTTTCTTCCAGCATATTTGTTACTACTGCATTTTCTCAGGTTTTATTGTTCTGGTTCTAGTTTTTTCTTGTTCTTTGTAGGGATGTATTAATAAATATAATTTCTAATGTTTAATTCAGCCTGTATTCCTCCTGCTTAATGTGCGTGTTTCTAAACCACATGTCATTGGTACATATTAGGATCCTTATATATCTATATATAATTAATTTAGAGTTATGGGGTACTTTGCTTTCCCAGGACAAATTTCAAACCTGGTTGTAGAACTGGGCTGCTTTTTGTGTTCTTTGTACTTACATTCTTTACCAAGCAGTCGGTGATTACAATGCTGCTTGGGTACTTTAATTTTTTGACCGAATGTAGCTGTTCACCTTCAAGTACTATTTGTGTTCATATTCCTTGTCTGCTAGTTGTCATCTCAACAATTTGATTTTGAAGGATTATGATCCATATATCATGATGGATTAAATAGCAAGGCTATTATATTTGTTAGTTATGGATATAGCCAAATCTATGTATAAAGTTCTTTAAATTGAAAAATTACACCTGAACAAGTGAATCTAATCCGAGACCTTTGGCATCGTACGCCAATACTCTAACCACTGAGCTATCTAGGCATTTTGTTTTGGCTGATATTCTAGTGAAACTTTTAATTTCTCATGATATTGCTTCAGTTTTGTTTGTATTTCTTCTCCCCATACTATTAATTCATCTGCAAAGGATAAACTCTTCAAGTCCCCTTTTGTTTTTTGTTTCATTGACCTAATAATATTTTTTGTAACTAATGAATAGTAAGCATGGCAGTGCAATTCCTTGTTGTACTCTTGTTGTATTTAACCAGTCTGAGATTCCAATTCCAATTAACACATGGTTATTACTTTGCTGGTAAAGCATTTATTTTTTATTGAGTAGCTGGTCTGATACATATCAACTTTAAAATCCAAATACATTCCAGATTTGGATTCAATAAAATTTAATTTTAAATTTGAAACTAAAGGTAATATTTTTTAAGAATTAAATTTTTTATAGAAATTATTATTGATCATGATCCATTGTTAAAAGAGTGTGGCCAAAGATCATGAAAACCATGAATTGTACTTTGAATTTTGAGCATCGAGAAACACCCTGGGTAAACTGGTTGAATTTTGTAGTCTGGCTAGAATTTAAAAATATTAAGGGCCTTTGTTCAAGAGTGTGCTTTATGAATTTTTCTAAACTCAATTTGATTTTAAATTTACAGAAAAATCACATTTCTTGACATTTTTTGCACTAACACCGCTGTAAAAATGTTTTGTCTGGTTAATCAAAAGTCGGTTAACATGCACATTTACAGTCAGATTCAGAAAAAAAGGAAATTTGGTTGACAGTTACATTTACTATTTTAATTCTAATAAATGTAATTGTCAAGTCGTATGTCTAGCTGTCACTTTTTATAGATTGTATCAATGCCTATAAAATAACACCAATGATATTAAAATTATATCACTGTTGACAATAAAATATGTTTGTATTTTATAAAAATTTCTTTCCAGCAAAATCCTTCTAGAGTTTGTGTGTTGCCATTGTGAGGTTAGTCAGTGGCAGTGGAACTGGGGCCTCCATCCCCTGCCGGCTTTAATGACTTTGCCCCCCTAGCCCACTCTTCTGGAATACACTTTCCCCCTATGTATATCTTACTCCTTTCTGATATTCTTGAATATAAAGCTGAAAGGCGGCCTTTTATCACACTCCAATTAGCATCTAGAGGCATCCAATTAAAAAAAAACTGCCAGTAAAGCATTACTTCAAATAATTCCTAGAGGAATGTGAGTCTTCAAAAAACATTCACGCGACAACCACTTCAAGAAGTTTTTAGGTGTATACAAAAGGTTTTTGATGATTTTAGAAGCTATTTTGAATAAGTTTTAAAGAAGTAAATATTAAAGAATTTTCAATACCTATTATTTTAATATTTTAGAAATAGTTTTATCATATAAAACATAAAATTAATGATTGTAATATACAAAAAGAACACAAATATACCGACATTTACATTAATATATTGATGGTATGACTTAAGACAACTTTTTATTTTAAAATATACTACAAACTATGAAAAAGCAAAGGAAATAGCAAGTAAATATTTAAGATTATACCTTTATAAATTTGTATAGATATGTAATAATTTAACTTTTTTTTTCTAAATAAGAAGCAAGTAGTTTATTTGTATCAAATAATACTTATAATTAGAAAAAAGAGGTAGCATAATTTTATTTAAAATTATAGGCCTTCCATAAAATGTCAAATGTGTTTAAAATCTAAATAAAGTTATTAAAAACCCACACAATATTTTGAAAAATGTCAACCCATAGACAATAATCAAATCTGAGGTGTTTGGGTTTACCACACCAATGACCTAGAGTCACTTTTCCACAATTATTTTAAGCTAGGGCGTTGAGTGAAGTATTTGGCTACCTAGTGTTATGAACGATCGTTCCTAGTTTTCTTTTTTTTTGGCACAAACACAAAACATTACAAAGTAGCACAATGATAAATAATTATGTGAGTTATATATGTGGGTAAATGCACTATTTGAAAAAATAATAACTTCTAGTACTAATTTGCCTTTGAAATAAATAAATAAAAACTATCTTTAAAGATACTGTTTTTGAGATTTAAATTATTTTCTCTCTGGAGGAATTGAAAATTGGGAATCCTGTGCACTTGTATTATATTCACAATTTTATTTTTTGTTAATGAAGAAAGATTATTATTACTACTCACAGTTTTTGTAATTGGAAAATTGTGTATTTATTATATATTTATTTTGCAATCTATAAATATTTTATTGGTATATAACTCACATTATTTTTACACACGATATTAGATCAGGATGAGGGAGAGATCTAATAAAATGTATCGAGTCATTGCTAGCTATAAGTGTATCCATGTGATAATATATTGATAATTAGCTAAATCAACAGGTATAAAATGAGAGGGACAGCATCAGAGGGGGTGTGGATGGCAAAACTTGAAGTTCTATGGTGTAATCTTTATTTTAGGGGTGGCCTCGGGATTGTATCATGTGGTATAATATAGGACAGCATCTTGGGGACACATATTTAAATAAAGGAATGCAGATTTTGGACTGTTGAATGAGAGGCACATAAATGACTTATGAATTGTAAATAGTATTTTTTATGCATTTAATTTTCTTAATCTAGTCACTTTATTTAACTATTTATATTCACACCTACAGAGTAGATATTTTCCCTGACGAAATATTAAATTTTGTATTTATGTTTATAAGTATATCATCTATGTTTACTTTGCAAGCACTAGCATTGCTCTTGTCTATCAACTATCTAGTCCCCAAGTAAATCCAACACTTGATGCACAGCTTCATCAATTACCTTTTTCACGAGCGTCTTATCATCTGCCAATTGTTTCAATGCTTCAAGCTTATATATAATCTCTCCAACAGCCTTCTTGTCAACAAACATTATCGTGCCTTCCAGAATTTCATCAATAGCACTTTGTATCACCTGCTGGCTATCTTCTACATCTTCTCTCTCAAGGTTAGATCTTGATGTTTGTAACTTGTTAACAACACCTTGTAAAATATCCTTTACCTCCTCTTTTTCATCAACAGTTCTTGTTGTATCTGTAGTGTTAATTGATTCTCTTGTGTCAATACTTGTAGTTGAAGCGTATTGTAAATCATATCTCTTTATTCCCTCAGTTGAATGAGGTGAATCTTGAGAATAATGTTTAATGAAAACAACATTTTTATTGCTCTGCATGTCACCACTAGTTTGAGTGGGTGCAATTATAGGCGGCAGCGGGGAACGATACCTCCGCTTCATCTGGTTTATCTCATTCTTCAGTCTTTCTCTATGACACTCCTGGTCATTCACAATCTTCTCTAGTTTCTCTAGGTCCTGCCTTTGTTCTAATTCTCTATCTATCGGCAGGTGTTCCTTCAGGTATGCCTGAGATCGCAAGATAGCTTCCAATTTATTCTTTTCCTCCTCCAGAATTGTGAGCAAAATGAGTTTCTCTGTGTTCTCTTGCACAGCTCGAGATAAACTCAATTGTTTCTCCTTTACCAAGTAGTGTTTGGCTTTAAGGTGGATCTGGTAGTCTCGTTTCATCTAAAGCACAAAACAGTTTTGGATGAATTTTTGTTTCTATATGTATTCATATATAACTATTCATGGTTATTCGAGGTATTTAATGTGCACTTTCTAAACCAAACTAATATTATCAGCACATGACTTAGGTTATTTTTTATATATATATATATTTTAGCGCCACATCTTACTACCCGTTTGGATTGTATGCCGTGATGAACTAAATCAAATACCTATAATTTATTTTCTTTGTAGTTTAATTAAGTGGGCTAAATTGTGATATTTTAATGTATTAGCGTTTTAAATAAACCTTAAATTGATTTTTTTAAATACAAAAAGAACACCAGAACTACTTTAAAATTGATGGAATTATAGCTCTATTATTAGAACATTCCGAAATAGTTTTCCACTCTCCACTAGGTAAAAAAGAAAGTAAAGGGGATCCACATTGTACATCTTTCTAATTACTAGTTAAATTATGTTCATATACAAAGTTATGGGACAGCATACATCACTGATATGAGACTTCATGTCTGCAATGAGTCGTCTTAACAATGCTTCCTCCACCACATCAAGTTCAATGACTCCACCGAACTTATTCTCCATGCACTCTTTTATCTCCTGATTGAGACGAGCAATCTCCGCCTGCATGTTGAGGCAGTCACTGTTCAAACGATGGAGATGCTTTCTGTTCAGTTGATGCCACTCTTTCAGCTGCCTCCTCTCTCGCTCAAGCTCTTTGGGACGAGCCTGTATTTGGGTTAATGCCTTCTTCGAGAATATAAGAGTATCCTTGAAGTGGAGAAAACCGAGCTCCCCATCGATGTTCTGAATTTGGTCAAGGTTTATTTGTACTACGCAATCGACTTCGTTCAACTTTTGTTGCTTCTTCCTTTGGAAAGCCTCAAGCTCTTCTTGGGATTCTTTCAGTGCAACCTTCACAGTTTTTAATCGTTTACTTACGGTTTCAAACTCTTTTTTCAACCCTTCCATCTCCCGCTTCTCCTCCGTAACATCATGTTCTATTTTGTGTCTTTGGTCCCTGAGGTTAAATGTCGTCTGGTAAAGTTCTCTGTCACATCCTTCGGGGCACTCCGACTCGTCTAATTTTATTGGACCAATATCCCCTGATTCTATGCTAGCAACATCATCTTCCTCTTCTGTGGATGTATCATCAGATGCTGTAGATTCTTCATCGGAATCGTCAAGGTTGAGAGCACGTGGCTCTTTGTATTTCTTCTTGAAGATTTTTTTCAAGAAATCTGCGAACTTGTTATCAGCTATTGTTTCCTGGAAATTTACTTGGATTTGTCGCTCACTCTCCAGCAAAGTGTCAACTTTCCTCGTTCGGCTCTCAATCTTACTTTGAGTATTCGTTAAATGTACATGTATGTCGTGTTTCTCGTTCACGTTACTGTCGACGCGCTCAGAAATTTCATTCTCGGCTTCTTCAAAGTCTTTCAAAATACATAATTCTTGCTCAAGTTTCAGCAGATGAATTTCAAGGAATTTGGCTTTTACTTCTACTTCTATTTTTGTATTGATTAAAAAATCAATGTGCTCGTCAAACTGTTTCACTGACTCATTGATATCACGAATATGCTCATCTTGTTGAAACTGTTTCTTGCTGTTTCTTATTTTAGAAAGCTCTATTTCCCAAGTTGTAGGAGTGTCATCTTCTTGTGATAAATGCTTTAGAGTTTGTATACTAACGAGAGATTTTGACTCAAATATTTTTAGAGGAAGGGTTAGAATCGTGTGGTCGGGAGAGAGTTTAGTACCCAACATTTCATGCTCGGAATCAACTGGCAAAATATCTCTCTTGTCTTTCTTGCCCTCTTGTTTTTTCTGCATACTTTTCAATTCATTCATTTTCATCTCATAGGCTTTTTCTGGGAACAATACTTCCTCGTTTATGGTTGGTAGCTTTGGAACTTCTTTCATCTGTCGAGGTGGGACTTCACGATGAATCGCATAAATTCTTTCTGCAAGATGTTTGCATTTCCTTATTAGTGCTACTTTCATTGAACGTGCTGTTAAAACTTGCTGATTGAATTCTTTTTTAAGATTAAAGAGCCTTTCTCTTGCATTTAAAACATGTTGGTACATTTTCTGGGTTGACATGCGCATATGAGGAGGCACTCTATAGTCAGGTGCTGCTTTCAACTTGTAATCGCCGACTGTCCTCTCAGCTTCCTGAGTAGCAACGACATCGTCCGGGTGGTTAACATTTTCATTTGGTTTCTCTAAACGAAATGTGTTCCATTCGTGCTGTCTCTTTTCCATTTTAAGTTTATTTGTATAAAATCGTTCGAGAAGTCTGTGAAGTTTTGTATTTAGTTTAAGCTCAAACACATTGAGATTTAGTCCCTTAATAAACGACTCTATGGTTTGAATTTTCTTCTCTTTTTGCGTTTGTCCAATCAATCTTGAAAGCTGTGGTTCTTTTGGCAAAGTTTTTCTCTCAGCTTCAATTATTTTTTGGGTTAACAACTCCTTAATTTCGCAGAAATCAGGACAGAGCTTTTTTAACCGAAACGTTGTGACATAATTATTTGATCTGCAAGTATGAACCTTGATTGTAATAGATTCCAGATCGTCCAAAAAGTATTTCTTCACTTTTGATAATCCGATTTTACTTTTTTCTACTGTGAACCTCAATTTATTTTCCATTATATCCATCTCAGTGTTGAGGTATCTATCCAAGTCAGCGCTGATATTTGAGTCCAACTCTAAATCCTCATGCGGGATTATTTGAGACTGACAAAGGGCTTTGTTTCTTTCAACGATGTCCTTATATATTTTAGCCAGATCATCAATCAACTCTTTTACCGTTTGTTTACGTTCTCTAGTGACTCTCATCTTACGATCATTCTCCACCCTCAGCTTGCTTTCTTCTAAACTGTATACCCCCTCGCTGTGAATAATATCATCCACGATATCCCTTGGCACTCCCTTGGAGACAGTTCCAGGCATAATCGACTGCACTTTCGGGTAATCTTCTTCGGACACATTAAACGTATAAGAGAAGATGTTTCCATCAACCCCACAAGTGAATAGGTAACGTTCGTCGTAACTGAAACATATCTTATTTATAATTCCGTTCGTGTTATCATGCATGGAGTAAAGCCAGTAGTCAGTCATATCACTGTGGTCATTGGGATTTACCCGTTGAACCCTTATTCGTCCATCCTGCATTCCCAATATGAGGTATTTCTTGTTCCAGTTATAAATGTAGGAGTGTATTTCTAGATCATCTGCGCCTACCACCATTATACTCCTCACTGGATTTTCTTGCCACAGTCTAAAGTGGTATATATACCCAGCGTCATAGCCTCCCATTGACAGCCACACAAGGTCAGGCTCCAAGTATACTGCATAAAGAATTGGGTTGGGTTCAGGCGGAAAATACAAAGGTTCTAACTCTGGCTCAGGTTCTGTGTCTTCAAGAAACGTTTCTTCGTCAACTTCAATTCCTGGGTGTTCCGCACGAAACTGTGCCAATTCAACCTTTTTCTTCTGCCGCCTTTTTTCTTTGGCTTTTGCGATTTGCAGTAACTTGAATTCTCGGCGAATTTGTGATTTGACACTGTGAAATTCAATCTGCTGTCGCTCCACGTGACTTAGATGAAAAGAGACTAAGGTATAAGAGCGTTGTCGCTCAGGCAGGGCTAGCTCTAGAAGTTGACCACGGCGACATGAGACTAGAGCTGTTGCTGGCATGGTTGGTTTCCAGTTGAAGTGCGTTACTGGACTAGGAACATTTACGAAACCCACAGGAAACAAGGAAACGTACTCATGCTTGGGTAAGATCTGATAGACAAATATAGTACTATCCTCACTCCCACATACTACAATTGAACCACGAGGATTAATACTTAAAGCAGTAATTGGTTTTGTGTGAGGCTTTGTTACTTGTATTATCGACACGTAATCCATTCTTGCATCATCAAACTTTTCCCTCTCCATTAGGGATGCCACCAACACCCGTATCACTCCATCAGCAAAACCTGCAATGATAACATTCCCTGTTTTGGAAACGCTTAAAGGTAGCCACAAAAGACATGATCCCGCGCTGGAGAATTGTTTCTCCATGAGTATCTTCTTTTTCAGGTAGTTGTAGAAGAATATGCGACCATCCAAACCCAGCGTTGCTATATGTGGTCCGCATGGAGATGTTGACATGTCAATCACTGGTCCAGCGTGGCACACTAGAATTTTATCAGGAGGCTCATTGGCATAATTCATGTTTAAGTCTACACGCCAGATTACTCCGCTCGCGTCCTGAGCATACCAAAAGTAGTCGTCATCTTTATCGACCATTTTCACTAAGCACATAAGGGATGCAGGGTCATCGCTTGATCCGATCTCAAATTCGAACATAGGCTCAATCCCTATTGTACGATCATTTTCGGGAGGATCAGCGAGGTCAATAGTTTCAAAATTCCATATTTTGATCATTCCATCCATACTTATAGTTGTAAGTTCTCCTTTTCTATACTGGAATTGTGTAATTGGAGCATTGTGACAAGGTGTCCTGTCTCTACGGCAAATTTCAGCCTTAATAAGACCCTCTTCCCAAAGTAGAATATTTCCCCAATCGCATCCAGACACAACCTTTTCATCGGGTAGTGCAAGAAAACCAACAATATCACAAATTTCTGTTTTCCCGAACCTCCCCAGGGCTCCTTTGAGTTTTAGACCAGTAAACGTCTCCGCCATTTTCCAGAACTTTATATGGCCATACCCACTTGTCGTCAGATGTCCAGAGACGTAGCGAGAGAAACTCGCGTTGATGACGTTATTGCTATAAGACTTTCCTTGTAGTAGAACAGTAGCCTTTTGCCAATCCCAAATGGTTAGCATGTAGTCTGGCTCCCCTCCTTGCGACAATAAAAGATATCCATCTGGGCTGTAGTTAAGGTGAGTGTACTCTCTCTCTGTTCCCTCTCGCAATACACACACAATATTTAAACCTGGCCACTCGTACACAATCACTAGTGGATTTTTGCCTTTCTCGCCAACTGCTAAGTGTGGAAAAGCCGGGTTCTTTACTATATGTCCTAAACCTCCACCCCCTGCAGACCTACGGAACGTTAACTGTTTGGTTTCTGTGTTATAAAAGTGTATCAGATTCCCGGATATGAATATAAGCATAAACTTGTCCATGACGCACAAGTTGAAGTACTTGAGACAATCGTAACCAAACGAATGATGAAATTCAAGTATGTTTTCCTTGAGAGTAGATTTTTCACTCAAAAAAGGCTTAGAAATATAATCATTTGACTCTCTAGATTCAGTCTCAAGTACATATTCATACCCTTGAATTGTATTCTCCAACATCTTAGAATTTTCGTCGTTGCCATCCAATTTACCTTTTAAAACCTCATCAATTACGCCAGACATTTTTAAAACAGTACGTTTGAAATAAAACTACGAAAAAACAAATAACCATGACATAAATAGCATTAGGTCTCCTCATCATTAATTAAATATGATGCTAAAATTATTTTGAACACATTGTTTGGAATAAATATCAAAAACAATTATTAATTATGGGTAACTATTAAAAGTTTTGCTATGGTTTAGTTAGGTTTGAATTGTATTGCGTATGCTGTAATTATAATTTTAAATCCTTTTAATAAAATTAATCTCTAAGATTGATTTTGTTAAAAACTATCTCATTGCTAAAATACAATTTAAAAAAACAACCATATCTTCATCCTGCAAGCGAGTTATACCAACCAAGTGGCCGCTGCATGTTGGTGAAGATAGTGCCAACAATGCGGATATAAGCATTGTAACCAATATAAAGAAAATATAAGTTTAGCTCAAATTGGAGGAATTTGATTATGTCTTTGTTTATGTCAACATGTACACAGCAATACATTTTTTATAATAAAACAGTCACACCCATACAATTTTTAAAAATAAGTAGATTATTTATGTCAATTGGTATCGGTGTGGATTTTAAGGCTTCAACTTTGATTTACATATAGCTTTGTATATGTAATGTACTGATTTGTGTACTTAGTGACGTCATAAGCTCAGCTAATCAGATACATTTCTCCATCTGTTGCCACCTTCTATTATCTTTACATAACTGGATGAACGTTTGCGGCTAAAACTTTCGAGCTGTCGTCTGCACAACATTGTGTAGGAGAGAAAAAAACTTTCGAGTATTTCCTTCTCTCTTGCACACACAAGGCAAAGGGGCATTTTGACATTGTTCGCTAATTTTTATGAATATATGAAATATATCAATGTATTATTAGTTAAATGAAATAAATGGGTCAATAAAAAGTTTGTAGAGCATAACTAAATTCAACACTCTTGACTTCTTTTTTTTAAAATAAGTCGATTTAGCTAAAATGGTAATACTTCCTACAAGCCTATAAGCTAAATGATCGTTAGAACGTATATCTTTTTACACAAAGTTTGTTCTTCAAACGAATGTAATTAAGTTTGAAACTACCTTTTTTTTATTTTAGCTATCGAACTTTAAATATATTGTAGTCTTGGCAGAATGTAAACAACATGGGTCTTAGCTACATATTTTAATATAATAAAGATGTTATTCTAATTTGTACAACATTACCTTTAATACTGAATTGTATATCCTTTAATGTAAATGTCTCTTCAGTCAAGTGGGGTATAATACTTCACTATTTTTTTTAAAAAAAACTTGTATTCACCAGACACACATTTTTACACTATAACATTGAAAGAAACCGTTAAATCTGACTCCTCGCTAGCAAGCAGATGTCAAACTTAGCATCACGATTTGGTCCATTGCAAGGGGTGTGCGTATGTCCATCCAGTATAGTATATAGGACACTGTTTGGAAGTACTGTATAATCTCTCAAAATAAGTGCTAAAAATTATAAAAAATATCTTCATTAAGGAATACCGTTTGTTTGAAAACGTTGACATGTACCCTTTGTTTAGACTGTAAAGGAACTTGCATACTTTGAATTATTCTATTATGGCGCAGCTTTTAAGGTTGATCCATAGAGTAATCCATCAAGGATAAATAATACATTAATTTCAACAGTGTATTATATTTGCCATTTGTATGTATTTTATTTGGTAAATTTGTATTACTGTTTTGTCAAGACAGTCAACTATATTTTTATTTTCTATAGGTATATAATTGAAAAAAAAATATTATTAAGGCTTTTGATAACCTGTTAGGAAAACTTTTAAATAGTAAATTCATTAACGCAAGTAAATATTATTGGTTTATGATATTATACTATAATTATTTGACCTAATTTAAATAAAACTAAATTGGAACAATTATTTGAGTCTTGATACCACATGTACTTATAATATACAATATTTGAGATATAATATTTCCTTGTATCTGATTATGATTGCATTCTGTATTATAAACTATAAATCATCAACTGTTTCCACCCTGTGGCCATATCAGTTTATTAAAATGCCTCTATCTTCATCTATACTTCCCCCATTCTTCCTCCTATAATTGCTTTCATTCTTTTCCCCTCACTTGCACGCATTATGTTAGCTGCTTCTCCCATCTATTTTTTGCCTTCCTTAATGTATTTTCCCTACATACTTCATTCCCATAGTTTTCTTTGGCATCCTCTCTTTTTACATCCTCATTACATGTCCATACCATCTCCGCCTTGCTTCCTTTACTATCTTATGTACTCCCTGTATCCCCACTATTTCCCGGATAACTTCATTCCTAATCTTGTTTCTCCTCTTGACAGCTAATATATTCTTTACAAACTTCACTATCCATGGCCTCCATTCCCAGTCTTTCTTGCATTCAATGTTCATGTTTTTGCCATATATGTGACAATAAGTACAAAGTTCGCTCTGTTGAACACTTCCTTACACTACAAAGGAACTTCTCTTCTCCATAGCACCTATAAAAAACTCCCTGCTGTCCTCTTTTCATTTGATCCTCTATACTTCCACCTTTCGCCTCTATCACGCTTCCAATATATTCTACATTCTTTACTTTTCTCTGCTCTACTCCATCTAACATTATAGATTTACTAGACCATAACCTCTTCTTTGTTATTACCACTATTTCACACTTCACCATGATAAATTTCATTTCACACACTTTCTTTTTATCATTACATTCCTGTAGCAATTCCTGTACATCTTCTTCCTTCTCTCCCCATACCATCAAGTCATCAACAAACATTATGGCTTTAATTCTTACCTTTCCCTATTTTTATGTCACTTTATTCATGACCATTTCCAATACCAATACAAATAGTAGGGGTGAGAGGGCACTCCCCTTCTTCACTTAATTTTTTTTTTTAGAACCACTCCATCATCCCACTCTCCGTCTTAACACAACTCCTGTTCTCCTCATACATGCTTCACACTTTTGTTATTAAAGTTCCTCTTTCCACTTCGGCCTCCTCCATTGCTTTCTAAACTTTATTTCTATCCATGCCATCATATTCCTTCTCCATGTTTATGAGTATCATTACCAAGTCTTTCCAAAATTCATACCTTCTATTCATCAGCTGTCGTATGGCAAAGATCAAGTCTATTGTAGACCTCTCTGATAAATATGAATATTATGCCTAATTAAATCCATCTACTGTTTTTCTTTGAATATAAGACGTTTTGTGGATTTTTTTAAAAGACAACCCTTGTTATATATTCCTTTAAATAAATAAATACCTTATTAAATAATATTGTAATTTTTCATTTTGCCCACGATTCAGGATAATGTAGTACAACAAAGCTAGGAGGTATTCTTAGACTTGTCATTAAATAAAGAGTCACCAGGAGCAACCTATTTTTCAGACCACTGCACGTTTGTGTACATTATTACTAGAATCAGGATTTTTTGGTAATTATATATTTTAATACTGCTGGTTAGAAATATGAAAAGGAAAATGTCAGCGAATTGGGTTGTTTGTTACTGTATTTTTAATTTTTATTTTACATATTCTAATGAATTCTAAATATTTATGAATACATTACACAACATTCTATTTTTTTGCGTGTCTTTTATAATGGTACTGTTTTATTTTTATGTCTTTCTTGTTGAAAATAATAATTTTAACTGATATCTCTATAATTTTCAAGCAACTTGTTCCTTCACATAGGAATGCATCCAGTCAGGGAATGGCAATGGACATAGCCCAAGTCAGGTATGCTGGATCATCAGAAAGGATCACAATTGCCTTAACATAATTTTGATTCTTACGTTTCTCAGTTTGTCAAGGCGAGAGAATGACGCCTTGCCTTGCATCAGCAGCACGTCTTTCACGTCTCGTGTCAATTTGTAAACACAAATCGGTGAGTTGTAAAAAACAATAATTTTTGGCTTTAATCGGCTCATTTTCTCATTGTTCTTTGGTCGAGAGTAGAAAGAAATATAAAGCGGAAAGGAAAAGAACAAATGACGAAAATGGAACCCAAATTCAATCAAGTAAATGTAAATTGAATTCGGTCACAATACGGCGCGTAAAACGGTCTTTTGAAAACAAACAATACCATGTATATAAGTATAAGTGTAGTATTAATACCAGCTAGTATGTCAGGATAAACCATTTAACCTCAGACCGAAAACATAATTCTAGAAAACTGACTTCTGATGTGGACTAACGTTCACTTGTTTACAAATAGGCGGCAACAGTTGAAATTTCATTGATAGTTTTTAGAGTTTGTATGATTGCTAAAATTATTTATGGTGATTCCATTTAATTGATGTCTTTAATTAATGGGAAATCTACATGGTGCTAAACAAACTAATGATGTACCTAATACAACTTATTAAAAAAGTAATTGTATGTCTGGATATTTATAAAAATGTTATTCTATTACTCCCTTCAAAAATTTGCAGCCATAGAATTCGTTTCAATAATATAACGATATATTATTAAGGAAGGGGAGAGCGGGGGGAAGGTTTATTTAATGCTACATATTTTCACATCAGATTATGACATCTTTTAAATGATTTTGCTTCATTTTTAGTACATATTTTGTAGGTTGAATCCAAGATAAATATATAGGCTCTAATTTATTACAAACAAAATCAGCCAAGTAGATAGTAAATTGCTTATAGGTATGTCAACCTTTGCATTTACACTAAATGGAAGGCGCTTATTTCTTATACTGACACAACCACCAGCGATAATATGTTTGTCTCGTTCATTGCAGAGACAATGGATAGGTAGTATGCACGATCAACGAAGTGATATATATTTTATGATTTGTTAATTAATTATACAATATGATCCAGAGAGCTTAAGCACATTAAGAATACCATGAATTTGTAAATGTAATCTACACATACGACGACCATATCAAAAATAAGTTATTATGATTAAAATTCTATAAACATTATTTTGTTGGGTACGAAATAAAACTGGATAGATTTACAATGTGATTGCTTCTAGATAGTTTTTAAATATTTGTGATAATTTTGATTTAATACTAAAATAGATACGTATAATCATGTAATGTGAAAAAGTGACTAAAATACCAAGCATAAATTAATTTATAAAAATAATATAGCAAAAAACATAGCTTATTATATATTCAGGAAAATAAAATTTATAAATTAGGCTGAGAACATATAATTAAGGCCTAAAATTAGGTTATTACAGCCATTGCTGAAACTAAAAATTAAATAGGTTACTATAATTTAACCAAGAAATGAGGAGGGAAGGGAAACAACAACTTAACGATTTTTTTTTGTAAGGTTGAATATAATATATTAAGCCTGTTAAGATGTTTTAAAAATTGGTCAGCTCCAATAAGCAATAATCTGTTAGAATTGCATTATATATTTTAAACTTAAAATTTGAAATTGACTTTTTTCTGTAGGATACAGTGTTAAAAGCCTTTGATATTTTTTAAGTGAACCTCTTATATAATAATCTCTCTTAGAGAATTCTGACCTAAAAGTAATTTGGGTTTATATTTATTAATTTTTCAAGTATTAATGTCAGTTTGGTTGTAATTAATTTAGCAGGAGTCGTTCAATCCTAATAATTTTAATTTGTAAAACAGGCAAACTTTTTAGTCTCAATGTGGTTGCCAAACCCCAAATGTTTGAAGTACGATACATAATAAAACCTTTTAAACCCCAGGGGGGTCTCTTTTATAAATATTTGAAATTATCAGAGATAAATCAACAAATTATAATATTATTGTGTCCATTTTAATAGTATCGATTTTAGCGCTTCACGTGTGGAGATGAGCTACTTTAGTATTTTGTATACGTTGATTTTCTATATATATTAGGTAGGAAGAGTGGTATCACTGCTAAAAATGTGTTTTAAATTTAAATTTGGTTTTGTTAATTAAACTCTGCTGAAAATTCAAAGTGCATAAACTGTCTAGGTTTTCGTATTGTACATTCAAATTATTTTCCTTTCTCAAATTTTAATATTAGTGCCCTTTTGTGATTGTGTCGTTGGCTACGTTGGCTACATCTTTACCATTGTCTTAGTTGGAAACATAAGTTTTATTTGCTCCAGTTCCTTATAACAAAGGTAAAATTGTATATTTGTTATTTACCTTTTAATTTTGAGTTAATTCAATAGTTTAGGTTGAGTATATCGTTGCGATCATGTTGTAGTCTCACAAATAATTCGATATTTTACCATAATGCTTTGTAGAGGCATTGTTGTCTGTCTATAAATCAATTAAGCAATTGTGCAAGAGATAACGATTAGGAATATTATGGGATATAAGATTTTCTAACATTCTTAAACTATCGTTTATTAATTAATGTATATTATAATCTATTCACGGAGCTGTACTTGATATTTGAAGGAGTGTAGAATAGTTAAGGTTTTATTATGTTTATATTTCTTTTCTATTTTAAACAACATTCACTAAATTTTCTAAGGAAGGGTTGTTTGGTTTTACAGACAGTTTGTAATTCTACATTAGGTTAGATTAGGCTTCTTTGGCTTCTGCCACTTGTGGTTCGTTGTAAGAGAATTTCAAGATCGATCCTTAGGCCTATAGGAATCTATTTTGAAAATTATTTACATGCTTTATTGCCAGTTGCTTGTGACTTATTCTAAATTAATCTCAAAATTTGACTTTGTAGATCGTGTGGAACGTAGGCCTATGCGTATGCTATTGTTTAACTTAAATAGAGAGTCGATGTTCGATTTCTTGACAATATGTTTTCTTAACAATCTTTATTATGTTATTTTAATTATAGTTTCCATTCATAAAATAGTGAGGCTACTATGTACCTTACCTTACTTTAAAAAATAATGTTGTATTGCTGTAGACCAAACAACAATCGATTTAATATTTTCTAAAACTTAAAACTACTTAAGTTCATTAAAAAATGGCAACGCTATCTATTGGATCTAAATAAAAGCTCGGTTATTTTTTGGCTCTCGGTGGATTAGATGGTCACGATTCTTTCTTTTACAAATATTATTACAAAAGACTGAAAATTATACAAATGATCAGTAAGCCTACTAAAAATAATTTAAATGTAAATTGCTTCCATTTACACCTTTAAATTGTGATTTAAAAAAACTCCAAATAGTTTCCATAAGCATCCAATTTCCAAATATTTTTTAGGGTAGGATGATCACTACAGCCTCCATAGACATCCACTTTCCAAATATTTTCTTGAGGAGGACCACTCCAAATAGCTTCCATAGGCATACAATTTACTTTAAAGAGTGTGGGAAACTATTAAGAATACAGTTCAATACAGCCGACCAGGATTAGAACGTCAATCTTACCGTCATCGGCTGGCCTTAGTTCAAGGGCTTGATAGTGTGAGTCTCAAAGGTCATTGAGTGCTGTTAAGGGTTCCATATACATATATTGTGACAGAGATAATTGAACTAGGCTCTGACTTGGTAGATCAGGGTTGGATTCTTAGCCGGGTACAGTAGAGGCTATTTTTGTATGAATCTTAAGTGTATTTTTCTTAATTACCCTCATAATTCCTGTTCCCCAAAGTTTAAGGCCATATAGGTAGTCTGTTCATGATAGGTTTTTACCTGGATGACGGTTAAAAAATCATATGTTTAGGTTTAGGGTTGCCAACACTTGTAAAAGCTCGCTGTTTTGTTATAGATGTTAAGTTTTTAATTACATGTCATAGAATATTTTATATCTAAAATAATGTAAACTGAATTTACTCACTTTATTTAATTACTTTTAATAATTTCGTTTTACCCCATCCGAAACAATATTTTAAACATAATTAAAAGTACTTATTCTTCGTTTTGGAATGTTATCTATTATGTGTAGTAGCCTATAGTGTATACATTAATAGTCCCCTACCATTTAATACAGGCATCGTATTAACGCGGAAAAGATAACATACTTGTCTTTTTTTATATATATAATACATTTTTTAAGATTATTTTATCGTATTTAAAAATATTTAACTGAATAAAATATTTTTATCCACTGCGTGGGTGCATCATTGTAAATAACTTGTTTCTATTATGTTCAATCACATAGTTTAAATTCGTTGGTCGCCATTTTGAAGCTTTGCTCGTTATACCTTTTGGGAAAGTTTTTTTAATAATAATTTTTCTATATGGAATAAAACGATAAATAAGCTTTGTTCCTGCCCTCAAATAAATATATAAATACTATTGGCCTAAATTACAGTGGTTAACCATCACATCCATACATTATCATTTGTTTTCATTACATTTATCCAAAGTGACAGATGTCAGGTGTTGGCGTAGAGATACATTTGGGACTATTTCTAGTAACCTTTTGAGCTGTCATCCAAGCAAACTAAGACATGAATGTACTATACTATAAAACTCATTCTAATGACAACAGTTCATTCACCCTCTCCAGTGGCCGAATGGTCTAAGGCGTTACTCTCGTGTTAGACTGGCCTGCTGAAGACTGAGAGATCGGACTTAGAATCCCGGTCGGGTTTACTGAGGGTGGTTTTACCTAAATAGTTTTACACTCTCCCTCGACGCAAATTCGGGTAGATTGCCTCTAAAATAATTCTTTCCTCATCCCTCTCCCATTAAAATAATTATCATATATATATCCTGAACAGGTAGTAAGTAATACGCGATGATAAAAACAAAACAAAAACAGTTCACTCCCTGATGTAAATGTTCATACAGGGGGGGCCTCTGTTGTCATTTTGTAAGTCGTTAAGGAGTCCACCTTCTAGAACACTGAAACGCCATGCAAACGTTCAGCTGTTTCCGACTATTTCAATTTTGACTTGCTATTTATAAACATGATTTAACCCAAAATGAAGTGGTAAGATCTCAATAGTGCTCTTTATCAGAAACAACCTTACATTTTAAGCTGAATACATTTAAAAAATAAGTAATAAAATGTAAAATCGGCTCATTTTTAGCGACGTACGGGTTGAGGTTATAGTAAACACCTACCATTATTTGTTATTATATTGTCTTCAATAGAAAATTCTAAGTTATTTGAGAACATAACTAACCTAGTAAAACGAGCCTATACAGTCATACACAAATATTAAATTTATTTAAAATCCATCTAAAATAAATTCAGCGCCTCTTAGAAAATTGTAGCTTTCTCTAAAAACTTGGCATATTGTCCTATAATATACTAAAATAGTCATATATATATATATTAATTGCCCAATATTTGAGCTGGTGAAGGAGGCAGCCTACAGTTTCAGGTGGGCTTGGTTTCATTACAGTTGCGGCCCAAATTAAATTAACGTTCTCTGTTTAGTATTGAAAAATCATTCGCACTAATGGGGTATGTATTATGAAGTTATAGGTTAAAAGAAATACACCAGAATTTTCGTAGAGGGAGAGTGGGAAGCTATTTAGGGAAAAAATCCCTGGGTTTTGAAACTCAACATGCACATAATCAGAAAACCAGACTAGACGAGACAGACGTCTTTGTCCGTGCGCCTTCCGGTGTGTGTTTCAAAGATGCTATAGTAAGTTGAAATATCCCTTATGATATAACTATTTCAATTCCAGAAATAACCCAATTTTATTTGTATTTTTTGAATGGGCATTATCATTACTACCTCTTAGATTGTCATTAATAATCACACAGGAAGGAAAAATAACGCGAAAAGCGAGGGAAGTAAATTTTGTATTTTGTACTTTGTACACGAATCTATATACATTTTTTCGTCACGTCTTACTACCCTTCCGGGTTGTACGCATGCGTACTCATTCATATAATGTGTTACGAGTAAGGAGGGTTGAAAAAAGAGGAAGTGCACTCTCATTGGCTTGGAGAGAGTGAGGGGAAAACAATTTTAGGAAAACCCCTCAAAAACCGACCAGAATTTAAACACTTGTAATTAATAGTCTAATCTATTGCGATAGTGACGCCTTGGACTATTCGGCCACTGAAGTTGGTAATCTATATATAATTCATGTAAATCGTTAAATATGCTATAGTGACAAGCTTTCTGATAGTAAAAAAGTGAATGAATTATCTTTAAAAAAATGTAATGAGCTGCGTATTAGTGGATACGGCGACTGGTGATAAATGATCAAACAAGATATACTTGCTTTCTCATTTTTATAAAAGTAGTATTTTCAGTATTCTTTTTGCAATTTTTCACCCTTTTAAAAAAAAGCCAAATAAGTATCGTGTATAAAATCCTTCATAGTGAGTATATAGACATAATAATTTGCAATAGTCCCAAGGTCCCAGTGAAATAAATTCTTAATACGTCATTGATTACTATTAGTAAAACATACAGACACAACATAACAATTGGGGTAGGCCTAGTTAGCGTTTGAGCCCACACTTGTAGTGGCACCCTAAAACTAAATTTGCGACGTCCTCAAAGTAGGGCACGCGGAAGGCTGGATATAATTAGGATATTCTATCCTAAAGGGGTTTGCCACTCTTCCTCCACTTAAATGAACTTTAATTTCCTTTTAAACTTCATTCTCATTTTTCATCTATTTGAGTTATTTAACGTACACTTTATAAACCGATTGGTTATATTAGCGCACTACTTTTAAACTAACTTTAATCTAGAACAGACACATCATCCAGCCCAGGCCGTTAACTCATCGTGCTGTGAAAGGAGAAACCCTCATTTAACCGATGATAAACTTTTTGGTCATGCCAGGAATGGAACCCGGATCCCTTAGCTCAGTACAGTATAAAGACACATTAGTGACTGAGCTAATGCCTTCCTTGTTCCTACAATATTAGTGCAAATATAAGATTAGCCCAGGTGGGTGGTAGGGTGCGGAAAACATGGAGAGTTAACAGCGTTTCGACCCTCATTAGAAGTGAACTCTGCTTACTAGATTTTCAATCTCAACTCACTCGGGTTAAGGTGACAGCCTAGCTTGTTCTGGTTTTTCTATGATGGAGAGGTTGGGGCTCGAATACCGACACTGTGTACTGAGGGTGTTTATCCTGATTGGTTTCCTACTCTCCCTTAGCTCGAATTTCTACTTTATTATTCCAAGTCAATTAGTGTAATAATTTCTTATTGGCTGGACAGGTAGTACGGAAAATAAATCAAAATCTATTGGATTGGGTGGTCATCTTGTGAAGCTTAACATCTCGCCTATCAGTTATCGTTCGATTCTTGTTCTTGTAACGTTAATTTACCGTTTATTGTCAACGAGTTTCTTGCATCAAACTGTTTTAACAAAGTGTTGATTATTTTCAGGATAATCGAAATGGAATACTTCACAAATTCTGGAGACCCGACATCTTGGTCCATAAGTCATTATTCAATGGACGGATCAAATAGGTAAGTCAGAAGGATTGATTTGTGTTGGGATCCATAACACTATATATAGAGCCTTATGCGAGGACGGATACGACTTCGAATTTTGTAATAAACATTATTTTTGTCATCGTGTCCTGCCTGCTGACTGTCCATACGCTACGCTTTTAACTACCCACGCTGATTGTGTTTGTGTCTAGGGAAAGTGGAAAACCATTTACTAAAAACCACTCTGAGTATTATACCTGACCGTGATTTGAGCCCCGATATAACTTAACTGGAAAACCAGAGTAGATGAGCTTGAAATTTAGTCCGCGTGCCGCCTGCGTCATTCTAGTGTTGGACTAGACTGCTGATGGCAGGGAGATCGGGGTTCGAATCCCCAAATAGTTTGCCACTCTCACTCTATTCAAATGTGGGTACACTTCCTTTAAATTCAACCTTCTTCATCCTTAACTCGTTAGCGTAGTTATTACATATGCGTATAACCTGAATGGGTAGTAAGACGTGGCGCTAAATAAATTAATAAATAGCCCGCGTTCCCACTGTACCTATATAATTATATATTAATCTAAATATTAAATAATTCCCAAGAATAAATATTCAATTGTACCTATTAGTATTTTTAATTAACAACTAATACATATTTATGATGAAAATAAAACAAATAAATGCACTCTTTTCAGCTACTCACCTGAACAAAAGTACAGTGCCGATTCTCACAGCGTGAATGAATCCTGGGCTCAAAACTTGACTATTCCAAACGGAGAAGAAAGAGTAGGCCTAGGTTTCCCGCCAAGTGATTCGTACCAGAGTCATCCACCATCATCAACACAGGTTGGGTCGAACATCCCTCAGGTTCATGAACCAAACAACCAGGATTTCCCATCAAACCCACTGGACTTCACACATTACAAGTTGGACGAAACGGAGCCATTGTTCCAACACAACGCTTACAACACGCAGCAGTCTAGTTATCGCAATGATCATCGAACCTTTTATGAAGATACCTTTCAAATCAACATGTCTTCCAGTTATAGCTACGGCAAACATTTGGGGACAACATCCAACTTTAATGAGCAGGCTTCGCCTTCATCTGGGGACCTATTAGGCCAAAATATGATTACTAGGTTCCCATACAACTCACAGCAGGATTCCACGCAGATGACGACTGACAGGATGATGATGAAACACCCGAGCTTAGGCTACTACGTCCCTTGCAAGGACTACCTTGAAGAAAGGAACTACCAAATTACGGCGACCAGGAGTTCGCTGGCCGCCAGATCATTAACGACCTCCAATGTGATCATCAACAGGAACCCGAATATAAAGTCTGGCCTTATACCAAGTGGCAGCTACACGGCTTATAGGACCCTGAATGAACCTGAAGGTGTTAAGAGGATGGTCCCAGAATATCAGATGAAGAAGTACTCGGAGAGGAATCTCTCTAGATCCATCGTCTCGCCTTTGAGACGTAAGGTTAGGGCAGAGCCGATGGTACATACAAGGCGAACCCCATGCCTGCCAAATACCCCCAAAAGTCCCACAATGTGGACTGTGCTCCGTCGTCCTAAGATTGAATCACCAGGGAGCAGCCTTGAACAGGTATGTCTTTTGGAATAACAGGTTCCAAATCAGCATAAACTGTGTACTGTAACTTACTACCCGTCTGGAATATCTACAATTAACCACGCTAATGGGGAAAGGATGAAGAAGGTAACACTTATTGGACATGTTTTTAATGAGCGTGAAGGAAGCGTGAGAAAACACGGAGGAAAAAAATGTTGTACACCCAACCGGGATTACAACCTCAACCTCTCCATACCTGGCAAACCAGATTTGATGACAATTACACTTTGGTCCGCGTGCACACTTGTGCGGGCCGCATGAATACATTTTAATATAAATTTCCTCACTTCCTCCTCAAATAGTTACTTTATTAAAGATTGAGTTAAACACCATGGTCATTAACGGCTTAATATAAGAGATAATAAATTAGGTTTAAAGTAAATGTATCCGCATTATTATAGAGAGAGGATGAGAAAACCTCAGTGATAAATCAAGCTTCGTAAACCATCTTCCAATGCACTCTAGCCGAGATTCGAACTTCACTTTCCCTGTCACCATTAATCCAGTATATTTTGAACCTGACGCCTTAGTTCACGCTACCACCGATGTAGGTGTTAGTGTATTGAGAAATTAAGTATTTACTTTAAATCTGAATTGGTATTCGCATGGAATAAACGCGTCACTCTTGCAATAGGCTTGATTACCAGTGACGGGGTAGTTGGGATTCGAATCCCGGTCAGGCGTATTGAATATGTTTTATTTTAAAAATAGTTCCCACTCTCCCTTCACCAACATGTAGGTACATTTCCTATAAATTCTGCCTTTTATCAACCCTGCCACAATAGTGTAAGTAGACCTGTCTACTTTTGCTGAGTAATTTCGACTTACCCCCCTTATATTATATTACTTGTGCCAATTATTACCATTAGTGATACTATTCATCCTCCTTATCTTGTTTCCTTATGTTAGCTAGTTTAAGTTGTCAATGGGCCAGGGGCGCACATAGAAATTCTTCTTGGGGGTTGGGGGGTCAAAGTAAAGAAGTTATAAGTCAACAGTCAATACAATCCATTACTCGTATACGATTCATACTTTGAACAAATTACCAATTACTTTATGAGACTACATACAAATTATACAGTATAACCTAAAGCGTTACATCTGTACTGTAATGATAAATAATAATTTCAATATATTATACGTGTTCATAACATGAAGGGAATTTAACATTGCTAAACCATTGCTTTGTATTATAATTTTATTTATCTTACCTGTTCATCGGAGGGAGGGGGGGTCTGGACCAGGTGGAACTCGCCCCCCCCCTCCGCCCCCCGTGTGTGCGTCCCTGCAATGGGCATTACTAGCATAGGCCTATATCAGAGAAAGGCAGAGCGAAGGACAATGCCCTCAACAAAATTTGTGATTCCAACAGAGGCCAACCAAGGGGTTAACTCCAACCAAGGCGGAGACGCCAACCAAGGTGGTGACGCCAACCAAGGTGGTGACGCCAACCAAGGTGGTGATGAAGAAAAGTGACGCTGATCCAGGCGTCGTCACTGTCGTCAGATCAACCGTAGAGGTCAAGAACGAATCGGTGAGTGGCCTGTCCAATCAAGCATAGTGGATCCAAAACAATAAGCTTAACTTTTAACGACAGATCTGGACGAAACATCAGTCCTGTACCAAATTTGGTTCTATTGTAAGGGAAATCAGGGAAGAGGTTTTTCACCAGTAAATAAAGTAAAATATAAACTTATAGGCATATATGTATAATCTCTAGCAAACCAGATAAGTTTATTATTTTATGTTTAAATTATTATGCTTTAAAAATCTGTCAAATATTAAGATGGTACAGATAATGTTTATTCATGCTCTTGTAATATAGCTAATAGTTACTATTCAATATTAACTGGAATTACTTTTACGCTAACTTCAAGTTACTCGTCTTCGTATGCTTTTGTATCAAATGAAGACTAAAACTTGTCAACCTCACCAAAGTAGGGTAGTCGGGGGAAACTGTTTAACAAGAGGGGTGCTGTCCGCTAAGTTTTTTATATGTTCAGTATAGTCCTACTTGTCTCACTTTTACCCCTTCAAAGAGTGAAAAAAAAATCTGTTAGGCACATATCATTTTACTACATATTATACAAGCCAATCCGATCCTGTTATAATTTTTGGTTTTCACTGAAATATATTCACTATTGAATTAAAAAAAAAAGTCATCCTTCACCCCTACTGACCTTTTCCTTCTACTCACGTCTTTTGATAAGAATTTTTATTTGAGCGATGATACTGTTAGCAATTTTCTTTTAGTATAATGTTAGTATTTTACCATGATGCCTTTCTTTAAATATCAAATATCACAAAATTTTCTGGAGGTACCCTACAAACTCTCCTTGCTTTCAGCGCTTCCTTAAACTTTTTATCATCATAGGCCCCCGAATAACGCATTCAAGACTATATAACTACACTATAGGGATTCGAACTAGTGATACGTCTTGTAAGTAGAAGCTGGACTGCGATTGCCTTAACAATATTTCCCCTAGTGCGTGGACATTAAATACTTCGTAGTTTCGTTACAAACACGTCTTGTTACCCGGATATTATTATGCCTAATGCCCAAGGCTATCTCAAGCATAATTTTATGTCCGAGTGAACTTTAATTTTGGCGCCCCTCTTATAGCACATAATTTAGGTACAAACATTTGACTTTTTGACCGTGAAAGGAAACAGGGGATGTACGGGAAGGTAGAGAAGGTAATTGTTTTTGCATTTTTTATAGAAAAACATTTTTCTAGCCAAAATAAATAAAATATTGTTCCAGTATCAACGTTAAGTTTAAATTTATTCCCATGGTGATGTCAACAGTTCTTGAATATCTGTCATAAACATAGCTATATCCTGATTTTGGTGGAAGAACAATAGAGAAAATCCAAACATATTTATTCTCAGACAACATTGATAACATTTTTCTATATAATGTGTTATTATATAGGTATTAATAATATCTGTCAAAAGTGACAGCTGTAGATAACATGACTTGACGTATAAATATATTAAAATTATTTTAGTAACTTTAGTAACTAATTTCTACTGTTCTTCCTACCAAAATCCTACTATAAATTAGATGACAAACTTTTTAAATGAAGAGAAAAAGTTGTCATTAAATTCCAGGACGCCTTTGACAGATATTCAAGGTGAAGAAAATTAGACTAAACGTTGTTACTGGGACACTAGTTTATTTATTATGGACAAAGAAATGTTTTGCTATAAAAATCGCAAATTGACTGGCCTTTTCTCACGTCCCTTAAATAGGACAACTCAGATTTTATTATTAGTTTTATGACAGTTTGGGATTTAAAGTTATATTTCGTCTGAAATGTGTGAGATAAATAATAATAATAATTGTATTTTTCGAAATCCTCGCGTTATTTTAGGATATTGTACATTTATTTTTATGCACTAGAAAACCGTTTATCCGAAATTCCAGTTTATTCGGAGCATGCGTTTGTATCAAAACAATTTACATAAAATATTCGATTGCAATAGTGTCCTGAAAAATGCAGTACAGTAGAGCTACAATTTATGTAAAAAGTAGTTTTTTTTAACAAGTTGTAGGCTTTAATCTGTCCTTTCTCGTAAAAAATAAATTCATTGAACTGATTCCAAACATCACTCATCTCTTCTATCTTTCTTTCTTATTATTTATTACCATTTAAAAGTTAAAGGTACTGAATAGAATAAAAATTATGATTAAATACTACCAAAACCAAATAAGTATGCACCGAAATATTAGAGTGAAACAACTGAATGTTAGCGTATATCCCGAACGGGTAGTGAGATGCGTTGCTAAAAAAAAACCTCTGAATATTTATAAATTAAGCTCTAAAGAAAGGTCTCCTGATTCTAGATATTACAAAAGTTTATTGAGATGTGATGGGGGAGGGCGGAAACTCATGAATGAAAAAAGGTTTTATTTAAATCACTGGAAGTCATCAAGGGTATTTATTTATAATTTAGACTAGAATAAAGACAGAAATATTTCATGAACATGTTTAAATGAAAAATATATTTTTAAAGGGGAAAAACAGATATACAATGATATTAAACACACTACACAAGTTGATTGTGGCAAAAATAATTGAGAATCCACTGAAACATCAGTCTATAACAGCGTTTATCAAACTGTGGTACGCGTACCACCATTGGTATGTACAGTTATTCCCGGTGGTAAGCTGAGAAAAGCCAAACAAAAAAAAAAGCACATTAAAGTCGGAAAAAGATAGGGCTTCATCAAATCTTATAAATATATCCGGACCAAGTCCAGCCAAAAGTAAAACAGATTTAAACAGTGGTTAGACGGGTAGGAACATTTATTCAACCTCAGACAGGCAGTGTATGTTGTTATATCCCTGGATACCATTAAAAATATCCTGAAATAGTAATTATGCAGCGTTGTCTTTGTGCTACTGCAAATTACGGGTGGTACGCCTTTTAAAATGTTTGGGAACCGCTGGTATTCAGATACACTACATAGTAGATGAGAAATATGCAACACAATAAAAATTATAAAGTAAAATAGGGAAGGAAGCTAAAGGTAGTTGACAACTAACAAGAAAACCCCAACCATAGTTTTTTTTGGGAACTATTTGACATTTTAAATATTCACACTATTACGCTATGGAAATATTTAATAAAAAAAAGAGGGAAAGAAATATTGAACTTATTATTATTATTATTATTATTATTATTATTATTATTAGCACCGCGTCTTACTACCCATTCGGGTTATACGCACTTACGCTAATGTGTAATGGTAGGGTGATTGTGAGATGAAATGGAGGACCTACAGTTTAACGTGGAATCCGAACCACGGTGGAGGCCTGGCATCCCCCACATTCACAAGATGTCTTGTCAGAGGTGAAGGAAGGGTTTGGTAATCAGATAAATCTTTGCCGGGACCGAGGATTGAACCCCGGCCGCCAGCATAAATAATATTGAACTTAAGAGGCAACCGGCTCCGTGATATAGTGGTCAGTGCACTTGACTAAGAACCTAGTGATCCAGGGTTGGATTCATGGCTGATACCATGGGTATTTTTCCCAAAAGGGGAATTATCTCAACGGTCATCAGGGGTTGGTTGGTTAGGGTTAAGTTAGGTTTATGATCATTAATGGCTTCACATCTTAATAATAATCACTACTATAACATCATCTCATTGTGGGTGCTTATATATACAACCTCTATTGGTGTACCCTGGACAACGTTCTGTGCCACTAGAAAGGTTAAAAGCCTATATACACAGGAGACCTAACTAAGTAAGCCTACTATATCTCTTCCGGTCAATGACACCATAAGCTAAGAAAAAAACAACAAAAAACAAGGCCCTTTAAAAAGATTATAAAATAAAACAGATGGTTCTAAAAGAAAGTATCTATCCTTTTCGAACCAAAACTGTGAATTTAAATCTTTGTAAGAAAAGGTAAATTTACAAGAAAGAATAGTGAAGCTACATATTATAATCTATTTAATAGAGGTTATATTAATCTTATAAATTACAAAAAAAAAAGGTACGTGCACCGCACAGAATTTCTCCCGCTTTTAACCTAAAATATACATTTACTTAAAACTAGTAAGAATTGTGAAGCGAAAGAATAGCTCTATACATGGTTATAGAAAGGCTACACCAAAAATAATGAATGAAATAGTACACACTGTTACTTACTAGCTCTCTATGGGCTTAGGGATGTTACATAAAAATTTAGAAATATCTTTGTCCACCAAAGCGCATAAGAAACAAATATATTTTCAAAGATCTGAATTAAAAATACTAAATTAAAAAGTATATATGTTACTGAGAATGTGCTAAATTCGTTATTTTGTAAAATAACCAGTGAATGTATTGAATCACCGAAAGCGATGTCTTATTTCACAACTAATAGGATTCATCTAAATTTACCAGTGATTTTATAAATTTCCCAATGCAGTTTAGTGAAAGTATGAAACATGAACTGTATTATCTACATTTACCGGTGATTTTATAAAATATCTAGTGTAAGTGGATAAAAATATAGAACATAAATCTAAACTAACTTAAGCTAACCTAGTCTAACTAACCTAACCTAAAATAAACTAGTCCAAGCTTGTCTAAACTAACCTAATCAAACCTAATCTTGTCGTGACTTATTACCATTCACTGGTAGTTGATGGTAATTTTGTAAACTCACCGGTTATTTTGCAAAACGTTCGGTGAGTATGTGAAATATAAAATACATTTTTTTACATTCCCCAAGTGAAACAGTGGTTTTGTAGAATCACCGGTTATTTTACAAACTCATCACATTCAGCACATTCACAGTAGCATATATATTTGATTATAGCTCAGAAAATATTGGTTGTATGAAAATATCTTTCAAATAAAATATGTGTATATTTAATACTTAATACTACATCTTTACAATGATACAATATTTCTTATCTCACATAGCTGCGGAGAAATGATGAAAATTGGGAAATTTATCTCATGTAAATTACCCTCAAAGTCATTTTCATGAGAAAATAAGAATTGTCATCTTGTTTAATAAATAGTGTCTAGATATGACATTTAATCAAAATCTTTAGAGCGAATTTCGAGAAAATCGAGTATTTCTCTTTGTGCCCTTCAGTAAACTACCCTTGAATATAGGGCTAGATATATAATTTCAAAAACCTCTCGGGGAGAGTTGGGGACACTTTAGGGACACCCCAGATACCAAGTTAAAGCCCAATCTGTAAAATAGTTTAGGCTCTAGCCCGAGGTACAGACAGACGGCATCGTGAAAACAACTTTTTTGGTTTCAGGGGGTCATGAAACGTCGACATCATTTATCAAAATAAAGAGTTCGATTTTTTTTACGATCACAATACTTTCTCCTTGAGGTGCCGAGAGAAAGTAAAAATTGAGAAAACAGAAATATCTTTGTCCACCAAAGAGTATAAGAATGATTATTATTATTATTAGCGCGTCTTACTACCCGTTCGGGTTATACGCACTTACGCTAATGTGTAAATGGTAGGGTGATTGTGAGATGAAATGGAGGACCTACAGTTTAACGTGGAATCCGAACCACGGTGGAGGCCTGGCATTCCCCACATTCACAAGATGTCTTGTCAGAGGNATCAGATAAATCAATGCCGAGACCGAAGATTGAACCCCGGACCCCCAGCACAGAAGTCCGACACCTTACCCCTAGACCACCAGGTCACCTACAAATATAAGAATCATAGACCTTAATTCAAAAGTACATATTTGATTAAAGCTCAGAAACTATTAATTAAAAAAATATTTCAAATAAAAGATTTGTTATCTTTAATAGTACTACAATTTCACAATGATAAAATATTTCGTATCTCAAATAGTTGTGGAGAAACAATCAAAATTAGAAAATTTACCCTAAGTAAAGTACCCTCAAAATAATTTTCATGAGAAATAAAGCTAAACAGTTTGGATATAAAATATAATCTAAATCGTTAAAGCGAATCTAGAGAAAATCTATTTTGTCTCTTTTTCGCCTTCAGTAAACTACCCTTAAATTTTGGGTTAGATATCTTATTTCAAAAATTCCTCGGGGGACCTTATAAAAATCCTAGATACCAAGTTTTAGCCCAATCGGTAAAGTACGGCTCTAGCCCGAGGTACAGATGGACAGAGAGAGACGTCATTGCGAAAACACTTTTTTTTTTGTTTCAGGGAGTCATGAAACGTCGACATTTATCAAAATCTCGAGTTTGATTTTTTTTACGATCACAATACTTTCTCTCCGAGGTATAGATGGAAAGTAGTAAGTAGTAAACGAGTCCTAGGTCATATTAAGAAAAAATAAATAGATTATTAGCAAACTACATTTTGAGGCCAAGACAGAAAGAGATACGATTTAATGAGGTATACTGAATAGAACTAACTCAAAATAAGGATAAGTGACGTACTTTTGTAAATGCAACAACGAACTTTATAGTTTCTAATGCCATACAGTAAGTAAGTGAAAATAGTTTGTTACTATCAGAATCTAGTTTGTTCCTATTAAAATCTGACTGTAGGTTGATGCAGCTGTGAGGGTCGCCTCGTCCCCTATGCGCAAGATACTGCAGTACGCATGCGCGGTGTGCGACGAACGCGTGGCCACCAAGAACTCGTCCATCACTCACCTGAAGGGACACCGAGTGCCTTTCTGTCTGCACTGCCTCACCGTGTGGCGGAGCAAGGAACAGCTGGACGCTCACGTCAGGAAGGCTCACGGCGCCGAGACGCGTGTAATGATGGTGACCTCCAAGTACGGCCGACGCCGGCAGGTGCTTTCCACCGTGGCGCTCGGCAAGAGGAAGTGCTCGCGTCGCGCAAGCGTGGGCGTCAATTGAACCCTGGTTGGTGCTTTGCAACCCTCGTGCGGACTTTATCGGGGGACAAATCTACTTTAAAACACTCGAATTAGAAAACAAACCTAATTTAGATACACATTAGATTTTTGTTCAAATTCACTTTGAAAAGAGTTGAATTTTAAGAAATCATAATTTGGATTTAAATTGGTTTTGAAGTCAAACTCACTTTGAAACAGTTTTATTTTAAAAAGAGCTTCATTTGTATACAAATTGGCGTTGAAATCAAATCCACTTTTAAAATGGTTGAATTTTAAAAATAACTTTACAAATATAATTTGGATACAATTTGGCTTTAGAACAATATTTCCTTAAAATCCGTTCAAATTTGAAGAAAACTCAGAATTTGATCTAGATTGAATTTAGAGACAAATTGACAAGCCAAACTTTTTTTTAAAAACAGATAAGATTTAAAAACAAACCTAATTTGGATACAAATTAACTCTAAAGATAAAGAACTATAGACAAATTAACTCAATCCACTTTAGAAAAAATACTTAGAAAACAAATTTACATAGAAAAAAAGTTTATGAAGAAATATTACTTTCGAGACAAATCTACTTTGATTAAATTTATGTGTTTCCAATAGTAGGCTACGTTTAACACCAAGATAGCTCTATCAAAGGAGTAGGAATGAGAAGGGTATTTTAGAGGAAATGCACTGGCACTAACGTGAAGAATGAATGGGAAAACAAATGATAAACTATTTCTTATGTGGAAAACCACCCCATAAACATCCGACTGAAATTCGAACCCTGACCTTCCCGCTGTCGGAAATCCATTATATTGTGAGCTTGGCGCCTTAGCGCCCGTGACCACTACAAGTCAACATAGGCCTTAGCGTCCTTCGGTGTTGATGTGGTTTGCACACAAGATATAGTTGATACTTCACCTGGTTAGAATCCCGACCACGTGCGCTGTGGTGTTTCAAAGTATCCTGCTGAGCTTCCTCTAAAATATCCTCATAATCCCTAACCCCACAGATTAAGTATATCATAATTCTTGTTATAAATATAAGGCCTAACAACAAACAAATTACATCACCTATATGTCTTTGTTTTGTTTTATGTCGAAAACTTTACGTAAATGGGTAACTAAAATATACTAAATGATCGTCTATATATAGGTTATTGCCCTTTTATCTACCGATTCTCTTGAGGAAACGCCATTCAAACCACTGCAACTGCACATACATGTACTATTCGTACACTACATGCGTAGCCACGTCTCATGCACCGTTGATTGTGACGTCATTTGAGGACATTATGTTTAAGGTTGCACGATTTTTTGTTTGTTTTGACCTTGTTGGTTTTCGATTTGGTGCGTATTCTCGGACTAATAAGTTTGTTACAAATAAATTAGTTGATTTTAATAGGTACCTATGCCTTAGATTTTAATTTATTTCAATTGTTCATTGCAGTACTAATTCTGTATACTAAGTGATTAACTCTCGCATGTCTCCTTGTTTTAATTTGGTTTTATTATAGACTAGGAATGATTAGTTTTAATTTGTTTGTTTGGATTTAGACTGTAAGATGAGGGAATAATAATTTAGTTTAAAGGTAGGTATTGATTGTTTTGTAGTTTTACACAGTTTTATATTTATTTTTTATTATTATTAAAACAATGTCAAAAGGAACATTCCGAATACAAATCAGAATCACTGAGTTGTGGTTGCATACTATTAATTTATTTCATACCAATGTCTTCACCGTATTCAGATAACTTTATATCTAAATAGCTACATAATACATAGTGAGTATTCCAAAGTTAATGAATGGGTGTATTTTAATTTGAACTGTAAAAGCTATGATCTATGAGATAATTTTTTTGAACTTTTAACTGAAGTCTTATCTATATTACTCGTGTCTGTAAATTACGAAGTCTGACGGAATCCACAGTAACATATTGCTCTGTCCTCAGAGTCTCGAACCATATTCCATAATACTCTTTAGTACTTTGATCAAATTTAATTAAAATACTACAGAGAGCCAATTACAGGAAGACATAAATTAACATCTATATGCCATAAATGAAACCAACAGTGATATTAAAAGAAATGTTCGCCATTTTCTAAACGTATCGTATTTTAATTTATTCACTTTTAATAGAAATTTATAGAAAACTTTAATATAATAAGACAATCGTTATTTTAACTTATAGCACAAAATACTAAAATGTTGATTGAGTTTATATTTGATGAATTTGTTTTATGTCGATGAATGTGATTGAATGGAGTAGTACACTTTCTCATTGGTTAACACGATATCACGTGATTAAGGATAAAGAGTGTAACTTTCTCCTCTTTCATCCCTTTCTTTGCCAGCTTCAATCCCCTACCCTTTACCCCCTAATAAACTCCTGGCAATGGTATTTACCTAGACTTAATGGAAGACTATATAGATAAACTTACCCATCGTAAGTCAGTTTAGTAGCTGTAAATCTGGAATTAGTAAAACATTTTCGGTGATTGTAGGATTTTTTTGTGATCAGCAATTTGCTTCTACGTATGAAAGGGAGCAAGTAAAAGTTTAGAAGAAACATTGACAGTCTTTATTAGGTCCAATACCTCTTCTTCCTTACACATCCCTTCTCCAGTTATTTGTTTAGATTCTTCATTACGAAAACGTCACTGTTACAATATTAGGTAAATATACAAAAATCAAACACATAATCATTTAGCAACTTTCTCATTTAAATTAGTTTAATTAAATAGCTACCCTTACGTAATCATAAGGTTGTCAGTATTTATTTCTTTTTATTATTTCTACGACATAATATTGTGGATGTTACGGTGGTGGAAAGTGGTGACAACTTTATGCGGTGAACATTCTCCTTTCAACCTCTGTGATTAATAAAAGGATATAATTAAGTATAATTAAATATCTGTTATTATAAATGTAGTCTTAAGAACTATCACCTCAAAAGTGCATTTGTACAGCTATTGGTGTTTGTGTACCTTTTTGTTTATTTAAAAAAAATGTTTGTTTTATTGTTACTTCACCGGATTTCGCTGGGAATGTTCCACCTCTTATTTTGGTAATAATGTGGTGCATACCAACATTAATATCACTTAAACTTATTGTAATGTTAACCAAGATTAATTTTTGTGTCACCCTTTCGGGTTATACGCAACCTTAGATTTAGAGGTAGTACATGTTTGATGGTTTCTGAGGAGAATTATTATGAACCTATGAATATGCAATGTAGCTTAAATGTATAGGCCACATAAACATAGTTATGTTTAAAGCCACACAAAAATAATTAACTGGATAATCCACACAAAGATTACTAAACAGATAGTTTCATACAAATATATCTCAGTTGTTAGTCCACATAAACAAAACTCGGTTAAAAATCCACATGCATATTATCTATGTTTGCAGCCCACGATTCATTTAATAATCCACACGAATATTACTTCAGTTGGCACCCTACAATTCAATTAATAACCAGGTGAATGAATATTGCTTTAGTTGATAATCCACGTGAAAATAACTCAGCTAATAATCAACATATACATACATTAGTTAATAATCCACGTGTATATTATTTCAACTGATGACCCACTTAAACATATTCAGCTAATTATCAACATAAATTAGTTGTAGATATTTCTTCAGTTGATAATCAACATATACATAAATCAGTTAATAATCAACAAACATAACTCGGTTATTTATGCACATATGGTACATATTCTCTCAGTTGGTAGTCCACATACACATAACTAAGCAAGTAGCACTTATATGCAAGCAACAGGGTAAGGTCTGGTTCAGCCTTTTGCAAGATCATCATATATTTGTGTAACTTAATACCAGTGTCTTTAATTGTTCTCATTTTCAATGTTTGTGTGTAAATAGAACCTCTAGTAGAGTACTTGACACGGACTGGACTGGTCCTGCCCTGATCAAGAGCTATAAAGATAATATTGCTCACCTTGTTAAATCTGCTTAGAAGCCTGGCTAAATACCTTACTTTGAGGCAGGCAGGACATGTTGAGAATATCCAAGACCAAAGGAATTTTGGGACATTCTTTGTAAGGAAGGTAGGTAATGATACAGTATATTTGTATTTTTGTTAATTTAGTGAAAAATGCAAGTTTGTGATTCCCTGTACCAGCTATGAAAATTTGGCTCCACTACAAAGGTTCCACTTTTTGCCTTTCTTATTGCTAACTACCTAATTTTATATTGATTTTACTGTGTAATTGTGGTTATAGTCAAATATATAGTAATTATTCACACTTTTAAATGTGTATATAGTAAATTGAATTAAATAATGAAGAGTAATATTAAAAGTGGCGCAAGTAAAAAAAATATTCAAAACTAAGGGGTTTCAGAAACAAACTTGATTTTAGTACAAAATTTGGTAGTTATTTTATCACTAGCGTGAGTGTATTTGAACATGTTATTTCTTTAATGCTACTGTCGGCTTAAAACAGAAAAAATTCACAGTATGTAAACATGCTGAATATATTAAATTCAAAAAATATTGTGGTGGAAACATCTGAATTTGAAGTTCCTTTGGATTGATTACCTTCCTGCAACGATTCACACAAGTGAGAGCCTATGGCCTCCAAATTTCTCTAGATAGCCATGTAGAATGAAATTAATCTGTAAAAGTCAAGGTTCTCAAACGAACTTCAATTTGAACATTCTAGAGAGTATATTTATGATCTCAAATAATTATATTCTTCAATATTTTAATATACAATTTAATGTAACAATGTGTGAACTTGAAGGTCTAAGAAGAGAAAATCCAACGGCAAAGTTTAAAAAAAAATAAAAATAGCCTTTTATTAAACTTATTTTTAATGAATATGATGGTTTCGTTCCGATTTATTTTTACTTAATAAGTAATTGTTTTGTTTGATGGCAGTTTTATTTTATCCTGTAGAATATTCACGTGAAAAATGTTATCTAAATTGTTTGTGTTATTTATTGTAAATTACTGTAGTCAAATTTATTTTAAGAAATCAAATTTTTAGCATGTATATTTCACTGATCTCGATGTTTTCAAAGGGTTTAAAAGCATGTATGTTTAATTTATAAAGTATGTTTGACTTTTTAAATGTTCCATTTATAAATATTAATTTATTATCAATATTCAACACATACACCTTTTGTCTATGGTCAATTTGATAAATAAAATTGTTAATACAGTGTCTCTCTTTCCCGAATTCTCTATAAATAATTTTAATATTTCTGACTTACTTTGAAAATAATCATTAGACTCGGAATCTTTCCCTAACTACTAAAATAAATTTACGAATTTTTGTGCAATCTTACTGTACTAAGTATATATATACAGTATATTTTAAATGTCTTGTGTTGTTTCAAGTTTTATTTTACTGTTTTGAAGTGGCTTAAAGAGTATTATAAAGTGAACTCTTTTAGATAAGGTCAGTTTGTAAGTCTCATTCAACCCCATGCTTGGAAAATTCACTTAAAATAATAGGTGCCCTAAATAAAAAACTAGGTGAGACGTATTGTACATAACATATTCCAGTAAAAATAGAAATTGAAATGCTACACAAAGCATCTACCAGCAAAATAGTATTGAAATGAAACACATAGTATCTTCAAGCAAGATTAGTAATTAAAATGAGGCACAACGCATCTACAAGCAAGATTAGTAATTAAAATGAGGCACAACGCATCTTCAAGCAAGATTAGTAATTAAAATGAGACACAACGCATCTACAAGCAAGATTAGTAATTAAAATGAGACACACAAAGCATCTTCAAGCAAGATTAGTAATTAAAACGAGACACACAAAACATCTTCAAGCAAGATTAGTAATCCAAATGAGACACACAAAGCATCTTCAAGCAAGATTAGTAATTAAAATGAGTCACACAAAGCATCTTCAAGCAAGATTAGTAATTAAAACGAGACACACAAAACATCTTCAAGCAAGATTAGTAATCCAAATGAGACACACAAAGCATCTTCAAGCAAGATTAGTAATTAAAATGAGTCACACAAAGCATCTTCAAGCAAGATTAGTAATTAAAACGAGACACACAAAACATCTTCAAGCAAGATTAGTAATCCAAATGAGACACACAAAGCATCTACAAGCAAGATTAGTAATTAAAATGAGTCACACAAAGCATCTTCAAGCAAGATTAGTAATTAAAACGAGACACACAAAACATCTTCAAGCAAGATTAGTAATCCAAATGAAACACACAAAGCATCTTCAAGCAAGATTAGTAATTCAAATGAGACACACAAAGCATCTTCAAGCAAGATTAGTAATTAAAATGAGTCACACAAAGCATCTTCAAGCAAGATTAGTAATTAAAACGAGACACACAAAACATCTTCAAGCAAGATTAGTAATCCAAATGAGACACACAAAGCATCTACAAGCAAGATTAGTAATTAAAATGAGTCACACAAAGCATCTTCAAGCAAGATTAGTAATTAAAACGAGACACACAAAACATCTTCAAGCAAGATTAGTAATCCAAATGAAACACACAAAGCATCTTCAAGCAAGATTAGTAATTCAAATGAGACACACAAAGCATCTTCAAGCAAGATTAGTAATTAAAATGAGTCACACAAAGCATCTTCAAGCAAGATTAGTAATTAAAACGAGACACACAAAACATCTTCAAGCAAGATTAGTAATCCAAATGAAACACACAAAGCATCTTCAAGCAAGATTAGTAATTCAAATGAGACACACAAAGCATCTTCAAGCAAGATTAGTAATTAAAATGAGTCACACAAAGCATCTTCAAGCAAGATTAGTAATTAAAACGAGACACACAAAACATCTTCAAGCAAGATTAGTAATCCAAATGAAACACACAAAGCATCTTCAAGCAAGATTAGTAATTCAAATGAGACACACAAAGCATCTTCAAGCAAGATTAGTAATTAAAATGAGTCACACAAAGCATCTTCAAGCAAGATTAGTAATTAAAACGAGACACACAAAACATCTTCAAGCAAGATTAGTAATCCAAATGAAACACACAAAGCATCTTCAAGCAAGATTAGTAATTCAAATGAGACACACAAAGCATCTTCAAGCAAGATTAGTAATTAAAATGAGTCACACAAAGCATCTTCAAGCAAGATTAGTAATTAAAACGAGACACACAAAACATCTTCAAGCAAGATTAGTAATCCAAATGAAACACACAAAGCATCTTCAAGCAAGATTAGTAATTCAAATGAGACACAAAAAGCATCTTCAAGCAAGATTAGTAATTAAAATGAGTCACACAAAGCATCTTCAAGCAAGATTAGTAATTAAAACGAGACACACAAAACATCTTCAAGCAAGATTAGTAATCCAAATGAGACACACAAAGCATCTACAAGCAAGATTAGTAATCCAAATGAAACACACAAAGCATCTACAAGCAAGAATGGTAATTAAAACGAGACACACAAAACATCTATAGGCAAGAATATTAATTAAAATCTCGGCACATTGCAAGTGTACGAGTAGTAGGTAAACATAGAGTAAACCAATAATAAGTTACATTATTAACTCTAATTTATGATATTTTTTTAGATCTTTTTTCCTTACACTTGAATCAGTTAGTATTTATAATAAAAAAAATTCTAAATACATATATTTAAAAAATATTTGCTTCCATATAGTATGTTCACCATTGGAAGAACCTTGTCTCTTAAAACCATACTACAAATATACGTTGAGTACCATAGTAATTATTAACAAAATGTTCTATCTCTTGGCAGTGGCGGCGTAGTCCTATTTGTGTAGCGGAGTGGGGAAGTAAGCAAGAAAAGTTTTTTTTTTTAAGATCTTGCCTTTTCCTCGCCCCATTCAACCCTCCCCGATAAATGTTTGAAAGCTATATGGGGAGATCCTCTTCAATTTTAAAAAATAAGATCATTTTTTAAGCTATTTGAAGCAGTCTTTCCTTGATTTTATTTAAAATTTGTATTCTTCTAAAGCATATTTTTTTTAAATGGATGCCTCTAGAAGCTATTGTAAATTAGTACTCGCCTTGAATCAAACTTTTTTTTTTCCTTAGAAATTTTTGAAATTTGGATTCCCCTAGATACTATTTAGATCTATCATTGCCTTGAATTTTTCCGACGGTTATATGTCTCTATAAGCTATTTGAAGTAATCGCAAACAATTTAAAGAAAAATTGTATATCTTTAGATGCTAATTGGAATTATCTTCAGCTGGATCGTTTTAAAATTGGATGCTCTTAGAAGATATTTTGAGTTGTCGTCACTATTTCTTTGGAAACTATATGCATCTGGAATGTATTTTGAAGGAGCCCTCTACTGACAAATTAACTAGAAATTATTTTTAGTGCTACATGCCTGGCACATTTTTGAAAAGTGAATGCCTTCAGAAGTTATTTTCAATTTGATCAAAATCTTTCATCTTCACATTCGAGAATATAAGAATGTGTGAAATATGTCTAGAAGGGGGCTAGTTTATTCCAGGAGGGACAATGACCTCCCCCATACACCTTACTCCCCGGTTTCGCTGTCACTAATTTGGAGTGGTCTTTACCTAGCTATAAGAAACTATACTCTTTTAAATGATATTTAGAATAGTGCTCCCTTAGATTTTTTTTGAAATTTTGATGTTCCCAGAAGTTATTTGGAGTAATCCTTCGGAAAATTTTTGAAATTTGGATGCCACGCGAAGCTATTTTGAAATAGTCCTCACACAGATTTTTTTTAAATTTAGATTCCCTAAAAGCTATATGAAGGGGTCTTCCCCGATTTTTTTATTTAAATTTGAATGCCACTAGAAGCTATTTAGATTGATCCTTGCTTGAACTTTTTTTTTCGAAAATTGAATTCCTCTAGAACAGTGGCTTCCAACTTAAAAGTGCCGTATGGGCACAATTGAATATACGAGTTTAGTGGTGGGTTGCATTATAATCGGCTAATGGGTGGAAGGAAATATGATTCGGATACACAAGTTATTATAAAAATGGAGCGCAATTAAGTTTATTATTGAGTTAACATTAGATGGTGATTTCATGGGGTTTTCCCACGCAAGTCAAAACTTTCCTTCAGTAGATTACTTTTCCGAGGAACTTCACGGGCAAAAAANAAAAAAAAAAAAAAAAGCTGTTAGCCTACAGTTGGAAACCTCTGCTCTAAAAGTTAGCTATTTGAAGTGGTCTTCACTCAGCGATATTTTGAAAATGGAATCAAGAGAAGCTATTTGAAATGGTTCACTTCTGGAAGTTTTTTGAAAATAAAATGCCTCTAGAAGAGACAAAGTGATCTTATATAGCAAATTTTTGAAAATTAATCCAACTAAACAGAAGTCAATTGGAGTTTAATTTAAAGCCACCTTTCAGCTTAATATTCGAGGATTTTAAATGTAAGGCCTATCTAGGAGGGAGGGAAATTATTTTCATAAGGGTTTGTCCCCCCCCCACCCCCCGCCCTCTCGGTTCCACCACTACTGTGACTCTTGCTGTTGACATGAGTGACATCAGTCAAAATAAATAGTTTCATAAGTTAAGGCACAAGACTAGTATGATTTTGGTAGGAAGGGCAGTAGATGCTAGTTATTAAAACAATTTTAATATTTTCATAAATCAAGTCATGTTATTTGCAGCTGTCACTTTTAATATATATTATCGACAGCTATAATATAACACAAAATAGTGTAATTAAATGGTCTACAATGTTGGCCGTGAAGAAATATGTTTGAATTTTCTCTATCGTTCTTCCAACCAAAACCAGGATATATCTTTTTATTATTATTATTATTATTATTAGCACCGCATCTTACTACCCGTTCGGGCTATACGCACTTACGCTAATGTGTAATGGTAGGGTGATTGTGAGATGAAATGAAGGACCTACAGTTTAACGTGGAATTCGAACCACGGTGGAGGCCTGGCATTCCCCACATTCACAAGATGTCTTGTCAGAGGTGAAGGAAGGGTTTGGTAATCAGATAAATCTGTGCCGGGACTGAGGATTGAACCCCGGCCGCCAGCATAGAAGTCTGACACCTTACCCCTAGACCGCGGTATATCTTTTTAAAATTGTAGGAAAGCTTTTTCATACGACGATACTTAATAGCATATGGATAATTTTCTTTACTACAACATAATTCAAAAGGGGAAGGGTGTGTGTAAGAATGAAATGCTTTGTGAATAAAAATTTAATTAATTTAAAAGAAAAAGGAATTAGCACTTCGGCAGCATTTTTGGTTTGATTTGTAATATTTTAAAGTTTTGTTGGAAAATTACATGGCGTTTTGAAATTAACATCACATAGGGCCTAAACAAACATTGTAATAAGCTGTTAACCAGATTTTCATTGTTACATAAACAACTTCGGCTCGTTTATTTAGTTTTACCCTACTATTATAAATTTGATCATTTTATGTAACAATGGAAATACTATCGAATGTCTTCAGCGGTGTTTGTTTTTGAATTATGAAGTGTTAATTTCAGAAAACACATTCTTAAATTTTCCTACAAAATAATTCTAAAGTAATAGGCTCATTCATGGTGTATAATTTAATTTAATTTAATTTTTGTTCATTGTACTGTATAGTGTTTAGTTTAGCCGCTAGGTGTCAGCACTCTCCACAACAATGACGAGCTTCCGTGGATTGCTATACTCTATAAGATGTGTACATGCGTGGCTAACGCTTGACAATGGATTAAGCTGTGCTTCGCCATTTCGATGTTGTTAATAAATACTGATACCAGTTTATAATTTATAACACTACTTATTTTGCAATTAAAAATGACGAATTTAAGGTTAAGTGATTATATATTATTAATGTTCAATAATTTATATACCAATTTTAGTTAGGACCTTATCCTGTTAATACGCATGCGCACATTTTATCGAGCAGCTCTCTCCTCAGCCACTTTTAAAATATAACACTCCTAGCGGTTGCTTGGATTACTAAACACACGTTCACATTCCTATCAAAAATAGACAATGTATTAAAAAAAAAACCTTCGGCTTCTTAAATTTTGTCTAGTTTGGTTTATTAGAGTCTATTTAAAACTAAGGAAGTATGAAAGATCAGAAAGTAAAATAAAGGGCTCGTCCGGGATTTGAACCCGGGACCTCTCGCACCCTAAGCGAGAATCATACCCCTAGACCAACGAGCCATAGTTTCTTCTTGTGGATATAAACTTATATTAATGTATTATAAGCATATGTAAATTATACTGTTTAAAACGTCATAAAGAATGTTTATAGAAACATTTGTTTGAGTTTATTTAGGCCTCTCATATAATACAAAGTAGGTATAAGCTAGTTTGTTTGTTCCTAAGGTGATTTTCAGAGGTGCACCAATAAATTTACCTTTGGGCGAGGAGGGGTACATAATGTTTTGAAACAATTATTATTTCAGTTATTTTTTTTTTTTTAATTGGGCATTTTAGGATGACTTATATAACGGTTCAGGTACCTTTTAAATGTCATGTTAGACTGACCTTAAATAATTGATCCTATTTATTCATCACTTCTTCAATATCCGTACTATATAGTAGGCTTTTTTTAGCACATCTTACTACCTGTTCGAGTTATACGCATATCATGTACTAAATACGCTAATGTGCTAGGGAGGAAGAAGATTGAATTTGGAAGAAGTGAACCCACATTTGCGTAGATGGAAAGGGGGAAACATTTTTTTTTTAACCTCAGTGCACCCGTGCGGGTTTCGAAACTTGACCCACCCGTAATCGGCAGTCCAGCCTATTGCGAGAGTGACGCTTAGTACCCACCGTACGATAATCGTCAGATACAAGTATCCAGCGACCCGTCAACATCGTCCGCGAATACATCATCTTGTATCCGGACCCAAGTCTCCACCGATGTTGCGCGTCCACACCTCGTTCCTTTCTCGATGGATGCGCACATTTCTGCTGGTGCTGCTACCGCTTTTGATATAATTAAATGTCGACAAAAGTGAAAAATAATTTGGTGAAAAAATGAGTTTTTAATACGAGGGGAGAATTGTGACTTTCTTGTCAGATCTATTGTTGAATGACGGGTGCGCATTTAAAAAATATCTTAAGGATGAAGAAACCGGATTTTGAAGAGGCATTTTGTTTGCTGGCCTAGCACCCACAATTATTACAAAGCGAGATATCTAATTTTAAACTGAAATGGTAACGAAATCTGTAGTAACCGTAAGGAAATCACTACCAAAATACAAAAGGAAACTCTTGTTGACTTTGACGAGAAATAGATATCAACTATTGAATTAAAAAGTTATCCACCGATGTTTGCGCGTGGATCCACACAGAGCGATGTTTCCCATCGAAGGTGGGAGACCGAGACACTGACAATATTCTTTGCTCTTTTACCGCCGACACTCGGGCGATGTATCCGTGTATCATCGGCAAACATCGGTGGTCAGCGTGTATCTGGTGATTATAGTCCAGTGTGTATTAGGAGTAGACCATTTGGCCACCAAAACGGGTATTAAAATTATTTGAGGTCTTGGAGGGAAAGGAAAGGGTGTGTATGTATATGTCAAATCCCTCTCTCAACCCCTCCTGATGCGACACTTGATGTGTACCATTGATTATTATATTAAGTCCACTTCCCAACATTATACATGTTAAATAAGTATCCCATTGTTTAACTTAACCATCAGATATAATAAATATGGAATTTATTGTTTATTCAGGCACATACCTAGGAGTGAGTTTCAGGGAGAGGCGGGGCTCAAAAATAGCCGACTGAGGCCGAACAACAAATAATAGCTGTGGCGACATTATGGGCCAGTTTCATATTCAGATTAGATGACACTTACCTAAACTCAAATGGAATGGGCCAGTTTCGTATGTAAAATTGAGAAAACTGCTTATGTTGCACTTAACGTGTGTTACAAGAGTGCTTAGGTCATTTTATAACTATTCAGTTATTTACGATTCAATAATAGCATTTTTTTTTTTTTTCATTTTATGTCAAAGACTTATTATATATTAAGGCATCTACCTGGTCAGGTTATACGCCTATTGTACTAATTACGCTTATAATTTATAGATATGGTGACCTGGCGGTCTAGGGGCAAGGTGTCGGACTTCTGCGCTGAGGTTCCGGGGTTCAATCCTCGGTCCCGGCACAGATTTATATGATCACCAAACCCTTCCTTCACCTATGACAAGACGTGTATTAATTACAACTTGTTAATGTGAGGAATGCCAGGCTTCCTTCGTGGTTCGGATTCCACGTTAAACTGTAGGTCCTCCATTTCATCTCCCAATCACCCTACCATTATACATTAGCGTAAGTGCTTACAACCCGAACGGTTAGTAATATGTGGTGCTAATAATAATAATAATAATAATAATTTAGAGATAGTGAGGAAGGTTGAGCTTAAAGGAAGTGCACTCACATTTGCGTGGGGTTGGGAGTGTAAAATCATTTAGGAAAAACCACTCCCAGTACATCTGACTGGGACTCAAACTCCAACCTCCCTGTCATCGGCAGTCCTGTCTAACACGAGAATGACGCCTTAGACCATGCGGCCAACAAAGCAGGTACACACCTTTGTGGGTTTCATGTTTTACTACCTGTACTAGCTATATGCGTTTTATTACACTAGTGGGGTGGTGGTACCAAGCGCAAATTTATTGGCCCTCTTATGTAGAATATTTGATTTTTTTTAGACTAATGGAAGGGGAGGGTGAAGACTGTGATGGCGACCAATGAGATTTTTATTTTGCATCTTATTGCTAGGTTTTGGGAAAGTAGAGGTGGGCAGAGGGCACCTGGTAAGGCAATTGGCAAGAAGGATATGTGTTAAGGAAAAATATGCTTACCAGGGCACGCAAACGTTTCTCCATTCATATATCTGTGCCCTCCCTCCCCCTCTTTTACAATTTCTAAATTCGTTCTTGGATATAGCCGGGGGAGGTAGAATTTAGAGGAAGAATGAAAACTTTTTATAATGAATCACCCTCAGTATACCTGGCTGGGTTTCGGGACCTTCTCATCACTGGCTAAACAAACTAGACTAGCTTGACGCCTTTGCTTGCGTGACCACCGATACGGAACAACTTTAGCTCCAAGAGAGAAGGGAATAATATTTTTTTTCTCTGTCATTCACGTCTTTATTCCCATACGAGCAATCCTCATATTTACACAAATGTGTTAGATATAAGGAAGGTAGAGTTAAAAAAAAAAAGAAAAAAAGAGGTAATTTGCATTTGCGTTAAGGTTAAATGAAAACTATTTTATTTTAAGAATATACATCCTCAGTCTATCCAGCTGGAATTTGATCCCCAACTTCATCTCAGGCAAACTAGAGAATCAAGTTCAATTTAAATTTGAGTATTTTATAATTTTATCATCAATAATAATTAACTAACGGTGTATTAATTTGCTAGCAAAGCTTTTGTTTGGTAAAAGCGACCGAATTAAAAAAGTACAAATCCAAGTCGAGCAGTAGTGGCGTAACAAAGTGGGGCAGGGGGCATTTCTCCCTCTTTCTGACTGGAATAAACTTTCCTTTGAGTCAAGTTAGGACCTATGTTTCACTCGTAGGCTAAGTTGAAGCTCAACTTCAACCAAACCTGTCCATCAAATCAACAGCTGTCGTCTGGCACGTAGCCACGCTCTCATTTGAGTATAGTCCGACCGCCACCATAAGAACATTCTATAAGATGTAAGCAAATGTAGCTTTGACGACATTTACGGAAGGCCATTATATTTTATGTTACGGTTGTCAAAATTGACACCATCTATCAAAAATGTGAGTTGCATAACACATGGTTCGGTGTATTTATATTGCCTACATTTGCTCTGTAAGATAAGGTCGTTAATACCTTGCTTCCCGTGTATGTGCTAGCTGCGCCTAGTCTGCCTCCTAGCGGCACCTCAGTGAGCTACACTATTCGACCAAAACAACGCAGTCCATATATGTGTGCGATGTCCTTGAATGCACGCGGTCTATCGTTCAGTGCCGAACAAAATAATAATAATATACTCTAGCAACGCGTTAAAGAGGAAACACTTAGCTGATTTGGTTTAGTTTTTCACCAAAGTGACAAGTTTACGAGAACTTTACTTTTAGTATTCGTCTGTTCATGCTCTTAAGTGAGTATAAAATACACGTATCTTATATTAAAAAATTGTGGATGTTTAGTTTGGTAGGAAGAATTTAGATAATTAACAAATTGTTCTGCTTTGTAAGAGTAACTCATAAACATTAAATGTGGTATTTATTTATCTACGAATGGAATATTGTTGGTAGTATAGTATTCTGGAATATATATCGTTAGCCAATAATATGTTTATTTGATCAAGGCTGCAAGACTTGGATGGATTTTTTTTTAATAAAAAGGGAATAATAAGGGTTAAGAGCCAACTCACAGACAGACCATGGAAATAAGGAAAAATATGGAAAATATTGCAATCGAACCAGGAAACACATCGAAGTGTGTTTTTATAAAATTCTTCTTTTGACAACAGCATAATTAGAATAATTTTAAAAGTTTAATTTGTTCATATTAACAACGTTTTTAAATCTTGTNGGGGGGGCAGGTAAGATGGGGCATGTTACTAAATGACCATATATTTTGATCCATTTTTAAGAATGTGACACGTTCAATAATAATCCAAAACTATACTTATATTTATTTGGAGTATCAAACATGCACTTTGTGAACTATACTGGTTACATTAGCCTATGACTTACAAACTAACTTATTTCGAGTACCAACATAACACCAATTCTCCCAGATATCAATTAATCCATGTGAAAGGTGCCTTAATGTATCCAAAGATAAATAAATGTTTCAACCTTATCGGGAATCAAGCTCGGAAACTTTTGATCAGTAGACAGACGCGCAACATTGTTACAAGTAAGTCTCAAATACATACGCTTTTACATTGAGAATTAAAATAAAAATTATTAAAAATCTGAGAAAAATATTTTCAGACTTTGGTGAAATTTTAAATAGGCCCAACATATCTGTTTGTTTTTTAAACTAGTTTCGACCATTATTTAGTACATCCATCCATTTTCTTTTGGATATGGTATTACTTTTTATTATTATTTATTATTATTTTATTATTCTATTTTTTTTTTAACTTTTTACTACCGGAATTATGATCATTTGGGAGCGGATTCTTAGGCACCAAAAATGTTAAAACTAGGCAGGCAAATATGCATTCAAAATATTGAATCTAGACATCATAATTGGCATTTAATGCAAAAAAAAAAGCATACAATATGTAATGTAAAATTGATTTTACTAGCTACTACTGTATTTATTACCTACAGACAATTCACATTAAGCTGGGTTTTTTTTAACACCGCGTCTCACTGAAATAGGTCAAACACTGTTAATCCCTAGATAATTTTCTAGAGTTTCAGTAGTAAAATGGGCTATATTTTCAAATAAAAGTCTTTTATGATTTGAAAAACTGAGTTCTGCTTTACACGATTTTAAGGGACAAGATTTCAAATCTGCCGTTTATAAACAAGTTGAAATGTTCTCCTGCGATAGCATGCCATTTCCTCCCAAGATGTCTGCAACCACTCCAATTGTACTCCACTCAATTTACGCTCATTGGAAGCTATTCAACAAGTGTATATTACAAACCTACTCCAAACAAGTATGCCACAACTCAATTTTTTTTTTAAGAAACTGGACTCTCTCTTTCAGCAGAAAATCCACACCTTATGAAAAAGAGAGAGGCCAAAGAAAAAATAGGCACGTTGAGGCACTTATTCATAAAATAGGTAAAAACCAACAGAATAGGCAATTATAGGCACTAAAAAATTAACATAATTCACTCGTAATAAAATTATATGCATATATATCTCAACTGCCTATGTTCTACGATGAAGGAAAAGAAAAGGCAAATAGCCAAAATCCGGCCGCTAATGATCATCATAGATAGGATATTTTAGAAAATAAAAACTTTTTTTGAATAACATTGATGACAATTTACCGTTTACAGTTATTATTATTATTATTATTATTGTTATTTATATTATATATCAAAAGTGAGTCACAGATCACATGATAAGAAGTACGTGTTACTAGGAGAATGTAAATCCAGCAGGCTACCTAACTTTTCTAGCTGTCAAAATAAGGTTCTTCCAATATTAATCTGGATGTAAATCGGTGCTGTTTCTACGGTAGCTCAATTTATTCACAATACATATTATTATCTACTGTCAAAATTAATAATCTTAATTTTGTTAGCTGCATCGGTGGGAACGCGAATGTCCAGATGGGCAGTCAGGGCTGCCCAGATGATTCAAAAGTTCTGAGTCAATGGAATTTTAGAGGCTCCTTTTTACAGAAAATAATTAACTTAATTTTTAAGCTTTATTTCTAGCAATATAGTTCGTACACCACGTTTATTATGAAAAGTAGCAGTCTTACCTTGACCGACTACACCAGCGGTTGGAAACCCACGGCCCGCCGACTGATTCTATCTGGCCCGCAAAAGATTTCAGGAAAATGTATGTACATACATCTAACTTTATTCCCCCAGGTTAATCAACTCTTAAATATACTCTAGGGTTTAAACTCCTTAAATCTATACTTCACTCTCTGAGCCAATAATGGATAAAAACTACTCATAAATAGTGAACACAGTCAACCAACGTGTAACCCACCAAGATAAACTTACACCTTACAGAATAAACGAAAGATACATAAAATATGTTTTTTTCCCATCACTAAGCAACATTTTTCTTATCTTTACGTTTTAAAAGAGCCTGGTGTGGAAAATCGATAAAAAAACCACAGTATAAGCGTTGATTTTTATGTGTGTGTGTGTGTTATGAGCGAGGTATTAATTGCTCGCGTTAGTGAGAAGATCTCACTAACCCACTACATTATTATTATTATTATTATTAGCACCGCGTCTTACTACCCGTTCGGGTTATACGCACTTACGCTAATGTGTAATGGTAGGGTGATTGTGAGATGAAATGAAGGACCTACAGTTTAACGTGGAATCCGAACCACGGTGGAGGCCTGGCATTCCCCACATTCACAAGATGTCTTGTCAGAGGTGAAGGAAGGGTTTGGTAATGAGATAAATCTGTGCCGGGACCGAGGATTGAACCCCCGCCGCCAGCACAGAAGTCTGACACCTTACCACTAGACCACCAGGCCACCGCATCTGGAAGTACCTTATAATTTCCACATAAGTGACTACCTAGGTGGACCATCTGTTCCAGTTTGACCATTGACCCCGACTTGGAGAGAGTATGTATTGTGATGATTACCCAATGTTGTTGTCACTCTTGGATTGGTTGTTACGTAATGATGTTGTCGTTCTCTGATTGGTTTTACCCCTTTCCCTGACGCCCTTTCAGTGGTTTATTCTTATCCAAACTGGTTTTTTATGTTTGGTTAGGATTCAGTAGGGCGTTGGAGTCTTTTATTGGTGTGGGGAAGTTTACTGTCGTAGGATTGGGACGGGGTGTTGGAGTTTATTTTTTTATTGGCGTTCAGTCCACGGCGTTGGGCGCTCTTCTCATGGCACCAGCACGGAGCACGGAGCTCACCTGACGGCAGCGTAGCGTAGAATGCGACCACTGAACGGTTGGCAGCTGTTTGCCGCCCTTTCACGTCCGCAAGGGAGGTAACACGAACCTTTCCCACCGGCCGCTTAGGGAAGAGTGTAAGAAATGGTTCCCGGCCGTAAGACCCCTTTCACTTCCCCTCAGTCCCCCCTCCTTCAAGGTATGTGTCGCAACCCCTTCCCCACCCCCTATGTTGTAATGGGTTTTCCCGGTGTCGTAATCGCAATGTCGCAACCCCCTATGTGGTAATGGGTTTTTTCCGGTGATGTTGCAACTAGTCATCGCAATATCACAACCCCTGTGTGGTAATGGGTTTTTCACAACTAGAGAGCATTGACACAGCTCTGATTATGCACAATCAGGGGCCTTGAAAGCCTTACGCTGATTCGTAATCCTCAGTTAGGGGCCATTATCCCCCACCCCAAAAGTCTACAAAATCGGTTATGTATCGTCCGTTGACATGCTCGGATGTAGGTATCAGCCATGGGTAGGATTAAGAAAATGTTCCGGTGGGAGAAACACCTACAGTTTACACGGCGGGGATTCAATTTCCCCCCTCCTCCACCATAATAGGATGAGCCTGACATTTAGATGGCGTGCACACCGGGATTCAAACCTCGATATCTTTAGCACTGCTAATGTCTGTCAGAACGGTCGTACTTCCTGCACCACCCACTATTTTGTTGGTCGACAAGATTTTTCTAGGTATAATGTGTACTCGCATTTGCTTCAAACGTTGATCACTCTGTCACTGGCCGTATAGTGATGCCTTAGACTATGCGACCATCGATGCAGGTATAAAATGCAGTGTGATGGTAGATTGATACCAAAGGATAGAATGAAAAAAACCCTGGTTTATTCTTCGAGTCAATTATAACAACAAATTTTTTAAAATATTCTCATCTATATTTTGTCATGTGGGGAATGCCAGGCCTCCACTGTGGTTCGGATTCCATGTTAAACCGTAGGTCCTCCATTTCATTTCACAATCACCCTACCATTACACATTAGTGTAAGTGCGTATAACCCGAACGGGTAGTAAGACGCGGTGCTAATAATAATAATATATAGCTCTTTCATTAATTCATAAGTAATATCGAATTTAATGTTTGCAACTATATTTTGACGAAATAATATATATCACAAACAAACAAACAAACACACACACACACAGACACACAGACAAATACTTCCCTTTATTATTATAGAAACCTGTTCTATTAATATAAATATGCGGATAGCCCGGTACGCAAGGAAGAAAATAAAGAATAACAAGATCTAAAATCTCAATATCGAGATTTATTCCCATTGCACCCCAACGAGATTCGAACCGAATCCTAGAGATCAACATGACAGCTGAGCATTGTCTCACTGAACTACAGTCCCATTTTCATAGGAACAACCACTAGATCTAATTTCACGTATTCATACGTCAAGACAAGTGATCTGCTGCAACCTATTTTGATATACTATCAATACCTATAAAATATCACCGATACTGTAGTATTATTTTATAAATGTTGGCCGAAAAAAAATTTGTATTTTCTAAAAGTCTCTTTGTATAAGAAAATGGACTCTAAAACGGTTGTTTTTCCACAGAGTTTTACTACCGGCTCGGGCATTACTACACTTAATCCCCTTAGTGCGAGCCTGACGACTTGTAGCCCGCGGTACTACTTTACTTATTTAACTATTAGAGCCTGACATCATAAACAAAATAGTCAAAACAAAACCTTCCAAGTGCCAGCATGGACTCAAACTAGAGTCCCTTAATGACCACGGATATCGACCTAAATTAAAGGGGGGCTGTAGGGTGAGGGGAGGAAAGGGGTCGATCAATGTAGAAGTCCCTTGTCTCCCCCTGTGGCATCGAACCAACGATTCACCCTCCTAAACCACAGCCGTGCAGATTAGCATGAGTTTGCTATCTTTTACTCTTTTTATCACCACGTCTTACTAACATTTCGGGTTATAAAACGCTTAAGTACTATTTACGCTAATGGACTAGGAATTGGAAAGGTTACATTCTCATTTGCACGTGGAGGGCTAGTGGAAAACACACCCCCAGTTCACCCAACTGAGATTCGAACCTCGATCTCACCCGTCTTCAGAAGTCTAGCTCAACACGAATCTGGTGCGTTAGCCAAATGCGCCACTGAGGCGGGTATCTATCACTATGCTCTCTTTTTAGAGAGTTAACAATCTTTACTGATATCTTTCACTGGGTGCTTCATGCCCTCTAGTTGTCAAACCTGAGAGAAGAATATGACGTTTAAAACTGGGCACACCCGTTCGGTCCCTAGAATATGTTGTGACAGAAAGGCGCTGGCAATATACACGTCACAACTTTGCCGAAATAAATATTAAAGAGCACAGACGGTTAAATGTCAAGCTTTATTGCTTACACACGTGTGGTTAATATAGCTTTAGCAAGTATAATACATGAACAGAAAGGAGGTATAAGTATACTATTATTATTATTTCATTGCTTAAATATTTGGTTATAATTTTAACTAAATTTGGTTTAAGGCAATGTGTGACACACCCAAACACACGCGAACTCAACACATTTTAGCACCGCTTCTTACTACCCTGTTCGGGTTATACGCTTAAGTACTAATTACGCTAACGGTTTGATAATTGGGAGGTTTGAGCCCGCATTTGCGTAGAGGGACAGTGAAAAAACACCACTTGTTTACTCGACTGAGATTTGAACCTTGAACTCCTTAAGTACTAATTAAGCTAACGGATTGATAATTAGAAAGTTTGAATTTAGATATGAAGTGAGCCCACATTTGCATAGAGGGAGAGCGGAAAACCATCCCTAGTTTGTCCGACCGAGATTCGAACCTCGAACTCCTTAAGCACTAATTAAGCTAACGGATAAATAGTTAGAAAGTTTGAATTTAGATATGAAGTGAGCCCACATTTGCATAGAGGGAGAGCGGAAAACCATCCCTAGTTTGTCCGACCAAGATTCGAACCTCGAACTCCTTAAGCACTAATTAAGCTAACGGATTGATAGTTAGTAAGTTTGAATTTAGAGGAAGTAAGCCCGCATTTGCATAGAGGGAGAGTGGAAAATCACCCCTAGTTTACCAGACTAAGATATGAAATTCGAACTCCTCCGTCCTCGGCAATCTGGATCTACACGAAACAAGCGCGTTAGCCAACTTAAAACAACAAATCGGAGGTTTTATTTTAAATATCGTTTAATGTTCTAAACTATATTTCCAGATATAATATATAACTTCTACATTAATTCATAAGTAGTATTGAATACAATTATGAGAAACTTCAAGTTATATAAGGTCAAAGGTCAAACTGGAACAGGCGGTCCACATAGGCAGTTATTATTATTATTATTATTATTACTATCATCACCGCGTCTTACTACCCGTTCGGGTTGTACGCACTTACGCTAATGTGTAATAATAGGGTGATTGTGAGATGAAATGGAGGACCTATAGTTTAACGTGGAATCCGAACCAAGGTGGAGGCCTGGCATTCCTCACATTCACAAGTTGTGATTAATACACGTCTTGTCAGAGGAGAAGGAAGGGTTTAACAATCAGATAAATCTTTGCTGGGACCGAGGATTGAACCCCGGACCCCAGCATAGAAGTCTGACACCTTTCCCTTAAACCGCCAACCTAGGCAGTTAAGTGGTTAAGGAAAAGCGGTGATAGAGGTGAGATAGGAAGGGGATTACCTGGCACATTATGGACAATTAGGATGACAGCAGCTCGATCAAAACAGGACTTTTATAGAGTTATATTTTAAAAGCTATTCAGGTAAATGTAATATTGACACGGCCTCTTATCTCTAATAAAAACACTTCGCTTGAGATGGTAGAGAGATAAGCAACTATCTTATATTTAATCTCAAAAGTACATATAATCAACCCTCAAGTGCTTTTAAATAAAGAGCATGGGAGTACAACACTAATAGACATTTGCTAACTTGAATAATGTTTTCCATTGGTGTGTATGTTTATATAAAGTACATTTTTTATTATTACATAATAAAAACCCCTGGTATCGTTGGGCACATGCACTCGGTCATCAATCTCACTTAATCTAGTTTACTGTTACTGGGGAGGTTGGTGTTCAAATCTCACTCCCCTCACATTGTTTCCCTTCCTTATATTTCTATGAAAATGAGGATACATTTCCTTTCACTTCTACCTTCCTCATTCGCAAATCAAAATCAAAGATCCTATTACTTTAAAAGTTTAAAATTAAAATGGTTAAATTATTCAATATAATTAAGCTAAGCCCTCTTCGGTGGCCGCATTGTTTAATGAGCTACTCTCGCAGTAGACTAGACTGCCGATGACGGAGAGATCTAGGTTCGAATCTCAGTCGGATATACTGAGGATGGGATTTCCAAAATGATTTTCCACTCTCCCTTCACGCAAATTCGGGTGCACTCCTTGTAAATATAACCTCCCTAATTCCTTAAACCATTAGCGTAATTAGTACACAAACGTATAACCCGAACGGATAGTAAGACACGGTGCTAAAAAATATTAAGTCAACATTTGACACGTGTTTAAATTTTATGCGGTTGCCGAAAATTAGTTAAATTAAAAATGGAGGCAAATGCAAGTGCTTTATTCTTTTTAAACTTGCGTTAATTCTTTAAAGTTAGACCTCACATTTAATTTACAGGCTACCAAAATATAAAACAAACCAACCCTTGCAGGTGGCCACGTTGGGAGAGGCGTTATGTTTGCACCATACCGAGTTTCATGAAACGAGATGGAGATTCTAATCTCAGCAGGGTGCACTAGATGTAGTTTTACAAATGTGATCATCACAATAGTTTTACAGAATAATGAGAGTGCACTTTCATTAAATCACCCTCTCTTAGATGTTAATAGCCCATGACCTAGACGTACACATTTATAACTTAAATTAAACACGTGCCAAGACTAAATAATTCGATTGGTCTTCGGGCAACTGTCTGGCCTAATCTAAAGCCAATGACGCTTGCATTTACACAAGTTTCACAAAACAATAGATTCCAAATTTAAATTTATAAATATCTCAGGGATAATCATATAAAAATCTAGGGATTTTCATAATGATACCCTTGTTTACAATTTCTAAACAATGATAAGATAGTGTATTTCATAGACCGGAGTGTTTTATTTTGTTCCAACAAGATAACTAAGAGTCGAAAGAAGCAGACAATTCTACAGAAAATATCGTAATTTAAAGTGTCGCTTGGTATAATAAGGGAATTGATGAGTCGTGGCCAGAGTCAAAGATATACGTCGTGGCTGATGTAGTGAAGCTAACAATGGTCTCAGCAGTGATAGATGAATCTCTGGAAAAGTACTTATACTCAAAGAAAGGAAGTTCGGGAACAACTTAATCCCGTGGCTATTGTTTTGGACGCGGTTGAGTTCCTCCACCACGAGACCTGGTGTAATTCCCTCTTCGAAAAAGGTCCCTTAGTTCCATATACAGCCAAGTTCGTCCCCTTGAGGGAAGTGGGGGGGGGGGTTGAGTTCCTCCAAGGCAACTCAAGGCAGGAATTACAAGAACAGTATCCCCATGGCTTCTTTGGTGCTGAATGACAGATCACAGCTGACTTCCGACAGTCAACATTTAGGTATATACCAAAATTTTGACCGTCAAAAGTGAGAGCTGCTAAATACATGTTTATGCAGATCATATGGTGCGGCGCAGGGATACATAATTTGGTCTGGTAACTTTTCAAAGCCGTCAGCTGTCGGCTGTGAGCTGTCAATCAACACCAAAGAAGTCATGGGGCTACTGTAGTCCTAGTGCAATAAATAGCTTAGCACAAACCTCACTTAGAGACCTTCTATAATCTATATACTGTAAGCTTCAGACTATCCGCGGTATCGCCAACAGTAGGGGGTACGTTGTTGAAAAACGCAGAGTTGATGAAAAATACAGGGCTTTCGATTGTTGTACTTAATAAATCTATGGGGAAGGGATAATGGCCAGAGAGACCAAAAGCTTATGCTAGGGGGACTGCACTGGATTGGACTAATAGCCTGATTAATTATCTGTAACAGGAAGATGACACACTCCCATATGACAAGCTGATGTTACGGAAAATAGGAAAATACATAGCGGGATAAGGAAAAAGTTAGCAGCTGCAATGAAGCAGAAGTCTAATACATACGTTTTTAAGCGATGTGTTCATTTTAAGTATACTGTACATTAATTTAAAGTGTTTTTTTTTTTAATTATCTTCGTGCGTGAAATATAGTGATGCGTTCATAAACGCAATCACGATAGTTGAGCATTAGTTTAAATCGAATGTGCTACAATCTCATGTTTTACTAAAAATGAGGATTATCCACGGTTTTGTGTTATCCACAGCACTCGTCTCCTCCATTACCGCAGATAATAGGAAGTTATCTCTATATAAAATTGTGGTTCTTACCAGGCCCGGATTAACCTTTTTTGGGGCCCTGTGCCAAATAGAACTTGGGGCCCTTAGAACTTAGTTCCCCAATGAATGGTTATGAATATTACATATTGTCACCCGAGAATGAAAGTGTTCTATGTCCAATTTTCCACTTTTAGTGTAAAAGAGCATTGAAGTTTGACCTTGTGTATAAAATCAATGTTACTTGATGACCGCTCGAATTTGGCCTCTTAAGTAATTATATAGCAGTCTCAATTTCACCGCAGGTGAACCATGTGTATTCTAAATATAGGTAAACACCAAATATTTCAAATTTAACACTTTTGGAGATAGATCACTTACATTCTCGGGTGACGATATATATCATATATGGATAATTTTATTTAGAGACAAACTTTTTTCGCAAACGTTTAGCAATCATGGCGAGTACCGTGAGTTTTGTTATTAGTATATTAATTATTAATACTAAAGTAACTATTAAACTATACGATTTATTATATTCTTAGTAGATTATAGTAATGTACATTAATAGCTAATAATTTAATAATACTGAACCCTTCCTTCACCTCTGACAAGACATCTTGTGAATGTGGGGAATGCCAGGCCTCCACCGTGGTTCGGATTCCACGTTAAACTGTAGGTCCTTCATTTCATCTCACAATCACCCTACCATTACACATTAGCGTAAGTGCGTATAACCCGAATGGGTAGTAAGACGCGGTGCTAATAATAATAATAATAATAATACTGGACACTATATAATCATAAACTATCTTAGTGTAATTGCATTTTATTTAGTCAGCCGTCAACAGTTAAAATAGTAATAGTATTAATTTAATAAAAAGTATTTTATTGTTTAAAACTTTTTTTTTTTTTTGCGTTTTACTCACGTCACATAGTTTAATTAATTTTCCTCAGAAATTATTATTGTCAATAGAAAATCAATGTTTATCTTTCTGTCGAAAGTCAACCATACTGTCTGCAGATATGCAGTATTTCCGGTTTGCCAAAGCTAGAGGTTGCATTAATTTTTAAGCACGAGCTGTCGTACTCCACGAAATACTTTGCCACAAGCGTCCTTCGATTAGGGAATTTCTAAATTAGTTTGGGATACGAAAAAAATATTTATATATTGAAATCACAAATTTAAAAAAAAAATGACAAATCAAAGTGATTTATTTGCCAGGGGGTGAAGGGGTCTAGCCTCGGGGGCCCCTGTGCGTGGCACAGTTGACACATCCCTTAATCCGGGTCTGGTACTTAACCCAACCTAACTTAACCTAATCTTTCATGAGTTATTGAAGTTTGCTATTATTTAATTTTCTGTGCTAGACTCCTCCTATTCCCATGAACTTCTATGCAATTGAGGGGGATAGGCCTAGAAACCCCCTTACTCCTTCCATAAAAATGTAGGAACTAGATTATTACCACCTATCTTCGTAAAGAAACTATACACCCCACGAATGTCTTCGACAGAAACATGTTGGAATGTTCAAGGTCAACTGATGATAAATTATAATCATTATAGATTAGAAGCACTAACAAGCTAATGCAACGACTTAAGAGGTATTTTATTAGTATTTAAAAGTCTTGTTTCTACTATCAGCCAAACTATCACAAATATACAATATTAGGAAGGAGGGGGCATACTGCCAGAACTGGCTAACAACAGTACAGTTTAATGCTATTCATGGATATAGAATGCAGGTATGCGGACAAAGGTGTCTGTCTCGTATATTCTGGCTTATTGGTGACAGGGAGGTCGGGATTCAGATTCCTTCCAGATGTAATCAGGATTGTTTTTCTTATATTGTTTCCTACTCTACTGCCACGCTAGTGTGGATACATTTTTCCTAAATTATACCTTTATTATCCTTACCACATTAATGTAGATAAACAAATAACCTGGGTGCAGTGTAGAAAAAATTAAATAAGTGTTGGTTTGGGGATTTTGTCCGTTATAGAGCTGAGTTAGTTTGTAAGTCGTGCACTGATCTTTAAGGAGGGATTTGGGAACGTGAGTTAAGGACCCATATTTCTGATTGCATTATGTTTCACATCGAGTGATTTTACCTTCAAAGTTAAATGGTAAGACCATTAGAAATTGATATAAATGTGCAAAGCTATGACTCCCAAAATGTGTATTTTTTCAGTTGCTATTCCAAAAAACAGTTTCTTGGTCACACTAACTCAAATATTTTTAGTAAATACGTTAGTTTAATTTTATACATCCATTAAGCCTAGATTAAGATGTTCTTGAACATGTGTTGATGTTTTTTCCAAACTAATTTTCCACTTTCTCTCCACGCAAATATGGATACACTTCCTCTGAATTTAATATTCCTAATCCCTAAAACATATCTTTCAGGCCTGGAAATACTATGGAATTTCTCACTTTCCCGCTCTTTTCCTGGAATTTTTTAGGTTGACCTGGAAATTTCTGTGTCACCTTTTTTTTTAGTAAATCAGTAGGAAATAGGAGTATGTAATTAGATGAAATTTCCACGATATTGGAGTAAATTCTTTAAGTGTCTGAATCTCTTCAAATTCATTTAAATTTTCTATAAAATTACTGAATCATTCATTAATGTAAAACTAGATTGTATTATTGTCATTTTTATAAATCGAAAAATAGAAAAAAGCGAAATAGTTTTGTCCACCAAAGAAGTTAAGAATTACATTTATTTTCAAAGTCCTAAGTTAAAAAGTATGTGTATACATATATATATATTTGTTTCTAGCTCAGAAACATCTGGTTTTATAAAAATACGTTTCAAATAAAAGATTTGTATCTTTAATAGTACCACAACTTTAAAATGATAAGTTATTTCATATCTCAAATGTCTGCGGAGAAATTATGAAAATTGGAAAATATAACTTGTGTAAATACCCTCAAAGTCATTTTCAGAAATGAGAGTTTCCATTTTGTTTATAGTGATAAAACAGTATCGAGATATAAAATTTAATCAAAATCGTTAGAATCAATTTTGAGAAAATCGATTTTTTCTGTTTTTGTTCTTCAGTAAACTACCCTTAAATTTAGGGTTGGATATCTAATTCCAAAAATCCCTCGGGGGGACCTTATGAAAACCCCAGATACCAAGTTTTAGCCTAACCGGTAAAATAGTTTTGGCTTTAGCCCGAGGTATAGACAGACGGCATCGTGAAAACCACTTTTTTTTGTTTGTTTTTGGGAGGTCATGAAACGTCAACATTTAACAAAATATCGAGTTAGATTTTTTTTTACGATCACAATACTTTCTCTCCCAAGATGCAGAGAGAAAGATAAAACGGATCTTGAAGTGATCTAAGAGTAATCTGGCCCATTAGGCAACATTGTTCCCACTGAACATCTGCGTCAGTGACAACATTCAACATTTTGTTTATTGTTTACATTTGAACGCGTGTGACTTTTTGAGAGCAGATGACCTCACTCAGCTAGTACCTTATCAGCTGTTGACGGATAGAGCAAACATATGATGTGCATGGAACTGATGGAACATTAAGTTATTGCTCTAATGCCTCATACACACAGCCGATGTTTCTGAACTGAAATCTTTGTCGCCTTTAAATGAATAAAACATAAAATTATAAATTGATAAACAACTAAAAGTTTTGGTTAGGCTAACTTAAAACTAAAAATTGTGCATTATTCAAATAGTTTGTAATACAATAATACAATTTGTGCGAATGCGCATTTCATGATGGATCATGGATTAAATAGCTAGGTTATTATATTTGTTAAAATACGGTTATAGCCGCATCTACAGGGTGGCACGATGGAACAGGCGATTTTGATAATTGTCTCGTATAACTTTAAATCTTCACTTCTGATGCATTCCTGCATTCTTGAAGGCAAGTTCGTCGAAACTCGCAGCAACGTCTCAATGGAGATCGCTTCAATCTATTAATTAATCCTATTCTTCAGTTCATTAATGCCTTGAGGACGATGAGCAACCACTCGAATTTTAAAAGTTCTCATGAAAATAAATCACACATATTTAGATCTGGTGATCTTGCAGGCCAAATGATATTGCCATTCCTGGTCATGAGGCGGTTTCCAAAACTCCCTCATAAAGCGATGATTATGATTCTTGCAGTATGCGCAGTAGCTCCGTCCTGCTGAAACCACGTTGACTCAAATCACTGGATAGTTCTCTAGTTCATTGCTAAGAAACGTTTAAACCATGTTGACGTATCGTTCTGAAATTACAGTCACTGCGTGGTCATTGTCATCCTAAAAAAAAAAAGAAGAAAAAAAAATCACCGTACACCACACTGACACTTTTTCACTGTGTAAAAGCCGCTTGTGTAAAAGGCGAGGATTCTCCGCAGCCCAGCACCGATAGTTCTGTTAGCATAACCATTTAGATGAAATTGGGCTTCATCAGACATTCAAAGATTTTCCAGAAGATTCTAGTTTTCCTTACATTTTGTTAAAAATTGTTCATCTAAAAAACTCTCCTATCGAAGTCGCAGGCTTTTAATTCCTGGAATATCTGAATCTTATACGGATGTAGCTTGAAATATGAGAACAATATTCTGGTCAGTTATTCAAAATCGCCCGTTCCCGCGCGCCACCCTGTATATATCATACGCATTAAATTGAAAAATGACACCTGGACACGAAAATCGAAAAAATGGCTTTGTGATACCAATAGTACCATTACAATTACTGTACTATTAGCAGCAAAAAGCCAACTACCGAGTCGAAGATGGCTGCGTTATCTGATAGTTCATGATCTTAATTGATCACACATGTGTAGCTGACAGTTTCCACACGTCCATCACAGACTTTGCCTTAAAATTTGAGTGAAGAATGGTGCTGTACACGGGACTATTTATGAATATCTCAGTGGTTAGATCATTAGCTTACTAATCCATAGGTCCCGGGTTCGATACCCGTGTCCAGGTGTTATTATTCAATTTAATGAAAGAGTTAAAGAGTTAAACTTGAAATTTCAACACCGTACATATTCGTAAGTCATCTATAAGTACACTAATCCTCATCCCTAGCACATTAGCATAATTAGTACATAAGCGTATAACCCAAACGGGTAGTAATATGCGGTGCTAAAAAAAAGTAGTAAGGAAACAAATGAATGAAAGCCTTTGTAAACCCGTTATGTTCATAAATCATACTTCAATTTTTATCATCAATAAGTAAACTAATATAATTTAAAGGTTTGCCCGACATTTATCTCCCCGCCCCCCTATCTTCCATGCTTTCTATCTACCCCAGTCCCACCCTAGTTCCCCCTCCCCTCCTTCTTACAACCCACTCGTCACACTATATTTTGAAGTATAATAGGCTCTAAGTGTCGCCTCTGCAATTTAACCCCTCCACCACAAGCCGCCATTGCAGACAATTTTCCGATTCAAGATTTTCCGAAAAATTTTCATCTCTTACCCCTTGCCTCCTCTACACTGCGTTACGTGGTTTATGGGTGACCAGTGACTACCTAATAAGTTGAATATTAAGCTGAGCTACAGCTACGACAGCGACTATACTGACAGTGAATCTTCCTTTGTTCCAGCAGGAGTTGATAACCTGTGTATGCACCTCGGTGTCCTTGAGCAATGTCGTCTCCACAATCTGTCCCGGATGGTGGATGGGGGTGGGTGATTGTGGCTGCCAACAGCGTCATCAATGTAAGTCAACACCCTAGCATCAAGTTGATAACTATATTAGGATTCTAGTGGAAAGGAACTTTGATAAAATACAGACACATTTCTTTTATAAGTAAATTATTAAAGGACCTAAATTATTATAACATCTCTGAAAAGTAACAATAATTATTGTTGATCCCATGACTATAGCCTTATTGTCATAAAAAGGGCTTTTCATAAAATAAAAACGTATTTTTTTCCGGCCAAAAGTATTTATATTTTACTAGGTTTTTTGTACCCGCATTTTCGAGGAGGGAGAGTGGATATTTTTTTTTTGACCAAACCACCCTCATTACACCCAACCCAGATTTTAACCTTGATCTCATCGTCATCTGCAGTCTAGTCTACTGCGAGAGTAGTGTGTTAGACCACGTGGCCACCGAATTGGATTTAAATATGTTTTAAGTGCTATTTTAGAGGTATCTATCAAAAAGTAGGAATAGTAACTTTTCTAACAGCCCTTCTAGTGAAAATTGAGTCTCAAAGTGTATGTATACATACATATATTCATATATTAATTAGACCTGCCCGGGATTCCGAACTTCGGGAAATTGAATGTTCCCGAGACTCGGACGGAATAATTTATTTCTTCGGATATTTCGGAAAAATATTATTATTATTATTATTCAGCACCGCGTCTTACTACCCGTTCGGTTTATACGCTTTAATTACTAACTACGCTAATGGATTAGGAATTGGGAAGGTTGAATTAGAGGAATGAACCCGTATTTGCGTGGAGGGAAGGTGAAAAACCATTTAGGAAAAACCACCCCCAGTTCACCCGACTGAGATTCGGACCTCAATCTCCCCGTCCTCGGCAGTCGAGCTCAACACGACTAGCGCGTTAGCCAACTACGCCACCGAGATGGGTAATTAATATTAAAAAGTTACAATTATTGAAGACTGTATATGAATGCTACTTTGTATTTTTAATGCTCATCAACAATATTTTTATTTTCTTAAATTTAAATTAATATTATGTATGTTCCTTTAACAATACGGATACCCAAAACTTCATCCACTTTTATTTTAGAGCTACGTATTTAATCAATACAATTATTAAAGCCATTAAATAACAATCACACTAGGCTACTTGATAGTAATATTTATCCCTCAATAAATTTAGGGAAGGAAAACATATGTTTGGCGAAAAAAATGATAAAAGTGGCTTTTAAAAATCAAATCACGCACGAAATACACCTTCACACTTATTTCGCATCAAGATACATCTATGACGTTAAAGAATGTATCCCACTTTAATTCATGCGGATTGGCTTGAATATCATTATGTTTTATTATGTACGTAGTTATTAAAATTCATGCAACGATTTTTTTAGTTAAGAGCTTTTTAGTAATTCTTTGAATCTATATTTAGAATGTATTTATATCTATACCAAAACACATGATTAAAAATACACAAAATTAAAATACAAGTTGCATTAAACCTAGTTTTTTTTTAAATTTACCTTAAATCAAAACCATACGCAACACTAGTAAGACAAAATATTATTTAGTTTTTATTGGGAAAATTTACAGTTTAAAAATAAATTAATACAACAGTTTTGTGTACATTCTTATTACGTTAAAAAATTATACAAGGTTACAGAATTTAAATGAATTGTTCAGACCTCTAAATTGAAACCTAATTAGAGTTTTTGTATCTTTTCCCGACCCCAGTAGGGATAAAATTGGTCTAAGCTTATAATCTTATCATCGAATTATTTTCTGTATTGGAATTAGTGGGAAGGCTAAGTTTAGACTAGAATGCTAACACACACACGCACACAGGGTGTTTGTTCATAAACTCTCTACTCAGACGTAAACCACAGCATCTGTGAATAGAAACAGAAAACCCTAATAAAAAATTCCGGAAAACTCATCTTACTCAACTAAATGGAAGTTGAAGTCAGACGCTACAACGCCGCGAGTACGCAGGTGTAAGTACGCACGTGTAAAACAAGTTGCATATCATTAGAAGTGCCCGGCTGCGAGTGACGTTGCCGAAGGAAGGATGAGCGAACCCACGTCAAATGCAACCAACGGATATTGTTGTAACCAAAAAGCGAGAGATTTTAATACTTGCTGTGGTGTGCCCATCAATTAAAATTTAGTAACTAAACATGTCTTTTCCAAAATTTGTTACTAGGATTTTCCATTCCTTTCTGCCCACAATAGCTATGGTTTAAGTTTGCTAGAGAAACACCCTGCCTGTATACGAGTGTGTAGGTTACATCACTCGTAAACCAAGTTTGTGGGCTTATTAGCTGTACCGTTGCCCAGGGGATGCTCGGTTGTACTAATCATGTATTCCTTCTGTGGAGGATCTTTCCATGTCTCGATGAGATGAGGTTATGGTATGAGAATTTGGAACCAGCAGAAAAACTTAACCTAACTTAGCATAACTAGACCCTCGTGACCATTGGGATGGTTCCCCTTGCGAGTAAAATATCCATGGTACCAGGTGGGAACCGAACTTGGAATCCCGAGGTAGGTAATCAGGTGCGCTGATTCCTATACCACGAGGCTGATTTGTATGAATATATCGAAAGTGTTTTAGTAACTTTTTAAAATAGTCAAATTTCCTTCCTTTTTAAATCGGACTGTAAATTGCAAGTGCATGTCACTTTATAGAAGACTCAAGTTGAATGGGTTTTCTGTGTTAATGGATCTTGGATTATCTCAGTGTGTGTTTATAAGCTTGGTTACGTACCCATTAAAGCAGCATGTGACGAAATTGTGTTCAAGTCATATCTTATTGGTCTTAGTTTACCTTTGAAAAATGAATGGGTATAATATAGATTATTTCAAAACCCTGTCAGAAAATGAGTTAACTAAAAGGAACCACCTTTACAAGCATACAAGCAGCTATCTTCAGCTTACCTTGCTTGTTTCCTTTATGGTGTAGCTTTTAAGATAGTGCCATAATTTGAATACGACTGCTTTCTTTCAGGGTTAACAGAGAGTACTGTACCAGCATTGATGTCCAAGTTCGACTGCCGAGGACGGGGAGATCGAGGTTCGAATCTCGGTCGGGTGAACTGGGGGTGGTTTTTCCTATATGGTTTTCCACTCTCCCTCCACGCAAATGCGGGTTCATTTCCTCTAATTAAACCTTACCAATTCCTAAACCACTAGCGTAATTAGTACTTAAAGCGTATAACCCAAACGGGTAGTAAGACGTGGTGCTAATATTATTATTATTATTTGATGTCCAAGTGGTCTAAGTTGTTAGCGGTGACGCATAATGTATTCAAGAAAATGGCAAACTGCCCTTCTCTCCCCTATTAAACGTATCTCCTTACTTTAAGCAAGTGCGATTAAAAAAATTGTAATAACTTTATCAGTTGAAAAATTTAATATAATATTTGAGACATATGTTAACATAATATATATTTGATAAATATGTTAATATAATATGAAATATTTACAAAAGTTTCAACACATTATTTTATTTGTACAAGAAAAATAGTTTATTTTTCAAACTCTTTCAACCATTTATTTAAAAAAAAATTATAACGTGTCTTAATACCAGTTCAAGCTATACGCATATATGATAACTACTCTATTGGGGTAAAGATGAGGAGGAAAGCATTTCAGAGGTAATCTATCCGCGTTTGCGTGGAAGGAACGTGGGAAACCATTCAGGAAAAGCCACCCTCAGCAGTGGTGAATTTAAAATTGTTGCGCCCCTAGGCACAATTATAATATGCACCTTCCCCCTTTTTCAATTTTTTTTTGTCAAGTGCTTTAGGAGGTTTCGGAAGAAAGAGGTGTGTTGGGGGCGGAGGGGTAGTATTTGAGAAATGATTTCTACGAAAAATAATCAGGCATGTACATGCCATACAGTAGTTTGAGTTAACATTATGACGTCAGTTACAAAGCAATTGCAAAGTACAGTTATTTAAAAAGAAATATTGTCATTCTGACTTTAGCTTGAACTATTTAGATAACGTTAGTCAATCATTTTTAAACGTAATTATTAAAAACAAAATATTATAATATCATCCAAATTGTACCGCCCCCTAAAGCCGCCGCCCCTAGGCCCGTACCTATGTGGCCTATAGTGTAAATTCGCTTCTAGCCCTCAGTAGACCCGGATTGGGTTCAAAATCCATTCTCCCCATTATCAGCAGGTCAATTCAACACGAGAGTGACGTCTTATACCATTCGGCCACTGAAGTGTGTATTAATAATTTTAATTAATTAATACGCGCTGATCAAACACGCTGACATCTTAAACCACTGCCGCAGATCAAGTGCTCTATCGAATAGACAACTAATCCTATCAAACGAGTCTATCTCATCGCCCAGCAAGGACTTTGGCACAGGCTCCCGCTTATCCGTTTCCATGGAAAAACGATTATAGTGTTTGTGTTGAAAGCTTTTACTTCGTTCTGCGAAGCCTTGGCATCGTGGGTTGCATCACTGGTAATGTAGGAACAGCTGCTTATAAAACATGACTTAATTAGTCAAAGCGAACATATCCACACATTTTTATTTTATTATTATGTAGAATTTCTTGCTTTTTCCAGCTAGCCTAGAATTAGATTTTTTGCCCACGAAGTTACTCAAAGATAACGCGAGTAAAACCTAAATTACCAATAAGTAGCTTGAGCGTCACCGCCATTGTATTTCAATGGACAACACATCCTTGATTAGTCACTGGAAACTCAATGTGCTAATCACATGTTACCTCAGTTACAAATGCGATCATCATGAATGAACAGTTACTGAATATATTTTAATAAACTTATCCTTTCTGCATTTTGAATCAGTTTGTTGCAATCCCATTGCCGTGACGAATAGTCGATTATTATTCAATTTATATTATTTTCATTGTTTACATGAATTCAAAATCTTTTTTTGTTACATCTCGTATATCTGTAATAATAATAGTAATAATCATAATAATAATAATAATAATAACAATAATAATAACAATAATAATAATAAAATCAATCAATCATTCATTGTTTATTTAGGATTTAAAAGAAAAATTACCCAATTGACTTTTTGATACAATCCCGATGTACCTAAAGGTACATCTTCAGGTCTTGTAGTTAAATAAATATTTTAAAAATAGTAAAAATTATAATAATAAAATAATTTAAAAAAAAGATTTACACATATCATAACATTTCCTCTCAAAAATATTTACATGGTTGTTTGAAGCATGCCTTGAAGTATCCAGTCTTTAATTTTATTTTTCGCTATATTTATTTCAGGGATTTCTCGGATTGTTGGTGGTAGCAATAATAATAATAATAATAATAATAATAATAATAAAGAGCCACATTCTCCTCACACTTGAGTAACTAGACATTATATGATTGGATATTAAATATTCGAGAAGCCCGAAGAAGATGCTTGCAGCTAAAGAGTACAACATTGTTAGAAATTCCACCAATTTTGCGTAGCATTCATTGTGTGCGGAACATAAGTAACAACCATTAATCAATTTGTGACTTTAATCACTAACCAATTACAGAAGCTTCGTGGGCGAAAAGCATAGTGTTGCCTAGAATCAGGAACACTGGGAAAAAACGGGGATTTTTTTTTCTGGAAAATTTCGTGAATTTCACAATAAACTAGGATATTTGTGAAATTTTTACAATTAACTGTAAACTTGAACCAGAAAGCATTTGCTGAAGAACTAAGCACGCTGATTAAGCTATGCTTCATACCTCCACTTCTCTCCCTCCCTGAAACATTGGGTTGTGTAACGACTGCATTTATATCCCCCCCAACCCCCATCAAGGTCAAATCAACATGTTCTAAACACTGATTACATGACTTCATAAAAATTTCAATAATATTCTTTAAAATTACTCGTAGATTCTTTGAAGTAAGGTGACCATTCGTCCTCAATTTTTTGATACAGTTTCCGAAATAAGACTGAAGTACCCTATTTATTTTTCTCTCAATTTATTAAATACATTAATGAATTTTGAAATCTAGATAGATGCAGATAATTTTTTTTTTATTCATGTCAGTTACTAAAGTTTTAAAATGTTTAATCAACCATTATGGGGAGTGATGAATATTTTCCATTTGTTCTGACTTTTTCATTAACTTTTGGCTTTACCTTTACTTTCAGTTAGTCTATGCCTATAAATCAGTTGTATCTGATACAGTGCCTAATTATACACCTAATTTATTTACATTGTCCAGTAACACGAATAAAAAATTGACTATAAGGTGTATTATGCACCATTTCAATTGCATTCTCCGGTTCCCACAAATGATTTTAGAATTAATGCCTCCTAAAATAAATGGTCCCTTTTCTCTAAAGTGTCTGAAGAAATTCTAATTCCTTATGGAAAGAACCGGGAAGTTTGTATTAATAGAATAATTCCAACCCTGCTAGAAAATAAGCCGCTGATCGTTAAGATTTGTATTGTACTTGATTGCTCTCGTCAAGGGTTGGCGTTCAAATTCCGGCCAGATGGATTACTGTCATATATTGGAGTGACAGAAGTTTTTTTTTCAGCTGACACTTCTGCCATTACTGACGTGTTTTGGCATCCTGTTTGAAGAGAAGTTCTTAATGATGGGCATCACTGCAGTGGAGACAAGCTTCCTACTGCATCTCGGGACCTCCATCACCTGCTTTCTAGGTACATATATCAGGGTCAGTAGCATGGCTAGATAACCTGTTTGGTGGTTTACTTACTCTATGACATCAGGAACTCTAAAATTCATTGCTGCACTTACAAAAGTACGCGACCTATCCATATATTGAGCTAGTTCTTTCCGGTCCATTCTAATGTTATTCTCCCATCTGCGTCTAGCTCTTCCCAATGGTATCTTCCCATTGGATTTGCCATTCAGTACCATGAACAAGGTTCTAGAATATCTCATTCGCGCTGAATGTCCTTTCCACCATAATCTACGGGACTTGATAACCCTAACACGATCTTGTGATGAGTAAAGAGCATGTAGCTCATCATTATGTATCCTCCACCAATCTCCAGTAGTCTCGTTTTTTGGACCAAATATATTTCTAAGTCCCTTGTTTTAGAACACCCTAATTTTTTTTTCGTCATGCAAGGTAGGAGACCACATTTCACACCCATTGAGAACAACAGATAAAATTATTAATTTGGATGTGCTGAGTTTTGTATTTCTTGAAAGCGGGCGAGATGTCAACAACTAACTGACTGAGTAATAGCATGCATTTCCCGTCTGTGTTCTTTTCCTTATTTCCAATTTAATATTGTTATCGCTAGTTAAAATTGTTCCCAAAAATTTAAACTCGTCAACCCTGTCAAATGATATGTTGTTTGAAATTATCTCTAAATTATCGTCCTAAACTGTGTGCTCTGTGTGTGATCAAATACTCACTATTTTCAGCGTTTACTTCTAAATTTATTATCTTACTAGTCTCTAATAAAATATCTACACTTTTTCAACAGCTTCCTTATTATTGCTCAGCAAAGATATATTATCTGCGTATCCTAATAGCTGAATTGTACCGTTTAATGTCAACCCTTCCTACCTCTTGCATTACATTAATAGCATAATCTATGGGGAAAGTGCAAATCCTTGTGTCAATGTATTATGTATTTCAAAAGTATCTTATAAGTGGTATTCAACCCCCCCGACCTGCCATGTGTATCAGTCAAACATACATTAATTAGAATGACAAGTTCTTTGGGTATCCCAAACTTAACTAAAATTTAATATACACTATAACCTTGTTAAAATGATCTAATTGGGGCTGAGGTTTGTTTGTATAGTGAAAATTCGGATTAAGTGGGAGAATACAGAGATAATACAATATTTTGTACGAATTTTAAATTACAGTTGAATGAGTTTAATCAAATTTTAATTTATTTAACAGATGTATAACAAGTAGTGAATGTGTAAGCCTACTGTAATTATTTTAAGTTACAGGAAAACACAGTGTGTCAACTACAACATTTAAATATCAAGCATGATCAGATATCACTGTTTATTACAATTTAATTTTAATTTTTAGCCGTTAAACAATAAAAATATATTTCAATTGAACTACTTTTTTCCCCCGCTATACAAAATGTGTGTTCGGATTATCCAAAATTTTGGACTACCAGGCTTTACTATACTTTATTTCTTTCAACTGAATTATAGACCTTTTTAAAATCTATGTGTAATTTAAAACCAGCTCTTTTCTTATTATTTGCCAAATAGTAAAAATCTGATCCATTGATGATCTAACTTATTTAGTTAAAATCCACAAATGTGGGGAATGCCAGGCCTCCACCGTGGTTTCGGATTCCACGTTAAACTGTAGGTCCTTCATTTCATCTCGCAATCACCCTACCATTACACATTAGCATAAGTGCATATAACCCGAATGGGTAGTAGTAAGACGCGGTGCTAATAATAATAATAATAAAATCCACAATGGTGATCCACAATTATTTCCTCTGCATATGGCGTCAATCTCATTAAAATTATGTTAGATACAATTTTATAGAATGTTGGTGATTGTGAGATAACTATATAGTCATTACACTTGGTTTTGTCTCCCTTTTTGAAAATGGGTATTATAGGCCTATAATATAGATATGGGTATTATACACATTTTATATTTGAAAATATATTTTAAAGCCAATACATATTTAAATTATAATTAAATTTTTAATGTTTAAAATGTCTCAAATAGAAAAGTATTGTAATAATGAACATTTTTAAACCTCACCATTTTGTTGGATCTTTACTGTTCATGTGCTCCTGAACTAAAAAAATGTGAGCCAGAAATTGTGTCTGCCTTCATGTCTGTCTGTCTATCCATCCCTCTCTCTGTGCTTAAGGCTACAATCGAAACAGTTTAATAGATTTTATTCTAACTTGGTGTTTAGATATTATATGATTATGCTTAGAGTCTAAATAAGCCTAATAATTTTGGTTCTAGCACTAAAATTATTGATGACATCATAAAACAATATTTTTTTTAAATGTCTATAAATATCTTGTTTAAAATAGGTATTTTGGAAGTGTTTTGCATGATAAATTAGAATGTACGTTAGTTTTATTAAAAAAAAAAATTTCATGGTAATTTACTGATGATTTATTTTAAAAATGATTTAAAAAAATTGGTTAAACAATTTTTTGCAAAATTTATATCTGAAAACTTTAAAGGCCTAATATGATTATAAAAATTGTTTTTGATTTTCTAATGAAAGCTTACTAACAGCTATTTAAAAAATATATAAATAAGTATTCCAAACTATAACTTATGTATAATTGTGTTGTAGCTTTATTAGTATGATTTTCTGACACAGTTCATCAATAAACTAAACTAAAACAGCAACAACGCATTACCCGCTTTGGGGGCCTCGTTGTTTAATGTGCTACTCTCGTGTTGGACTAGACTGCCGAATACCGGGAGATCGAGGTCCGATCCCGGGCAGGTGCACTGAGGATGGTTTTCCCTAAATGGTTTTACTCTCTCCTCCCACACAAATGCGTGTGTACTTCCTCTAAATTAAGCCTTCCTAATCCCTAAGGCATCAGTGCAATTAGTACATAGGTGTATAACCTAAAGGGGTAGTAATACGTGGTGGTAAAAAAAGTATTCTTTTAAAATTCTGGCAAAGTGAATGGGCTGGTGTTTAGAACCTCTAATCCCTCCTGCCCACACTCTCTGTTTCGCTTTTGGTGTACACTCAGCTTACATTGAATTGTAGAAGTCTTACCTTGGCAGATTTAACTCTGGTACTACCTTATAGTAGAAGCATATTTGAACTAAGCAAGGTAAGCTTTTACCTTTCAGAGGTTGAACAGAGTATACCTTCAGTGAAGCAATCACCAGATTTTTAGGTTAATATTCACGGTGAATATTGAACTGCACAATAAGTCAACATATCTACTAAATCATACTAGAACGTACTGTATCAAGTGGCCAGATCAAATTAGACTTGACACATCGCCAAGAGAACGCTAAACACACTTGGGTACTATGTTGCCAGATATTCATTCAATACCTAATAACTACAGTTCACTCCATGCATGTTGATCTCTTTACATCAAGAACAGTTGACATTCAAATGAGCTTCATAAGCTTAGCCTTCCAGATCGACTGGAACAAAAACCAATAGTTGCCAGAAAAATTCTCTTCGCTGCAATTACAATCACGTGGATTATATTTATGGTTAATACTCACCTGTAAAACAGGTACAACCCATTAAAGTCAGCGAAATTTTGGTGTGCCAGGGAGAATTCAGGGATATATAAAGAGGGGGAATTTTTAAATATTCATTTTTTGAAATTCAAAATAGAATAGTTTAACCCAGTTTAAGCTATTAGTTTTATCTACAATTTTTGTGATTTTTCGGTGAGCATTAACATAATAATCTTGTGTCAAGAATTTAATAGAAAATAGTGAACATAACGAGAAACTTTATTTATAGCATTGCATATAGAATAATGGTACAACACATATGTATATATTCCTCTTTAGATTTGTTTTTGACTAAATGTCAAAAATGATAATTTTTTTGTTATTTATTACACCACACAAATACCTATTTTGAACCAAATCTAATTTCTAAATATCAGTCATCGATAAACTAACTACTCTTAAACAAATGTATCTGAAAAACAAGTATATGACTTATAGTGTTGTTTCTCTTATCAAACAACACCCACATATATATTTTAAACAAAATCATTATAGCTATTTTCGCAAGATTTAAAGTTATAAAAAAATAAAAAATCAGTGATTGGTAAACTATCCTTAATGAATGTTTTTCATAAGAAACAAAATATTATTTGTCTTTCAAATACTCAGCAGATATCCATTTAAAACTAGATCATTACAGACATTTATGAATTTTCAAAAATTAGTAATTAGTAAGCCTATACTAGCCTTAATTTGAAGGTAAGAAATAAAAAATAAATAAATAACTACCTTAAATAATAAATCACATGTAGAAGTCCTTGGCTCTACATATATTCCATTACACTAATTTGAGTTTACGAATGACTCGAGCTGAGATAAATAAAACAATTAGTTTTATTACTCACTCATAGCACTACCAACTTTATATTGTGTTTCAATATATTAAATACATTGTTGCAACAAAAATGTCCCCCAAAACAACTCTGGTTAGAACAGTATTGATCATTTCTTTCAGGTTTGGCAGGAGGACCACTTCTTCGAAGGTTTAGTTTCCGCCAAGTTGCCCTCCTGGGCTGTCTCCTTACTGCCCTTGGGGTGACCTTCACGAGTCAGGCTAACAGTTATTCTGGCTTCATCTTTACATACTGTGTTCTTCTTGGTACCTTAACCTTTTATACGGATGCATTTTATGCACTTATAAACCTTTATCTATCATCTGCACTTGGGACATACTTTAGTTGGTTGGGTTCTGGTTAAAAATCACAATGTCGAAGGAAACAATAAAGTTTCTGGAACATGAAGAATAATTAAAATTATACTCTGGTTCATTTAGTCATCAACTGATGGGGTAATAATATACTCTGATCCATTTGGTTGCCATCAACTAGGCTAACGATATGCAATGATACATTTAGTCATATCACATGTGTTAAAATTATTCTTTGATCCATTTGTTCATATCAACTAAGATAAAATTATACTCTGATCCATTTGGTCACATTGACTAGGCTAAAATTATACTCTTGTTACATATGGTCACCATCAACTGGGATCAAATTATACTCCAGTTCATTTATACATAATCGAGTGGGCTCAAATTAGACTTTGATCCATTTGGTCACTATCATCTAGGGCCAAATTACACTCTGATTAGTTTGTTTATCACTTTGGTCTTCTATCTTCTTGGTAATCATTAGCTTGGAAATATTTTGCATTCAATGTTTGATTAAAAAGTATTTAATGCGATGAAATATATATAGTAAACTTACTCAACAATGAATGCCATGTTAGTTGCTTCTGGTAGTATATTGGTAAATGTTTTGTTGTGCCCCATGTTTTATTACCCGTTGGAGCCATTCACATATTTACACTAATGAAGTAAAAGTGAGGAAGGTAGAATTTAGAGCAATTGCACCCTTATTTTATTGTGAGAGTGGTACACCATTTAGGAAAAAAAAAAACCCACCCACATTAGTCAATAATAGGATTCAAACCCTGAGCTCTCCGTTACCGGCAATCCAGTCGATAAAGGCAGAGTGACGCTTTAAACCATGCGGCCACTGAAAAGGGTTCTATATAGTTAAATGGTATACTGACAAAAAGAAGTTTCCAAATATCACAGTTGCTAGGGTGGTTGAAATTTAAATCCAGACGGCCAGACTTAAAATCCCTATTTGGATGTAATTTATTTATATCTACACAATCACGTGATCAAAATGTAATTTGAAAATACGCGTTTATTTATATAGATTCAGATTATTTTGTTGAAGTAAGTGAAATTTAGGACATGAGAGCTGGGAATTGAAATAACAGAACTTGGGGTGAACCCATTACTACAGGTAATTTAACCTAATTGCTGGGTTTAGCGGTGGGTCAAGGACTGCTGTATCCGGCCACGAGCCTGGCCCTCAACTCGTACTTCTGCCGGAGGCGGAGCACCGCCATGGGTCTGACCATCGCTGTCACTGGGCTGGGTCCTGTCGTCACCCCTCAGATTGTCAACCGCCTCATAGAGGGGTTTGGCGTGACCGGGGCAGTCTTGGTCCTCGGGGGAGTGTCGTTCCACTCCCTTGCGGCAGCTGCGCTTCTGCGACCTCTGCGGAAGAAGAGGTCAGTTCCTTCCATGGAGGAGAAAGAACTGCTGGAGATAGGAGAGGTATGGCTGTGAGTCATCTTACGGGGTTTAACTAAGGTTATATTGCAATGCTAATGCGGGTGCAGTTCTTTTAAGTTAACCACAATAATACTCCCAAACCCTTTGAATGAATTGTTAATAACCTTGTTGAATTCACTTGTACAAAAATTCATCGCAGTTCTTCAAACTATGTTGCTTTACAAATATGCTTTTATCAAAAGTCCTCTCTAATATTATATTACTGAAGATATTTTAAGATGTAGCATATTATTTTGAAAAAAAAAAGTGCATTAAAAATCAAACAACTATATGAATGCATGCTGCACCTAAGTAAACCCTTAAGGGATTCGACCCTGACCTCCCTGACACTGGCAATCAAGGCAGGATGAAGTTGACGGCTTTGTCCACACGTGCCAATGGTGCTGGTTATTACGGCTATTCAAATAATTAAAAGTACATACACATTTATTAATACTCAAAACATTTGAGGAACTTCAGAATAAGTTCCGTGGAACCCAGTTTAAAAACCATTAAAGTCTAAGGTTAAAATTGAGCAGACTGGGCATATGCCCATGGTTCTGGACTTGAGGGGGTGCACGAGAAGAACATATTTTTAAGCGGAAAAATATTAATTTTATTTACACAAGAATTAATAAGTGACAAAACTATGCTTATTTTTGTTGTGTTTATTCTGCTTGTAAAAATGCAAAATGCGTAAATCACATTCAATTTCCTGCCATCCACGCATTCTAGTGTAATAATTTGAAAACCAACCCTTAGTTACTTTAATTATCGTCTGCCTGCCTTGGCGTTTCATCCTCAATTTTGACGTTTCATTCCCATGCTCGATGTTAAGTGTTTCTTACATAGCTTCTTTTCAGTGATTCTCTGTGTGTTTTAATTGACTCTTTTCCAAGTTTTAGTCTTTAAATATGAGTAGGAAATTAAGTATTGCCGAGTTAAAAAAGCATGCTGCTAAAAACAAACAATGAAGTTGAACTATTAAGGAAAGTATTAAAAATAGGTTTTTTTTTGTCAATTTCAACCTCATACTACTTCTAGTGTTCACAATGTCCTGTATCACTTATTCTACTAGAACCCTGCAGGGCTGGTATATTTGCAGTATTTTCTATTGTATGTATGTGTTTATTTAAATGTATATAGTGATGTTCAAAAATAAATAAGACATATGAAATAAACGGACAAAATATGTTGTTTTTATTTACTATGGCCCTAAATATAGCGTATAGTAATAAATAATCAAAATAACTGAAAGGTTAGCTAATCAGTGTGCATTTTAAATTATAAAACATAGCTACTAATAGTTGTAAAAGTACAAGCTTATACAAATTACACAAGGGGAGGATTGGGAGGCGTCTGAGATATCTCTGCCCAGGGCGCCAACCAGATAAGCCTGGGCCCTGACTGTAGTTGTACCGCCGTGAGTACTATAAGAATTTCAGGGGATGAGGGACATACTCCTCAGTTTTATTAATCATAAAATATTTTTTGGACAGTGGTAGATGATAAATATTTTAACAGAGATTTTGAAATTATGTCATGTACTTGTTTAAGACTTTCTTTCCCTCTTGTATTACTTTGTTTAGCTCATCACTAAGGATTTATTAACATTTGAAATGATTGCTTAGTGTTTATACGTAACAAAATATCAGATATTTCTTTCTTTTTTATAATGAGGTTTTAGAAAGAGTACCCTGCCTAGGTTGTGACTCCGAGAGGGGTAGTGATTGGAAAAACTTTGTGGAACACTTCTCAAGACCATTTTATATCTACCATGTAAGATGAATACAAATAAACCTTTGTGTGCTACCATCGATCATGTCATTCTACCAGTTTTATACTTTCTTTCTTACCAGAGACAAAGGACGCAGAAGGAAAACGTTGTCCAACAAAATATCAACTGATGAGCAGAAGCCTGCTACGAGAGCAAGGAAAAGAAGACATAACAAACAATGGGTACATAATAATACCTGTGTTGAGCGATAACCACCTTGAAAGTAAAGATGGGAATATCAAAGATGACGTCCAAACAAATGGCGAGACAGTAAGAGAAGGCCATGTTGGAACTGAGATATGTACAGTCGCCCCTGTAATATATCCAGTCCGTAGTGACCAGACAGTTCATATGAGAAAGAACTCAAGGAGAGGGTTTGTTGAACAAGAGTGCCGACAGTGTCAACAGCAAGATCAATCTATGCTGGGTAACAGTGGCACATGCCTGGAACAGACCAAGCGCCTGGGTAGGTTCATCGTCATGTCTTTGGACCTGACCCTGCTGAAAGACCCTGTTTATCTGAACATCGTCGTGGGAATGGGCCTGTCCTTCGTGGCGGAACTTAACTTCAACATGCTAATGCCATTCATCCTGGCCGACCTAGCAGAGTTACCGAGGAAACAGGTGGCGATAGTAATGTCTGTCCAGGCTTCTCTTGACATCGCCGCCAGGTTTCTAGTGCCTCCTATGGCTGATAGATGGCAGTGGAAGTCTCGTAATGTCTACATGGTGTCCCTTTTAGGGTCCATTATGGGACGCACTTGTGAGTACAAAACAAACCTGTATTTTGTGTATTTGGACAACTTGTTTTAGTTTAGGAAATTATGATATATTTACTGCAAGAAAGGGCATACTCATTTTTATATATTTTCTAAATGCATGGGATATTTATGAAAATATAACTTTCTAGACACATGGAACATCCAAAACCTTAGCTTAGTCGGTAGCATGTCTTTCTACTGAACTCAGGGTCTCGGGTTGGATTCCTGGCATGGCTGAAACATTTATTATTGGTAGAATATGAGTTTGCCCTTTCACAGTGATGAATTAACGGCTGGGGACTGGATGTTGTGCCTGTTCTATTCTTAACTTAGATTGTTAGGCGCATGAAGCTACAACAGGCCTAGCAAGCCGATAGTGGAAAATATATGGCTTGAATAAAAGACTGACCCAGGCCACGGGCTGGAAACAGCAATGGATGTAAAAAATAAAAAAGACACATTGAACAAATTTGGATTAAATGTTTGTAACCTTCTAATTATTAATTTTTTTAAAAGTTAATTGAAACAATATTTAATGTGTTTTTAGCAATTCAGTTTATATGCAAATAATTAAGGTTAATTAATATTTTTTTGTAATTTTTAATGTCTACTTACTTTGTTTACCTTTAAAGATAGTAGTCTTAACTTGACCGATAACAGTATGACCCTATCTTACAAGCTAAAACATGGTGGAACCTATTGAGTTAAGCCTACTTTATTTCAGGATAAACAAAGTTGAATTCACCATCAAAATGACTGCTTTGCGCGAGTATTGCTCTATTTGCGATTGGCAGGAAAAATAAACATGTTTGTTGTGAATAAACACACAACTAATGCAACTATGAGTAAACCAACAAATACATTACAAATTGTATTGGGCAGTAAAATACCACGCCAGAAATGATTTATGGATTTCCTTCCACATTGGAAACAAGGAGTCAAGACAGCCATCTCCAAACTTTCTTTAGATGCTGGCCAATCCAAAATTTTACCAAAAAATTGCGATACACCCTTAATAACAGTTCATATTAAGTTTGAAACCAATAATTATTAGTGAGGGTCTCTATTAAGCATTTCAAAAGTTACTTTAAGATGAATGTTAAATAGATAAAAATTGCTTCATTTGTGGCCTTATACAGTGTGCACTTTGTTTAGCCTGAAATACAAAAAAACTTACCTTTCATCATTCCACTATGATGTAGATAAGGTGTGTCAAATTCGTTTGATTATAAGAGCCACATTGAAACTTACAAATACTGAGGGGCCACATTTCAAAAACATATTCTATATTGTCATTAACTTAAATAAATATAATTCCATTATAGTAGGCCTACCTTTTTATTACAAAGCGTAGGTTTTTAGATAAAAGAATACTACCGGTACTTTAACTTTCCATCGACCCCTTGTAGAGAGAAGTATTGTGATAGTAAAAAAAAATCTATTTTGACTTTTGTCGACATTTCATGAACCCTTGAAACTGAAAAAGTGTTTTTTGTGATGCCGTCTGTTTGGTCTTTATCTTGGCCTAGAGCCAAAACCATTTAACGATTGGGTTAACATTTGGTATCTAGAATTTTCATTAGGCTCACACCTGCCCCCCTGAGTAGTTTTAGGAATTTAATATCTGCCCCTATAATTAAGGGTAGTTTACTGAAGGTCCAAAAGAGAAAAAAATCAAATTTCTCCAAATTTGCATAGACAAATTTGATTACATTTTGTATCTAGGCACTGTCCAACCTAACAAACAAAATGGTAGCTATCATTTATTCATGAAAATTACTTTAAGGCAAAAATTTCCAATTTTGACCATATGTCCACAAATAGGCTATATGATATACAAAATAGCTTATCATTGTTAAGTTATAGTACTATTTAAAATAAAAATCTTTTAGCTAAAATATATTGTTATAAACACAATAGTATTTGAGCTGCAAATACCTATATATTTTTAATTCAGGTCTTTGAAAATAAAATTGATTGTTAGGCTCTTTGATGGCCAATGTGTTCCTCTTTTATCAGTGGTTCTTGATTGTATATTGTTTCATTTATGTCCTTTGCTGGAATGCTCTTTATTGCCATCATGTTTCTGCAACAATGTCTATTATTTCAGTTCACAAATTTAGTTTAGGAAATGTCTCTATTTTTTAGATAAAAGAAAAAGTTGTGTAGTGCATGCTACCATTTATTTACCCAAATTTTGAAACCTATTATTTGCAACTATGAAGTTAATGTTGCAACAATGGTGGTACAATTTTAGCCTTTAAATCTTATGCTAAAGCCATTTTTATAATTGTTGACAAATGTTTGTTTGTAATCCAAGATCTCTTGGGTATTTGGTTTTATTTAATGTGAGTAAACAACTGTTAACATATGTACTGTCTAAAAAAAATAAACATTGGACATAAGTGGTCGAGCAAATCCAAAATGTTCTTAAATTGCTGAATACTAGGCCTACATTACAAAGTATGTTTTACTTGACGTTTATATATTAAAAAAAAAGGGTTGCATTGTACAATGGTGCACAAAATAATGGATAGGGCCGTGAGTTTGACATGCCTGGTGTAGATTATAGTATAAAGCCATAGGGTAATTTTTAAGTGTAAATTTAGTGTACAGTAGAATTGAGGGGTTTGGGGCAAAAACATGGTAACCCTAATTGATTTAGATAGGATATTTTCACTACTTAAATGTCTATAAAATCCTGCTATGATAAATAAGTAAATACTCATGGATATTAGTTATCCTCAAGGTCTTGATTGACAATAAAATCAACTAGTAGTTCAAGTGGTATGCGACCAGAAATCCTTGCTAACATATTTTGTTGTCAAATGAGGGTTATCATATTTTTGACCCGACCCCCTTAATTATGGTAGGAAGAACCTTTAAGAAGATACAATTCGTAAAAACTGATAAAATTTTACTATATTATTATTATGTTACCTATCAGTAATAATAGCTGCAGATCACATAATTAGTTATGTGAATATAATATGAAAATTGTTCTAGTAGCTTTTATATCCACCAAAAAAGTTTATTCATATCTGAATTTGACTGTAGATATTAATTAAATAATTTTTTTTATTGAAAATAGCCATTTTAATAACATAATATCATTTATGTATCCTACATTCAAATCATTGCTTTTACATCACTTTTAATATCATAATTCTATTTATTAATTTGTTATATTGTGATTTTGACTAATTTTGTCAATATTGATAGCTTCTTAGATATTAAAGAAAGCATTCATATCTTAATTCTCAATTGACTCAGTACCATTTAAAACATATTTTCTATCCTACATTGTAACTATTCTTAACTTTACATTGAATTCTATTATTATAATTACGATTTCCTATAATGTTAAGCGGCTTCATGGTACCGAGGTATAAACATGACTTTAACTCTGAAACTAAGACAAATGGGACTCATGTTTATAATTAATTATTTATGAACGTTTTTCATTATTTTTGTCTCTCCTGTCCACCACTGAAGTGGGTCCCACATGTTATGGTACACCTTGTATAGTAGTAGCCACGGTTCTAAAAGGATTCATTTGATTCCATATATAGCCACTGTTCTAAAAGGATTAATTGGATTTCATACATAGCCTACACTTTAAAACACACAGTATTGTTGTGTGAGCATTGATGTTGGTGTTTCAGTGTTGGCCCACCTGAGCACCCACTACCACCTGGTACTGGCCATCTCCGTGCTGTTAGGCTTGTCTAAGGGGATTAAGGCTGTCTTCCAGGCCCTCATCATACCCAACTACGTCCCGCTGGAGAGATTGCCAGCAGCCTCAGGATTGCTCATGGTCAATAACGGGTTAATCTCCCTTGTGCTGGGTCCCCTCATAGGCAAGTTTTCTTATCTTGAAATCAGTGGCGGTTCATGACGAGTTCCAAGGGGAGGACACATCTCCCATGTCTTAAGAAACATGTTTGACTCACAATAATTATAGAAATCTAATTTAACACTAAATTGGAATATATATAAAATAAATCATAGTCGATGATTACTCATTAAGTGTACCCAATCAGAAAATGCACACGCAGAAGTCTCTATTAAGGATCTTAAATATAGTAGGAATACCAAAGGAAGGACACTGTTCTTTTCTACTGAGCTTTTAGTGAAGGGATATTGTATGTTCTTTGAATTACCTATTTACAAAATATCACAGTATTATGAATAAAATCTCAACACACCCAAGCCATAGAATTACTATACTATTGATACAGTCCAAAACAGAGTTATATTCAACCTTTTTTGTTTGCATACTTCCAGATAAGGCTGGAAATTGAATGATTTTGACAGTGCAATCTAGTCTGCGTTAAATCGGTATTCACAAGATATCCTGATCTATTTTTTTTTAGTTTTCATTGTAATGTTTAACAAATGGGGAGGGGGAGCTACTGGAGAAAAATAAAAATAATTGTTGGATGGGGGAATTATTTTGTTAACAGTCACCAGTCGTGACATCAGATCAATAAAGAAACACCAGTGTCTAGAATTTTCTGCCAGGAATAAACATTTGAGTGAAGAAATATTTGTTAAGCTTATATTTTCAAAATAATAATAATAACAAAAATAAATAAATTCAAACATGAAATAAAAATAATTATTATTTAGATGGATTAAGTTTTATGATTATCTGGCACATGTTATTTGTTGAGCCCTAATATAGTTTTGATATAGATTTAGTTAATAACTGTAACACAATAATGATACTTTATAGTGACTTGATTAAATTATTTTTTTTAGAGCAAGAAATGGATTTTATATAATTTTTTAATCCTTATTCTTTATCACTAGCTCATCAGTCTAAAATAGGCTAGTATTGCTCTTGGTTTTTTTGAGTAAACTCAGTGAATAGCTAGGATTTATTGAAGAAAAGACAAAGATGCACAATGGCTGAGTATTTAGATGTTTTTTTGACATCATTAAGTATAACCAGGAGCGGACTGAGACAAGAATTAAGCTCTGACACTTTCACTAACTACTGTGAGGTGTTGAAATTCTTAAAAACAGGGAACATACATTAAAATGCAGCAAACTGAGAAATGCTCAATTTTAAAATAATTATATTAATAAATTAGTAAAGTACAATATTATCTAGAGTATGATTAATTAGTAATTAATACTAACACAAATCATGATCATAAAAAAACACTCATTCGTTTTATTCTATAATGAGATCAGTCTAGTTTTCAATTGTTCGTTTGTTCCTGCAATTTTATTAATTATTTTAACCAAATCAAAGTTCATCATTGTGTCTTTTTCAGTTGCCATTAACATTAACAATACAAAATTATCGCAGCTTTTTATAAATTTCACTCTGGTAAAGCTTCTTTTTCAAGAAACTTGTGTAAAATATTGTGTTAACATGTATTTATAAGCTAGAATGATTATAATATAAACGTCAGTGGGTAAATTATATCATTGTAGAATAAGGTAAAAAAAGATACTCTAGTTTTACATGTGAAGCTTAACTTGTTTGTGATTTATACATCAATATAACATTTTCTTGATTCCTGTAAAATGTCACTTATTTTCAACATATGTTGGCCTTATTAATTGCATGCACAATGAAATTAGAGCTTATCTCATTAATATAATAGCAATGTATCCTTAATGTACCAGAAAATCTTAATAATAAAGAAGAATACCAAATATGTAATACGAGTAACACAAAATAACAAAGAATGACTACTCTTGAGACAATTAAAGGAGTTGTCACTAACATAATATTGAGTCAGGAAAGCGCTTCCGCATACAATGACTTACTGGCTGAATGTAACGTAGCCCATCATAACTTACCACCAACTGTACAAATTGGATACTACTTGTACTATAAGCGCCAGTATCGTGATTTGTGTATTTAACACCTCTTTTTGTTTTTTTACACACAATCCTAGAAACAAAATTGATATCTTGCTAGGCTTAGTATTATATTTTATACAGCATTAAATGACATTTTAAATTCGATAAATCAAATGAAATTCAACAAAATTCTGATCTGCATCAATGGCCCATGGGCCCACTTTAGCAGTGGCCTGAATTGCCAAATGGCCAGTCCACTCCTGAAGACAACTCATTTTATGAATACCTTGCTCTGAAGAAGAGTAATAGATAAAAAACATGAAGTGGCTTGTGCAACACACTTGAAAAAAACATGAAACTATTCATTAAACTTTTTTTATTTGCATCAGTTTATGGTTAAGATTAGCCAGATTAGTTGATTTTAACATTTAGGTTGCTTAAAATATAATTTTTTGGGAATTTTAAAATTCATCAGCAAACAAATATTTTATTTGTTTTATATAGTCCTTTACAGTAGCACACTCAGAGTGGGGCAAGTGGTTATTATTACCCCTATCTCCCAAGGTCAAAAATAATTTTTATAAAATATTGGTATGATCTTCCCTCCATTCTTCCCACATTCTGATTATATGTTCAAGGTTGGTTGTTAGGTTTGTCATAAAATTATTTTGGTATGAAACAAAATCAAATATAATTTCAATTCTTTTTCTAACTCTCACCCGCCTTGGTGGCGTAGTTGGCTAACACGCTAGTCATGTTGAGCTCGACCGCCAAGGATGGGGAGATCGAGGTTTGAATCTCGGTCGGGTGAACTGGGGGGGGGGGGTCCTAAATGGTTTTCCACTCTCCCTCCACGCAAATGCGGGTTCACTTCCTCTAATTCAACCTTCCCAATTCCCAATCCATTAGCATAATTAGTACTTAAAGCATATAACCCGTACGGGTAGTAAGACGCGGTGCTAAATAATAATAATAATAATAATTTTTCTAACGTTCAAATAAATAATTTAGAATTTTCAAATTTAGAAGTTCATTTCAGGATTTTATAGTTCAAAGGAACTTTCTTTAATATATAATGAGCCTAAATATAAAGCAGAGGATCTTTTAACTACAACTATTATGGAACTAGATGATAGATTGACCCTACACAAGAGGGAAATATTTATTTGTAGCAATATTTTCTAAAAGAAGCATTGTATTGTGTCGTGGTGCCAGAGTAAGCAAAACTTGATTACACTTTTTATGTGAATTATTCTCATCATAGCACTCAATGGCCATGTATATAAAAACATACATGCGAGGTATATATAGAAGAGCCAAATGGTCAAATGTTAACAGTCGGATGTACAATATTAGTGAGTAATATCATAATGCCTGTTTCAGGTTTTGTACGTGACACCAATAAGACCTACATTCCAGCACTCTATACTACCTCAGCCTTATCAATGTCCTGCATAGTCTTGTGGGTTACCGAGATCATTGTTCTTTGTAGGAAATCCTCTCACTTCACAACCTCAACACGGACAGACACTTCTGTCATGACAACATGAAACTAATTCTTGCCCAAAAGTGGGATTTTCGATATTTAAAATAAGATTTTATTTTATTTAAACAGATTGAAAGACCTAGGAATTTCTTTACAGCTACGATATCATTGTATGCAGAAAGAATGGGAGTTAAGAGTGAAAGAAAGGGACAAGGGAGAATACATTTAAGAAGGGAGTTCTCATCGTAGCTATGTGGTAGCTTGGACATGACACTTTCCAATGGCAGATTGACTAATGGTTCATTGAAGTTAACTGTTAACATTTAATTGGTATTTAGAAGGTACTTTCAATACCAAATTGATTTTTTTCAATGCATTTACTCAATAATAAATAATATTTATCACAGTTTAATACTACTAATTTTACTGATTGAAAACAAAAAACAAAATAGAAAAGTATTTTAGACCACACAGTTCAAACAAACTTATTTTGTAAACCACTTAATATTTAGCCTTTAAACATATGAAACTACATTAGTCCAAGTTTGCCTCATGTTTGAAAGCCAAAAATCATTTTACGCCTTATTTCGTCTATGAGAGGAAATAACATATCAAGTTACCATCCAGGGACTGAAGCTCCTGACAAGGTGATTCAAAGTTTACAAATATTGGATGAAATATCTCCTTGTAGCCTATTTACAGAACTTACAATTAATCACACCACCAATATATTGTTTATGAGCGGTGTTCCCAAACCCTTCAAATTAATTGATTATTTTGCTAAAATAATTTTACATTTCACTGGCTGCGGGAAAAAACAGCCATACAGATACCATTTGTCAGTGTTGTTTGGAAAACCAATAATACTTGTTACAAGGACCAGTGAAATCAGAGCCTTTTTTTGCCATTAAAAAAAAGGCACATAATTGAAATCGCAAATTAAGAACAAACTTGGTAATATATTTTTTCAAAAGCGTCTAGACTCATTGCCAACTGTAGCCAGTGTGTTTTGTTAAGAGATTTAAATATAGTCCAAATTGTTGGCAACTGTCTGCTAATAGGACAAGCAATGAAATGTGATAAAATAAAAATCAAGCATTTTTGGGTGGAGATGACAGCAGTTTTCTAGATAGTGTACAATACCTACTACACTTGTGTAACATATCCATGAAGATGAAGTCTGGCCTGTAAAGTAAATATAATAAAACAAGACTACATAATATGTAATTTTTTTTTGTCAGAATATGTTTATTTTAAGCTATAATAGGTGGGGGTGTTAGCGGGAACAAAATATAATCATTTACCAAGTTTGTTAATTTTACCAAAAGCCAATCAGCTGCTGATAAAATTAGAATCAATTGAAAATGTGATAGCAAGAGATCTTGGAGGGCGTTGCTTGTGCAGTACCGGTATTGATATAACTGGTTCTTAATGTCAACTGTCGAATATAGTGTAGTATCATTAAGTTTAAGATTTAAAACTAACTTACATTTGTTATATTTATAACTGACATTCCTAAACAAATGAGACTCTGCCTCTGACCTCATCAATGACACACTTTATAATCCTCTATTTCATCAACATGACTATTGCTAGGAATACTGCTTATAATCTGATAATATATCCCATATCACTCTTGTTAAACTGGTCATGATCAACTAATATCGCATTTGGCATGCAAAGACCTGAAATATTTTTAATATTTTGTAACAATACTCTGATTATAATTTCTGTTTCTGGAACACATTCAAATATATTAATTAAAAGTAGTATCCACTTATCTTAAAGAGTTTATAGAATGGCCTATGATAAATTGGCAGTATAAATGTTTCTGAAACACAATTTGTTAGAAACACTAAAGGATATCTATTAATTAATAGATGTCAAAGATGTTTATTTAGGGTTAACATATAGCTTAGTGATTTTTATCAAAATATTAAAGTGCCTAGACATTAAGTATTAATATATAGGTAACATTAGGCCTAAAGACAAAGTGCCAATTTTGGTAAATATGAAGCCTTTATTTTGCTCCAATTGATTATCGACTGAAACGATTTTTTCAAAATATTAAACTGGTAAAAATAGTACCTATAAATCTTATTTTAAATTTGGTAAGTATGGTCAGTTCTCTTTGGTAAACTATTTAGAAATACATTCACTTCATGGATATTCATGAAACTAGTCATTTTGGTGCCTTTATTTAAGACTTTAAAAGTAATATTTTTATAGATATGATTAGTTTGTGGATTAATAATATATATATGTATATAATTTTTGTACTTTATAAACTGGCTTTACTAAACCATGTTGGTTAGGTGAAAAATTGTGATGATATAAAAAAATGATACATTAGTATTTTAGATTGTAATATTATTAAAATGAATTAGTGCCTAATGGCTTTGAAATGTATGATAAGACAGTGTAGAAACACTGTACAATACTGTAAAGTAATTGATAGTGAAGGAAACCAACCTGAAAGCAAAGTATCACTCATATTTGACAAGATTACCTTACTTTTCGTGTACATCAACCTTCCAAATTTTGTACATGAGATGTAGGTAGTGTTTTCTTTTAGTACTGTACTTCTTAATACCTGTTAAGGTTATACACACAGGTAGTATTACATTTATTAAAAGTCCATGCATATTATCCTAATTCTATAATACAAGATGTACCTTTATATATATATATATGTGTGATAACTATATTTTGTATCTTTTAAAGTATTAAAATAAATACATTTTAATATTATAGTGCATTGTTGAGTTTCTTAGTAGCAATTTGATTCTCCTTCTTATAAAATATATTCTTTCAAAGTTGGATGTTAGCTCTTGCCTTGTAAGTTCACTTTTACAAATGACAATGTAAACAACATGTCAAACACATTTAACATCTTTGTCTTTTATTATCTTAGGTTCTCTTTGTGGTAACTATGCTTTGTGTGGTTGTTGACGACTTGAATTCAATAATAATCATCTTAATTTCGTGTTTAGATACTTGTTCGAGCAAGATAAATAAATAAAATTAATATCTTAGATACACCTTAAAGAAATTTTTAGAAATGAGATAAAACAACCATATAGTAACAAACATTGAACAAAGGTGACTATAGCTAGCATCTAATATGATTGTGGTTTTCCATTCTCTTTCCAGAGGAACTCTGGTCTAATGACTCTTAGTTACCCATACTTCAGTGAAATAGCATTAGTTTGAATGTAACTTCTTATAAAATATTCACCGACACCATACATTATTTTTAAAATATCGTGCAAAATTTTCCAAATGAGTTAAGTCTTATAGCTACTGTTGGTGTACTAACACTAAGAACTTATGTGTTTAAACTAATAGGTAGATAATGTGTAGGCCTATGCCAAAATGTTATTTTGGAGGACACGTGAAGTCAAGAATTATTTGTGCCTAACCTTTTAATAAAGTGACGTTTTTCTTGAAATTTTTGGGAACAACCATTATAAAATCACTGTTGGTAGCGGGAGAAAATAGTTTCCATTTAAATGGTAGGCCTATATATTATAACCTGTAATCATGTTTATTATAGGCTATTTGTATTATTGAACAGTGCCATTAAAATTAGGTTAATGTGAAATGTAGTGATGTATACAGTACAATAAAAGTGATAAGCTGTTTACTTTAAAGTAATGAACTAGCCAACAGACAGTCAAAAGTTAAGAAAAAAATTCAGAATGAGTGTAAATACTAGTCACTAGGCCTAGCTATTATAATTATATGCAATATCGCTAGATTTTATATTTGAACTTTTATTACCCGACTTGATTAAAACATTTATATATAATAATAAATTATTTCAAATTGCATTAATTTATTTAACAAATCGGGAACAAAATCACTCCGGGACATAAACTCTTATTTTGGGAACTGTCCCTTAGAATCAAGGATAAATAGTCACCTAACCATATATAGAAGGGTAAAATTTATTATTAAATAATAACAATAACAACAGTTTTTGAACAAATTTAATTTAGGTATGTGTTGCTTTGGGTACAAGCTAACCTTTATTTTCATGTTTATTTAATCATATTCATCATGCATCACAGTAGGAGAGAACTAGGCTACTGTTAACTATTATTTCAATTTGGACTGATCCTGTGGATAACCATCACATTATAGTTTATGAAACATAATAATTAGTTTTTTTTTAGCATACCATCTTACTACTCGTTCCGGTTATATGCCATTGTACTAATTACACTAATGGTTTAGGCATTGGTAGGGTTTAATTGAGAGTAAGTGCACCCACATTTGCACAGGAGAGTGGAAAACCATCCTCAGTGCACCTGACCAGGATCAAACCCCCGTTTCTGTCTTTGGCAGTCTAGTCCAACACAATATTAGCGCATTAGGCCACACATCCACCATAGAGGGACATTATTAACACTCCATTTAAACAAAATGTCTACATTTCATAAATATGAGACACAGTAAAACAATTTAAAAATTCAAGTTATCATTGACCTTAAATTGACATCTTTCAGTCAAGTTGTTTTCACAGAATATTAATTAAGCCTATAATTTGGTCCTATATCTTAAGCTGTGTAATTAATTACTATAGTAATTAAAAACATCCAACTAGCTTTACTATGGTAACCAAACAATGGCAACTAATGTGACAATGGTAAACTAAATAGCATGCAATTAAATATTGCAAGCCAGCATCTCACTGGTGACCAAATATTTCTGAACATTGTGACCACCTATGATAATAAAATACATCAAAATATTGTCACTATGGCCAACAAACATTTCCAAATAGTGTCACTATAGTAACCAATCATTTCCAAATAGTGTTACTATGATAACCAAACTGCAGGTAGCCAATAACACAAGCAAAGAGGATACAACGTTCATTGCCTATATTATTTTCTCATTCTGACAACTGAGTTGAAAAAATGCATGCTTGAGCATTTATGCATCCATAAAATATTGATAGTGTTAAAAAAATTGGTACTAATTAACGTGAATGGCTTAAAATGACTCAAAAATGATTGAAACCAAGAAATTATGACCTTTTATTCTAAAATGACAAAATTTACAAATCTACAACAATGGTATAATGAAAATAGTTTTATGTACAATACTTATGAGCATTGTATGTGATGAACAAAAAAAGTAAAACACACACAAAAAAGACAGGTCATAAAAAACTGGCACTTTATTATTTATTAGTGTTATTTTATAACTTAGTTACTATTGATAATATCTAACAAAAGTGACAGCTACAAATCATATGAGTAGAATATGTAAAAGTAGATCTAGTAAATTTGTCTTTCTTTAAGAATATGTCCATTTGTAAGATAGGGTATGATCATTGAGAGAAACAAGAACCCCAGACTTAGCTCAAAACACAAACAAGGAGGTTATTAATTTTATGTTTAAAGGCTGTCTTGGCTGGTGTTTGAATTATAACTAAGCCTAAATAGTACTTTTATTATTGAACTGTGTTGAAGAAATTGCTTCCAATGTTTCTGTGTTAGTTGCAACTACAGCTGAAAATTTGGAAGTAATTTCCTAAATGTGACTCAAGCCCAAAAATATTTAATCTAAAATAAAAGGAAATTTTAACAATTTTATGATTGATGTGTATGGGGCTGCAACCGAAATGGTTTTTGATCAAACTTAATATTTAAATGTTATAGTCAGATCTAGAGGCAAAATCGTGATTGTAATTCTGTAGTTATTTGCCAAAAGCTGATGTCAGTTTATATGATTTTTCAGGAGACTAAAATCAAAGTTTGACCTTACCTGCAAATTCATACAATCAAAACATATCTTGTTTACTGTTGCAAAATAGTAGTTTGAGGTGTTCTTTTTAACTTTTAGGTAGATTTATCTTTGAAATTCCATATTTTTTGAAAAATTAAGTCAAAGTGGACATATCATGTTTTGGCAGAGAAATTACTTGATTGATAGTGGACAGGTCACTTTTGATTGAAGACTTGTCTGCTTTTGAGAACATTTTGTTATTGTTATGTATATACCATGTTTCATCAGTGCATACTCATTATTATCCATGTAATATAAAGTACAATAATTTAAAATAACTATTTAACTGCTTACACTAGAAAGGCAACAACAGCCAAATTCTACTACCTTTCCTCATACAGTCCTGAATTTATAAAACTGTCTTGGAATTAGACACTCCATCTCTGTAAGCTTGCATCCTTTTAAAAACATGCCACTATATTTTCCTCGAGTTCACTTATTATCAATACCACTTTCAAATTTCTCAGGACTATAAAATATACTGAAAATGAAAAACTTTCATTTCTCACTAAAAGGTATAAGCTAACCTAAGAATTAGTGCACAATAGAGAGTATAATAGAAAACTGGATAGTTAGCATTTAAAATATATTTAGTAATGTTTATTAAAATATAATCAGTCCTTGTCACTAGAAGGCTCAGCCCAGTCACTGGCCATGTCAGCTGTCTCACTTGTTTGGAGATTGTGATAAAATACATGATAAATTTGATCTATGTGGTAAAGAAGACTGAGTAAGTCTTACTTTTGCTGGGTGGATCAGTAATGGATCAGAGTAGTTTTTCTGGATTGTTATAATTCCAGGCTTCCCTCTTCTTATTTTGCGCAGATCTAGGCTCTTGAAGCTTCTTAAGATTGAGCCTATTCTTATATTACATACAACCAAAGTATTTTCCATATCTCACCCACCTGATGTACCAATTTACAGCATCCCCATATGTGTTTCGGTTTCGTTTTACAAGTACGGCTCCAACTAACCCATAATATTGAAGGAAGCCTTCCTGTGTCATCTCTTTTACAATGAACTGCTTTTATCCTCAAACAGTTCTTACCAACAGATACCACTCTTGAGGTACTATGCGAGCATGGTCCGAGTCACATTCCATACTGGTATGCCCCGGTTCCTAGAATTTGTGTTCCATGAATGGCACAGTGTCTGATAAGCTAGTGAAATAAGAATCTGTTGCAGCAAAGTTTATGTTTTTGTTTTGTCCCAGACATGAATTGGAGAATGCAACAATCTTGTCAACTGAGGGTGGAACATTTCCAAGAAAATTTAAGACGAATGATGCCATGTCATTCGAGCCTATCTTTGCAATAGCTTCATGCCACATGTAGCAATGACAAATTTCACTGGTACAATCTCTTAAAGTAAAGTTATAACTCCAAAATAGACAATATTGGAACCAAGATCAGGAGTGGCCAAACACTCCTGCAAATCAAAGATAATTTTTGAGTGGGAGTTAGCTTCTCTAGATTGCAATCTGTCCTTTTTTTTTGTGGTGTAACAAAAATTTGCTTTCTGTAGATGGTCATCTCTTTCCATTTCTATTTGCGATTTTTCTTCAGGATCACCAGCACATGCAATTTTTAGATTAAAACTGTCACAAGTTTTGCACGTGTCTAAGCTTGGCTGCTTGATTTTGTAACCAAGAGAAGCAAACTCTCTGGCATATTATGTTGAGTAGGAAAAGGGAAACCATCCCTCTTGTTTTCTCTGTTCACAATACATATCACAAAGTCTAGCAATACTCAGTTGAAAAGAAAGGAAATTTTTTTTAGTGTGTCGTCTTGAATAATGGCTCCTGTATTTCGGAATGGCTTCAAAATACTCCTTTACTTTTTCAATCTCTTCCAATCTCTTTTTATGAGGATGATGCTTTCCTTTATCGTCCTTGATAATATCTGAAGTAGAAGCCTTCTTTTTCTGCACAATCAAGTCAACTTCACCCCTACTTATTCCAAAAATATTTTGAAACATTGTTTTACACACAAATTCATTGCAGCCCACCACTTTATACAACATTGATGAGACGGTCTTTAACAATACCTGTGACACTTCTTCCCTTTCTAGTTTACTTTGTCTCTTCAAGAACTATTCGATCTGCAATTATTTGATCCTGAATATTCTAATTTCCTGCTTCATAAAACTTTTTGAATATATCTTCTTGTTCTTCACTTGAAGAATAGAATAGAATAGCATTTTTTTTTTGCAACAAATCTGTAACATTTCAAATGTCTTGGGTGGACAAATATTACCTTGTCTTTTCTGTCTTTTTCCACGACATTTTATTGTTTTAGCTGCATTAGAAACTTCATCACTATCAGTATCAGGTATTTCTTGATTTTCATTTGGATCTTTAGGATTATTAGTCTCATTTACTTAAATTTTCCTTGAATTCTTGTGGGAAATGTCCCTCAATAACTCACCATCTTTATCCATTTATCTGTTGGGTGGAATGTATGTCAGATCAATCAGTTCAATGTCTTGTTCCTCCTCATATTCACGGTAATCCGCTTTTTTTGTCACTGATATATGTGCACTTCTCTCCTCAGCAAGCAAAATATCATCTGTATTGTTATTTGCTTCATTTTAAAAGCTGAATGTTTCATTTATAGATGTGCCCACTATCATAGAAAATCCTAGCCCATTTTCCAAGCATAGATTATCATCACCTGTGGACAAAAGGATATTTTACAAAGGATCAAAATCAGGCTTTATATACTGTTTTATAATATTTTTAGTGGGTTTAAAATTATTTGTAAAATAATGTGAAAATCATAATAGTAGAGAGTTATATTTACCCATTGTGAAACAATCATCAAGATTAATACTATCATCCATTAAAATTGGAATAATATCTGATGCAGCAGACACTTCTAAGAAAAGCATATTTTCTTTTTGGCCTTTTCTACTGGGTTAGAAATCAGTAGTTTGGATTGAATCAGCAAGGCACATCAGAGGGGGTTGGGGAGGAAGGCGGGACTGCCAGGTAGAGAGAGCACTGTTGCTCTCGCAGTGCCGGCTCTGGCGTGATGGTGGAAGGATTAAAAACCGTATACCATATTCTTGAATGTGATAAAATGTATAAGAGTGTAGAGTTAGATTATTATTCTGCTTCCAGCTATTCTATTCAGTGGCGTAGCTACAGAGGAGCGACTGGAGCAGTCGCTCCAGGGCGGCATGGCTCAGACGGGCAAAGGGGGGGCGGAACGAACTGGAAAAGTTATTTTAGTAAAAACACTCGTCAGTTATGGTAGGGTGTAACAAGGGAGAAGGTGGTGAAGAAAGGTCTCATAACAGAAAACATAACATGGTTCAATGGTCAATAACTGAGATTTGTGCATGTTTCAAATGTTTGAAACCTTCTTTTTTAACTGACTCAGGTGACAAAGAAATTCTAGACTTGTGCAAGCCTCTAGTACTTAAATACCCGGATGACATCTCTCCTAACTTAGGCCAACAGCTTCTAAGACTTAAAACTTGTTTTTCAAGCCACATTGAAAAACTTAAAAGCATTAGAGACCTTGCCGATACTGTGATCGTGCGTGCTCAAGTAGGAGACAGCTTCCCGGATGTTGTGATTGCGTGCCTCATCTTTTTGACAATGCCCGTTGCATCCGCAAGTGCTGAGAGATCCTTTTCAAAACTGAAAATTATCAAAAGCTATCTTCGTAGCACCATGTCGCAGGAGCATCTGAGTTCTCTAGCAACGATCTCCATCGAGCGAGCCAGAGCAAGAAATATATAGACTTAGAAGACACCATCTCACAATTTGCAAGCGCCAAATCACGAAAGAAAATTTAATATTCAATTTTGAGTTCCTCCAACAATTTGGTAAGATTTTCACTACAAAATTTTGTCTTTTCAAAATTATATTTTTATTTTTTAGAAGGCTTTTGTGTTGGTAACCCATTTGTTAAACAATTTCACCTTTAATTTGTGATGTATTTCCCAAATTAATGTCCTATTGACAAAAAAGTAAGGACCAAAAAACGTAAATGATAAACTTTTCTTTAAAAATACTATGTCGTTTGTGAATAAGTGTTACGTTAGTTTAGTTATATTTTTTTTCTCTATGTGATCATCAATAAATGACAAATGTTATCTATATTAAAATACTCGGTTTTAGTTGTTATATTGTGTAAAAGTAAAAAACTAAGCAGATTTGCATTTCAATATAACATACATTTCAGTAAATGTAGATCCATGTACAAAAAGAAAATAAATTTTTAATTTCTTTTCTTTATGGAACAATAATAATAAGAAACCACCAACATAGGCTACTTTTAAAGTCAGTTTAATCTGTTAGGTTTACTTAAATTTATATGGTGTTATGGTTCAGTTAATGTTTGGATGAAAACAATGGGGGGAGGGAGGGGGGGGGGGAGGACGCCCAAGTTAAACCGCTCCAGGGCGCTTCAGACCTAGCTACGCCACTGATTCTATTGGATTCATTTTTTTTTTCATTTTTTTAAATTTAACAGAAAGACTAAATGCGCTTGCAGTACTTTCAATGGAGAAAATTTTACTCAATTGTCGTCCAGAGATCAAGGAGAGAATTATTGAACTTTTTGCGCAAATTAAAACAAGAAGAATGGATTTCATTTTTAAATGAATAGATCAAGCTTGAACAGTAGCAGTTTAGGTTAAAGTAAGAAAAAATTGCTTGGTTTTTTTTAAGATTTTTATCAAGTTCCTGAATAAATTTTCTTTTTATACATGTTTTTTCCCTTTTACACAATTTTAAAACAAAGGCTCAACATTTTCTGGAGCAGCACACCCACTAATTTTAGCTACGAGACGCCACTGGTTCTCATAAATTTCATTGTTGCAGGTAGTCTTTTTAAAAATATTCCTTCAACTCCATCTTCATCATTATTTGTAATTTCTCAAACGTAATACTTAAATGTTGATTTAGTTTTCCCATAAGCCTTTACCAATACAAAGGAACACAGAGAAAAAATCTTCAAGTTCATCTTCTGTCTCACTTAATAATTGCATTGAAGAACCTGAGCTGGATTCATCAGGAAGTTCCTCCGAGTTGGAACATGATGATACTTCGAAGAGTTTTCTCTTTAATTTACACTTTTTTAATTTTCTCAACTATTTCTGTTCAGTAAATTCTGCCTTTCTTTTATCTTTTTCAGTGATAATTTTGGCTTTATCTTCTAAAACTGTTTTCACAGGTGTGTCGGTCAGAGCTGATGACTTATCTGTTCTTCGGCAGTGTTAGGGATTTTTCTAGGAGGAGCTTTAGGGTGGGGGCAAACTTCTTCTGGAGTTACAATTTTGGAAGTCCTGCTGAATTTTTATTTGCAAGTGTTTCCACTGGGCTTTGCTTAGAAACGTCATTTGTTGAAAGCTCTCTGGTAAACTCTTAGGAATAGACAGCTGGATTAGATGATGTCCCTGATGAAGATGCAGGAGCCTCCTTGGAAGAATAAGAACCGTGTGCAGGATTAGGCCTATCAGTCACATAGGCAGTCAAGAAATCTTCAAGTGAAAAAAATGTGCTGTTAAATGGTTCTATTCCAGAAGTTTTAAATCCAATGGAAATATTCTTTAGCGTAAATGCTAGAGGAAATGTTTCCCCAGTGAGGCTCCCGACATCAAAATTGTTATTGGTCGCCCTATATTGTTTGACATCCAATTATCGCATGCAACATTATACAACTTTTTGAATGGACCAAAAACACGTCAAGTGGCTGCAATTTATGGCTGCTGTGAGGAGGCAATGTAAGGAGAATAATACCATTATCCTTAGCAAAATTTAAAGCTTCAATACTAAGATGACTTTCATGGATCTCCAAAATGATTAACTTGGGCTTTTCTTTTGTTGGTCGCTCATGATCACAGTAATGTTGTAACACAGGTTGAAATAAATCACCATCCATCTTGATGGAGATACTGCTCCCTTTATTCCCACGGGAGTGTTTGTAAGCATATGATTCTTGAAATTAACTCTGAGGAATAACATAAATGGTGGCACTGCTTTTCCAGTTGCACCAAAAATAGCAACAAAAGTGACAAGAGTCTCTCTCTCTATCTGCCGATTATAAGCATTACAAGCATATTTGATGTAGTCAGCTAACAACAGTTCTTCTCCAACAGTGAATATCATTAAATGTTCAGAAGAGGGTCTGAAGTTTACATTGTCAATCCTATCTACAGATGCTTTGCCAATGTATCTAGCTATTGTAGCTCTGGGAATACCAGTTTCTCTAGCTACCTTTCTAACTTTAACATTCTCCTCTAACACTCGTCTAACAGCAAGCTTGAGCGTTTCTTCAGAATATGCTCTGTTGTCTGTTGTTCTCTTCCTCTTTCTAGGCACTTTACTCACTCTATAAAAAAAGTCACTAAATATTAAAATATGGAACATTTCTTTAGATAATTCAAGTGGCAGGTTAACTGAGATTAATCCCATGTGAGACTACATAGTTAATTTGAATTTAATCACACACACATATATATATTAAGTCTCACATGGGATTAATCTCGACCTGCTGCAATTGGGGAAATGAGGTGGTTAAATAGCATTTTCTATCCTCTTACTAGGCTAATGCTGGTGCATTCCCTAATACTTAATCTTCTCATTGGTCTCTCATTTAATTTAACCATTAATACATTATTGTGTGTCAACGTAACACATATCTTAGCAATATTTATTTGTAAAAGTTGACTATTGTATAAAATATGTTAAAATACCTATGGTGAGTACTGTAAGCATTAGCATTATATATCAACTAAATATTTTATCAAAAATAACCTAGTTAAAAGCTTTCACTGTAAAAAAAAAAGATACAATTATAATCAATCATTTACTTACCAGGAATGTAAAAAAAAAAGTTTATATTTTAATTTAAAATTACATAATTTTTTTATTTATGTTTTATTTTGAGAAACTTCTTAAAATGCATACTTTTGTATTTATTGTACATTGGTCAAGCACAGTGAAACCTGATCGTAAGGGGGTAAGGGTAGAGGTAACTGTCAATCGTGCCGACTGCCCACAGGAAAATATTATTGTCTTATATTCTAGTATCTAATTCCATTGCAAACATCCTGAATCTCGAGTAATAAGGTCTAACACTGCTAACATAGACATGATTTTTTTTAATAATCAGAATCTCGGCTTCTAAAAGCAGATATGCCGACTTATCAGCTTCTGGCCAAGAAATAAACACCTGTTATTATTAATTAGCTTCCAAAAGTTAAAATGTTGAATTATCAGTTTCTGACAAAGAAAGGAGTGCCTGTATACTAAACATGTTAAGTTGGTATTGTAAATTTCAGCTTCTGGCTAAGAAGATTATCAATGAAAATTTACTTATCAAAATAGGCACTGAAACATATCAGCTTTTGGTAGAATATGGTATGGCTTTGACAAAATATCATGTTAAGAAAAGTGCAAAAAAAACCCCAGCATTTATGGTTTGAATTGACATATCAGCTTTTGGCATATCGCAGAAAACCTTTGATCTATATAATATAACTGGATGGACCTCTGTGGCTGAAATTTTCGAGCTGTCATCTGCATACCATTGTGTAAGAGAGATAGAAATCTTGTGGTTCTCTCTTACACCCATACAAGGCAATGTGGCATTTTGAGGAGCATAACAACGTTCGAAACTGGTGAGTTTTTTCTTTAAATAAGTTGATGTAGCCTAATATACGATGATTTTTGAAGGAAACTCACTTAGAAGTCTTTATCTCGTACCAGAATCCTACCCTATAGTAGTGTTTAGGCAGGATAAAATACCTTCCAGAACAACATTTCTACTTCTGTTCTAGATGGCTGTTTATCCTATAAAAATATTATACATATGATAGTATTCTGGTACAAAATAAAGCCTTACAGATTGGGATTCTTACTAAAATCAGGGTTTAGTAGATACCGTACTTCCTACAAGCCTGTAACCTATCATTTGAACGTAAGAATTCTACACAAAGTATGTAATTCAAACAAATGTAATCAAGTTTTAAGATACCTGGTTTATTATATTTATCGAACTTTAAATATAATATGGTATCTGAAACCAATATACAAGCTAATGGCCAACTTTAAATATATGAGTAGTCTTAGCAGACTGTAAACAACATTGATGATAACTACACATTTAAATAATTATGTCAAAGATTTTATTCGTATTTGTACAGTATTATCTGTAAAACTCAATTGTATATTCTATAAAGCAAATGTTTATTCAGGAAAGTGTGGTATTATACTTAACTATTTTCAAACAATAACAATTTTATTCATCAGAAACATGTTTTCGCATAAGAATAGTGAAAGAAACCATTAAATCTGTTCCCCCACAATGTATCAGAGGATAAACTTGAGCGTCATGCTTTGGTTCTTTGCAATGTGTATGTTTATGTCCATCCAATTATATTATAGAGATCAATGTAGAAAACACATCTATGAACATGCCACTACACTTATCTCAAAACCCCATTCTTTTTGACATATCAGCTTTTGGCAGATAACTTAATTTTGAAAAGTGGAGATCTTTCAAAAACAGATTTAAATGGTTTTCTCAAAATAGGTTTATCTTGGGGAGTGCTTTACACTATAAATACCTTTCTAGGCTATACATCTTGTTTTCCCGAGAACAGTATTAAATTAAGGCTAGTTTATTGATATTTTTAAAAGGTTTGTTTCAAGCTATAAGAGATTACAATATAATTACTGGTATAATACAGTATTTTTGATTGCATTGTACCATTTATTTTAATCTCTGTTCCAGTTTTATAACCGCCATTCAAATTTTTCATGCATCATAAAAAGTTAAATCTCTTTCAGCCTGAATTCAATTTGAATCACAGACTGCCAAATGGAAATTGTTAAATGACTCGAGAATGTGTCAACTGTCAAGGTTCTAGGGTTGGGTTGTGAAATCACAACCTGCTTCTTTGTCACCTGCTCCTCTGACGTCACATTCACAACCTGTTCCTGACAGATGAAAGGAGCTGTTCCTTTTCGTCACTGGTCCATGGATCAGATACGCGCTGTAACAGGTCCGGAGTAAACTTGTTCCTCGTCTCTCTGTGACAGGCAGTGCTGGAACAGGTCCAAAGCAACCTTGCTTCTCGTCTCTTGTCGCAGACAGCACTGTAACAGGTCCGGAGCAACCTTTTTCCTTTATGCTCTGGAGATATTTTGGAGCAATCGTACACTAGAAAGGAATTGGATGCTTTGTGTTCTTGTCACAGCGTTGAGATCAGAATTGAAGGGACCCGCTTTGTGATAAAATGATTTAAGGCAAGGGTGAGCAACTTAAGGTCCACTGATTTTATTTAGCCCATAAAATATTTAGCAAACAAACAATTTGTTTAAAAATATAAACTTAATAACTAATTAATACAGGGAAAATGTAAAATATAACTTTTTTTGGTTTACTTTTTTTCAAATTAGCCAAAGATTTTTTTAAAACCCATATTGCCCGCGATATCAAAAAGGTTGCCAACCTTTGGTCTTTGGCTTCATTTTCGCACTAGACTGGACTGCCACTGACAGGGAGATTAAGGTTCGATTCTGGTTGAATGAAGTGAGGGTGATTTTTCCTAAACGTTTTCAACACTCATTCTAAACAAATGTTGGTGCACTTCCTCTAAAATCAACAATTTAATACCTGACACATTGGCACAATTATATTAAATTATCTGAACGGGCAGTAGACGCAGTGCTAAAAAAAAACTAGGCTGGTAGTAGGTACGAATATAGTAACTGTGACAAAAAGGAGCAGGTAAAAGGAACAGGTCCAGTGGTGGAGCAGTAGCAGATTGCTCTTGCTTCACTAAAGGACCAGTTTTTCCCATCCCTACAAACAGAGATTATTGCCTACAAGGTTCACTGCCAAATGCAGGTTTTGTCAGACGAGCTTAAAGTGATATGTTTAAATGGATCCCGCTTGCAAGCGCTGTTATCACTCAGGACTGTACCAAACGTCTACGGAGTGAATTTATTTTAAAGATAGCAATCATTTTAACCTTGAGGTCCGGGTGTTTGCTTTATACTGTCTTGTCTGTGGATCAGGTTCGTAGCCAAGGGAGAGGAAAACCCCCTCCTCTAGGCTATTATTATTAATAAGTTAAGCCTTACTATTTATTAACGCCATAATAAAACCTACTTAGGTGGCCGCATGATCTAAGGCGTCACTTTATAGACTAGACTACCAGTGACAGGGAGATTGGGATTTGAATCCCGGATGGGTGTGTTGAGGGTGGCTTTCCACTCTCCCTCCACGTAAATGCGGGATAATTCCTCTAAATTCAATCTACCTCATCCCTAACTCATTAGCAAAATTAGTAGGCCTACACATGTGTATAATCTAAACAGGTAGTAAGACTCAATGTAAAAAAATAAGTAAAAGAGGATAACAATTTTGTATAGTTAGATGCCATTAACATTAATTTAAATAAAAATAGTACTAAAATAAAACTATGACTCTTAACGAATTAATTTCTGGATTAAGGATGAGGAAGGGAACTTAAAATAAATTCACCCGCATTAGCCTTAAGAATGACTGGAAAAAGCACCCCTATTACACTCGTTCGAGATTCTAACATTCTACTGGAAGCTTGACGCCTTAGATCGCATGCACAATGATGTGGATTCGTTAATATTAAAGTTTTTGTAATGCAGAGTAAAGCCCGTATCACACGACACTAGCTCGTACTTGAAATCCAGTGCGCTAGCTAGCACGTCATCATCTAGCGTCGTGTGAATCAGAAAAAGTATACTGGTTCTGCCACTTGTTACTGGCTACCATAATAGTTGTGAGGATAGAACACGCGCTATTTTTGTACTAGTTTCGACACTAGTCTGTGTAATTCAACCAATCAATGCGCGCTGAGACTGTTGTGTAGAGAAATGGTATAAATGACGCCAACATGGTCATCGGATGTGATTTTGTTGTTGGCAGAAAATTATTCTAAATCCTTGTTTATATAATACCAAATTGCCACAATATGACAATATATTTAATATTTTTTTAAAATTTCAAATCTAATTTGGCCTGGCATCTTAAAATTTTAAATCCAGGCCTATTTTACACAGTATCAGAACAAATATTTCCCACTATACACATTATTAAACTTCATAGATCCTCATACATTAATTCTAAATTATAATGACCTTTACTCCTCATCTAACACACATTAAGAAAAATATAAAATATTCGCGTCATGAATCCGTGAAGAGATTAACCAAAAGTTTTTACGTAGGCCCTATTTCCAGATAATCTGATTATCTAAGTCTAGATGTAAAGTTTTTCTATGATCATAAGGGTAGAATCTTCCTAGGTAGGTTAAACTCTCCAAATAAGAGCGTTCTAGTATTAGTCCCAAATGACCTTACGTATTTACCCCGTATTTCCGTACATCCCTTAGTGAAAACGTTCTTATGCTTGATGATATGAACATATTAGTTTGACCGGTACAGGTTTGAATATTTTTTGGAATCTAGGTAAACAGTATGTAGAAGCCTACCACTTTAAACAGTGATGGGCCTCAGCCGAATGGTTAAGGATATTGTTTGATCATACTCATTAAATAAAGACGCCATCATATCAATTTTATGATTTGGGACAATATCTCCGGAACCTATAACGGCCAATTATTCCTCTAAACTGCATTTGTTTTATTCATACCGTTGCGAATGTGAACACGTTAAATAATACAATCCTACTTCTCAACAATAATTGTTTAATGACATGAAATCTGTAGTAATACCAAAAAACATATCTCTCACCCTTAAAGTTAATACTGGTGCAGAGCCAATACGTCTCCTTATGAATAATTTCTTAACCCCGAAAACAAATCGTATAATCTTAGAGGAAGAATATACAGCTTCTGGACACGAATGATAACATCAAGATTAAACTTGAATGGTCCAAGGTCCTACGTTTTAGATAATGGATAAACTTAATGGGTAAACTATACTTAGGAGTATATTAACCCTTAAAGCTGATGGGTATCATCTAAATAGTTGAGTGTAATGTTCGATCAAAATATCAATCTATCGATACATTCTTTCATCCGAAAATTTAGAACCCCTCAGTTTCTTAGCCTCTGTTTGAATAGTTTACCACGTTAGTCTTGACATTGCTGTACATCGAATGATGACTATCCATCCTCATTCTCATTAGGATGGACGTTTATATTCACGTGTCATACTTCTTCATTGTCAGATATGTTTATAGAGAAAATACTTGCACACAACTAAACCATATGCGTTGACCATTCTCCATTATCCACCGGCTGATAGGATATGTGTATACATGATATAATATTTTTTTTTAAACAGCAGATTTTTTCAACTTCTCCGGATCTAATCCTAAGAAACATACCAACTTTTAGATTTTACCATTATTATATTTCTGATAACCATAAACTTTCCATATCCCTCCCATTCCTGTCCATCCTGATCCTTCTCAGAATATCCGTAAGTTTTGATACTGCACTCCTGAGGTTGTACCTACTGCCCAAGCCTTGGTTTGGACATCTTTCATCCCGATTGGACGAGACGGCTAGATTTAGAATTTACGGGTCTGATTCAATTTGCATTCAGCTTACTGTCTCTTCAATTCCTTTAAAGACTATGACTAAACGTCGTGACAACGTATCATCAACTAATACCGTGTGGGCACTGATTGGAAAAGATAAAGGCATTGAACTTGTTAATGATATGATATTTGTATGACACCAAAAATCGTGCTAGTTTTTCCTACTTAGTGAACACATGTACCTGGTCATTTCTGTTCATTGGTCAGAATTGTGTATTATACTTACATAACATCTTATTACCACTCCTTGATCAGTGATCAGACACCTTCACTCATTCATCAATCGCCAGTATGCATGATACTTACACAAAATTCAATCTTAGTTCATTGATCGGATCAAAGTATCATTAAACCTGTAATCATTGTTAATTGGTTATGGCACTCAGTGGTGGCTCGTCACTTAAGAAACTGGAGGGCGTGGCAGATTCCGTTCTTTAATTATTTTTAAATAATACAGTTTAAGGAAGGTAGACATTTCGGCAATATTTGTTAAACATTAATTGATTTAAACTCAAATAAAATATAATATCACAAATAACATTAAAAAAAAATGCAAATTCACTCCCAAGAATGTGGATCTGTTGTATAAACTCTTCAGCTGTGTTATTAATGTGCATAAATATATACGTATGTATGTTCATTGTCCTCACAAGTTTACAAATTCCCGGGAAACCACACAAAGATTATTCCACATCACAGCCAAAAATCCAGCCTGTTTTTGTATGCATATTTGAAAATGAGCTGCAATTTGAAAACTTGAGTTTTATTTTTCTTGCTTTCTGTTTGTTCTATACAGAATTCAGGACATGCCCTAACTGATGATTTCAATTTCCTTTTTTGATCAAAAGTTGATCTTTAAACATGTATTGTCTTGAGCACTTGAATTCAACTATTCAATTTACCTACGTAAAATGTTACTACAAATAAGTTAAAAATCAACACAATACTAAAATCACCCTGCATATAAATACTCACTCTATACACAGCGTTTGATATGCGCCTGAGGAACATGCAGGGTTTCTGAGAACAATATTGCTTGTTCACGCTGTACACAACACGTATTTATCTCACAGGCTTTAAAATGTTAAGTAAGCCCTTTGCTCGATCATCAAATGGTATGTAAGTATCATACATAGGTACGATCAACTTTAAGTATGATGCAAGGTTGTGATCAATGATAAAATGTTGTCCAAGCATGAAACACATATCTGATCAATGTTCAAATATCATGTAAGTATCATGCATGCTCCTGAACAATGATATACTATTGTATAACTATAATGCAAGGCTCTGGGCAATGGACAAATGTTATCTATGCATGAAGAAAGGATTCTATCAAGGATAAAATGTTATCCATGAACGATGCATCGACGATCAAATGCTATGTGGGTGTCATGATTAGTCCAGATAATCTATCAAATGTTGACTACGTATAACGCATAGCTAGGGTCAATGATCTGATGTTATCAAAGTATGAAGCATGTTTTCTATAAATGAATATACGATGTTCAAGCATGAAGCATTACTTTTATGCCTAATAAAATGTTATGTAAGTAATATTCATAGGCATTATCAAGTCCAGTTATGTAGCAGGGTTTAGTTCCAAGATCAAATGTTGTTTAAGTATGAATCATGGCATATATAAATTATTAAATGACAAGAAGGTAACTTATAAAGAAAAGTTTTGATCAATGACCAAATTACGTGTATATTTTCAATAAATGAATAGTGATCAAATGTTTTGCCAGAATGGGATATAGATTAATGAAATATGATTGAATGCTGTGTACGTATGATTAATAACTATTATCAATGTACGCGCGTATAATTACTTATTATCTGCTCAAAGAAAGAATCGTCTCAGCATAACTACAACCAACAATCAGACTATCAAGACGCAATTGCACTATGGAACCGTCTACACCACTCGAAGGAGTTTGGACTGCAGGTCTATAATTGAATGGTTGCTAGGACTGGGTCCTAATAAAAACACACAATAGAACATTCAGATTTTTTTTATTTATTCTTATGCATAAGGAGCTAACCTAGGGAGGCTAATCAGATGAATCTCAACTTGTCTACAGAAGGTGCGGCTCTTAACCCATCACAAATCTTTCAGGAAGACTACCTCTCCTCAAAATAAAGCCTAACTTACCATCAGTTTACTCCCTCTATTGTAGGGGGCTGTATAAAGGGCATGGAGAGGATTTTGTTTATTATACTCGTATATGATCAGGGGTGGATTTACAAATCTTCTGCCCATAGGCACTAGATAATTTGAGGTCCACTTTTCCTACCTTAATTTATAACTTTCTAAATCCCTGTTCTCCCCTACCAACCTTCATACACCGACACACATATACCATACGTACAAGTATTATCTGTGAAATGACAGATAAATAGTGTGTCACCTCCCGCGTCGCATCAGTGGAGAAGGGCGTGGTCATAGAGATATTGGCAAGGGTCACCCTACATTCAAGGTCGACCCAGGAGAATGTTGATTGTTGGGCGCCACCTCGTTGGCGATAGTGAGTATGAACATTAACGAGGAAATTCGTTCAGTCACCAGATGTAGATATGAAGATCAATACTCCCCCTATTAAGGTAGACCCGGACAAATAATGGACCTCTCGGTCAGGGATCAACTGCTTGGAAGACAACGAGGCTCCCCATTAAACCCATAGGCCTTCATGGGTTTACCATGATCACATCTGCCATACCTGGTAATTCCTAATATAGATGAGGGTTATGCCAACCCCGGAAAATGGGTTCCTAGGGTCACTATAATAGTTAACAAAACAAATATTGTTCAATAAGCCAGGAGGGCTTACACACAGACAAAATCGGGCTAAAAAATTATTCCTTATCTCAAATTTAAATTCACACATTACTTTGGTTAAAATATTTCCAATTAAATGTTTGATTAAGCCTTAATCTTAATTTCATTAGACAATAGATTCAAGTTATAAGCATGAATGGAATGTGTGAAGCATATAATTATTTAAATAGTGAAAATATAAGTCGAAACATTAATAGGTTAGTTTAAAATAAATAGTAAACTACTTTACAAATTTTATCACGGAAAACAATTTATTGACTTTACACATACTTCAGGAACTATAAACATTGGGAGCTGCGAGTGGCCACTGCAAGAAAAAATTAAGTAAAGTGCACATCTCAACTAAACCTAACGCTACTCTACAATAGGCACAACAGTCACTTTATAAAATAGTGCCATCTAAAGTCCATATTCAAATACCATCGTCTTTGCGAGAAAAAAAAATAGCACAAATATAGCACTTAGCGGTCTCTGCGAGTCCTGCGCGTAAACATACACTTCACGTGGAACCAAGCTTAAGTATATAACATAAATATATTATTTACATAACTATAACCCCTCGCTGCATACAATAACATGTACATAAAAGTGTTCTGACTCATTATGTATTTATCATACCAATAGTGCAATTAGAAAAAAAAAATTATAAGTGATCAATCTAATCATATTCTATAGTAATTACCGAGTGAAAATCCAAATAGTTGACATCACATAAATTGATCCTCAAAACATTACCACATAGCTGTCCATTTCAGACACCAATTAGTAACATATTACCTTTTAGAAAGAATGTCATTAACCTAATTAACCCTTAACTTAATCAGTGAAGGGGAGTTTTAATATTACCCAGCCTCACGCCAAGTAGTTTTCCCCCTTCCCGACCGGCCAATTATTTCACAACTATCCCATTAGAACGGGTGAAACTCTGTAAACATTACCAAAATACAACCACACTGAAAGTTGAAATAGACAGTACATAAGATAAGGATTAATTAATATGAATGGGTCTACCTTACCCCTGCCACAAAACTTCGCTCCAAATCCTCCTCACTGAGACAGAGGATCTTCACAACCCAGGCGTTCAAGTCCAACACACGTACACACACGAATCCGTACCGCAAAACACTGACTCAAACTCTTCTCATATATCTCAACCACAGTTCACCGCTCAAATTCTCTCGTAAGCTACGGATAGTTCATAGCGCTGTCGGATGTACTGTAGCGCTACGTGGCGTAAGTAGGCGCCATTAACGTCCACGCACCCCAGGACGTATCCGATTACTGTGGGCATGCTTCCACAATAAACAACTAATTTATTTAGTGGGCCAGGCTAAATATCGGAGGAGAGATCTATGGAACGGGAAACGTTACAAGTGCTTACATTATTTGATTATTTATTATAGTGAGGTTTTAAAAGTAGTATGAATCCAAGCAAAGACTTAAACAATTGAAATAAATACTCTTACACTATCACAACACACAAATTCAAATATTATATAATTTATCAATATAAAGTCTACATTAGTAGACTGTAGAAAAGAGGTTCACAAACTTTTTGGGTCCACGACTCCTTTGACCTCTCGAAATTTTTATGATCCCTACCCTGAGCCAAATAATATTACGTGTGAGGAATATGTCACTAAATGTCGCGCTTTATTCATATTTCATGCATATGACAGCAATATTTTTTAAATGAGATTTAAAAATTACTAAAACAGTAAAATAAACTTGTATGAAAATAATTTTAAAATTAAATTTAATCAAGGAAATTAGTAGTACTGGCATGATTTTCTTCAAGCAGGTATGAATACAGTTCCTTTCTCAGTTCATATACCAGTGCCAGAACATTCCCACGGGAAACCCAGAGAGAGTTGCAATAGTAAAGCAAAGACATGTGCTGAGCCCTCATAACAATACACCTATTTGAAAAAAAAATCTGTAATTTACTGGTCGTGCTTTGATGAAGTTTGCAACTGTGATAATGGTTTCTAAAATCTCATTTAAAGCAGCATATACGTGCTTGGTTGTGAGGGCTTCACTATGAATAATGCAGTACGTCCACAAATCATGAGCTTTGTTCTGTATGAGAGATTGTAGTCCGCCATAACGACTTGACATTAATCGACCACAATCGGTATTCACAACAAATTTTGTCCAGTCAATATTGTTTTCTTTTAGTAAAGTATCGAGGATATGAAACAAATACGTGGCTTTCGTACCTAATGTAATAGATTGACAGAATAACAGATCCTCGACACATTTATTGTCTGCATCTATGAGCTGCATATAATAAATCAAATGGGCATCATTGTTGCTGTCAGTTGCTTCATCCAGTTGAATATTGAAATCCTTGACTTTTAGTTTTTCTATCAAATTCTCGTTTATATTGTCAGCCATGTAATGTATTCTACAAGTGATTGTATTATTTGGCAAAGGTATGTTAAAGAGTTTCTTAACAGCATAATCTCCAATCATAGCCGTTTCCATATCCACAGCAGCTGGTAATCAGTTCTGCACTAATATGGTGTTTTTTTTCATTGCGCAATGCAGTATGTAACTTTGTAGGTTGAAAGAAGAGCTTTGGTGGGGATCGTAGCTTGTTTAGAAAAAGTAGCTTTCTGTTCATTCATTTATTTTAATTTTTGGGGAAAATAATCACGGGGTTTACTTATCAAGCCACTGCGAACTGTTTCCAAATTACTTTTAACTTTACTTGGAAGCATACTGTCAGCAGCCAACACTTTCAGGCAAAGGCCACACTGAGTATGCTCTTGATTACCCACACTAGTGTTTGTGAAACCATAATCTAGGTAACTATAATAATATTTCCTACATTTCCTTTTCCGTCCGTCCGTAGAGTCAGGCACCATGTCTTCCACTTCATGTTTTTTATTGGTATTTTAAAACATTTCCATTATTAAGTAAACGCACACAGTAACGAACCAGTGACTATTATACCACTACTATACAAATTTCGAATGATAACATTACTACCAGAGTTGTTAGTTAACCTAGCGTCCTAAGCATTAGCTCTCCTACTACCACCACTCACACCCAGCCTAGAGTCAGGCGAACGATTGACTTGAGCACTATCTAGCGGGAATTTACAGTACCATGACTGCTGTAGTAACTTCATATTTTACTAGAGGTAGTGCATGATTCATAAACACTGTACGTGCAGTTAAGTGTCTTTGTTGGGTCTACTACGTTAATAATGGATTTTGTTTGTAATTAAAAAACTAAAAGCATTCTTCCTTATCGGTGAGGTACGTGGCTCCCCTGGCCAATACCGTCACCTCCCAAGGGCGCTGCGTATCACTGTTTGGGAATCTCTGCTGTAGAACATGTTATTACAGATAAAATATTAGCATGTACACAACAAGAATAGTCTATAATATATCTCGCCTCAATTTCTGATGAGCGGACTGGTCGATGGTGCCAGACAAATCCATTTGATCCAATAAGTGACCTTCAATTAAGACGATTGTCAGTGAATTAAGGCGATCCTCTGTCATGATGGTACGCAGATACAGCAAACTACAACGATCACACACACGATAAAGACATAAAATTGTTTTAACTACCAGAAAAAAATATGTATTTTCTTTCGTAATCCAAAATTTGCCGCCCCTAAAATCTGCCGCCTTAGGAACGTGCCTACTAGGCCTATGAGTAAACCCTCCCCTGTATATGATTCATACAATGAGTGTGCTGCTGTCCCGATCATCAACGTTACAGAACTCCTAATTTACAGACCTGGTAGAGCTGTCCACGGCATTATCAAGATATTCTTCTATGGCCTTGAGAAAGTTGAAGCTTAAGCCAGGAGGGAGACCTCGAATGTGCCAATGTCTTGATCATCAACAATGCAGGACCCTACATAGGCAGATGTGGTAGGTGTGTCTGCTGTATCATTCAGACCATTTTCTACAGCAGGGCTTTCCAACGTAAAGTTAGTTAAGGGCCTCATTTTATATTCATAAACAGTGTGTGAGCCACATCGTGAAAATTAGGCCTATGGGGCATCAACAACGTTTTTTAATTTGATACTCTTAAACAAAAAATCCGTTACTTATTTACTATGCTATTTTGTTTAATTTGAGATTAATGGCTTTGAATTTTCTAATCTAATCCAATTCATATTTTGTAATTATTTTGATAATTGATACGACCTAAGACCTAAGTGAAAATATATGGCTATTTAAGGTTAATAATGAGTATATGAATATTAAGTCAAGATTAATTGTAATTAGATACCAATTAGAAAAAACATACACTAACACCATTTGGAAACAAAATTTGCACATTATATTATGCCTAATTGTCTTTAATGGGTATGTTGTGGTTGATCTGTTTCTGCTACATATGCTGGTATATACCCTGTGACATTTGTATAGGCAAACCTTAGCAAATGCATCAAAGAGTCATCTGAGAGAGAACTTCTATAACGTGACTTTATATATTATATTTTTCATATTTGAGAAGGCACTTTCACAGAGATAAGTACTTACAAACATGGAAGACATTTTAAGTCCAAAATCACGGAGATGGGGAAATTATTTTTTTGATAATAGCTCGAAGAAGTTGATGCCTTTCTCTTATTTGGTGCTAAGAGAAAAATGTGTTGGAAAGTCACATAGCTTCAGTTGATATCTAGGATATTGGTCTTCAATTTTCTCATTTAATGGTTTCCTAAAAAGTACAATGCTACCCAGACGTTAATCAAACTCTTTAAATCTTGCATTAAATTCTTCCTGACTGACATTTCACAGTTTTTTGTGTATAATTTCAAGCATGAAAGGAAATTAGCCAAACGGTTTTTTTTCCCCAGGATTATCTTGAAAATTTCATTTTTTTTTGAAAGCCGTTCACATGGTCATATAGGGTTGGGATAATATCATCCTTTCCCTAGCGTTTCAAATGTAGCTCATTTGAATGCCTTGTGATATCTGTAAAGAATGCTAGCTCGAAGAGAAACTTAGGATCTAACAGTTTGTAAGCTAGCTCGTCTGATTCTAGCTTCCCTAAAGGTCTTAAAAATGTCTGAATATCTCTTTTAAGAGCAACGAATCTTATCAGTCATTTCCCAACACTAAGACACCTTACTTCAAAATGCAATAATAAATCACCTTACGAAGGTTCCTACTCTTCCAAATGTGCCCGGAAATTTCGATGGGTGAGTCTATTTCCTCAATAAATTGTATTGGTAATTTTTATCATATCTTTCATCACCTCACTGTTCTTGAATGATTTTCACATAGCGCCTCTTCATGTATGTCTAATGCAGTGAATCAAAAGACAAATGATGTTTTTTCGTAGAAGACAAGCCAACCCTGCCAGTCATATATTATTTTGCACCTTTTCGTCGGTAATAATACATGTGCATTTGTCAAAGACAGACAGTCGGTCACATTCCACCATTTCGCGCAACATTCTCCTTAAAAGAAATCACTCTTTTAAAATGCCAGGGAGGGCGTTGATCAGGGGGGCGGGAGGGTATAATAGGAGAGGACTGGTCCCTACTAGACTTGACTCAACGAGAGCATTCAAGGGGGTGGGCCCCAAGATTTGTCAGCCATCAGTGCAGTGGCAAAAACTCTGTTTTAGAATCGCCTTGTGGCAGTAAGAAACAATACCACTAAACAGTGTGACAACTTCGGAGAGTGTCCAACAGTGACGGCTTTCCTGTGGCCATTTATTTCGAAATATTTAACACTTCACTGTCTCCTACAAACCAAACTAGACTGCCCCCTTTGTCCCACAGGACAACCACACCAGTACCAGTGGCTGTTCATTCATAACTATTAAAGATGAAACCCATTTCTTTGGCTGTACATGGAATACAACCCGGAACCCTAAGTTAAGTAAACTGTCCCGTAGGTTCTAGCTTTATTATTAAAATAGAAAAAGGTATTTTTGACCTGTCGTACTACCCACTTGTTTTGTACGCATAAGTACTGACTACAAAACGTGCTGGGAATTGGGAAGCTCGAATTAAAGAAAGTGTATCCCTATTTGTGTAAAGAGAGAGTGGGAAACTATATATAGAAAATCATCCACAGTACACCCGACTGGGATTGGCAGTCAAGTCTCATGCAAGAGTGACGCCTTAAATCATTCGATCACCGAAATGGGATATTTCTTAGGTGAGCTTAAGTGAGATTAAGAACCCTCCTTGCCCCCAAAATGTACCTTCTGGTCAAGACCTTGCGGTTGTTCAAGATAAACAATTTGACTTGATTATCCTTGAAGCTATGCATTAGGATGAGTGACTATTGGTGTTTTTCAACTTAATCTAAGTATGTACCTCTCGAAAATGAGATCATTGACCCTTGTTTTGAACAACTAGACAGTAGACAAGTGTTGCAATAAATCAAATGGTCTAATAAAATGTTTACTATTCTCTGTATCATAATGCAAAGATGAGTTAAGACTTTGCTTATTGTGTTTTATAGTAAACATGACGAATAGGTAGGTTTAGGTACCAAAGTCCAAAAACATTCAATTCAATACTATGTTAACATTACAATACTTAAAGCCTTATCTCCATCTTGCACAGTGTACAGGTTGCGCAGAATAAAGTGTACATACATTATATATATATTATTTATATTTTTACAAATTTATGCAAAGATTTTATTTCACCAAACAAAATCATCATACAATTTATATTGAACTTTAATTTGAATTAAGACGTATTATTTATTCTAATAAAGACACAAGTCCTGTTGTATTTCCTACAACAGCACCCTTTAATATTTCAGTAAAGTCAAAACGGGTTAATTTTGTGCACCACATATTACCCCTCGGCCAGTCTACCTCCATAGTTAAACTAATTGGGCACATGTAGGCTACCCACATTGACGTAGAATACGAGTAGAAATAAATTATAAAAATAACACCCTTAGTGCGTACTAACGTGATCAAAACTTCCATATCTCCATCAGCGGCAATTCAATATATTGGCCGCAGGCCCCGGGCTTATGTGGTTGGCGTCCTGGACTTGTAACACATACACATAATAGAAAAAACTGCAAATACCAGCCCCGAAGGGCTCTCGTAGGATTAGCGCTACAGGACATTGTGAACAAAAGTGGTTGATGAGATTAGAATCGATGTAAACAATATTATATTTTCGACAATTTTCTCAATATTTCAACTTCACCATTATGTTTTTTAGCAGCACGCTTTTTGAACTCAGCAGCACTTAATTTCTTACTGATATTTAAAGACTAGAACTTGGAAACAAGTCACTTAAAACACACATAGAATTATCATTGAAAAGAGGTTATGTATGAAACACTTGACAGTGAGCGTGGGAATGAAACATCAACATTGAGGATGACGCCCCAAGGAATGGAAAGACGAGAATTAAAGTAAATAAGGATCAGTTTGCAAATTACTATACTAGAATGAGTGGATGCTAGGAAATCGACTGTAATTTACGCATTTCGCATTTTTACAAACAGTATAAACGCAACAAAAATTAATAGTGCAATTTCATCATTTTTTCATTCTTGTGTGAATAAAATAAATATTTTTCCTCTTCAAAATATGATCTTCTCAAGCACTCTCCAAAGTGTAGCGCCCTAGGCATTTGCCTAGCCTGCTTAGTTATAGGCTGGGGCCTGTGACTATTGATAGTGGGATGCTTAAGACCAAATTTTTACCGATGCGGAGTAAAGAAAACTATTATGGTGGTTGTGAGAGTGAGTGAAAGAAATAAAATAAATATATTTTAAATTTGTGTTCATATTTATTGAAAACCAAATTCACAAATCTTCTCGAACAATAAAGAGTATTAGTGGCGTTATATTATTTCTAGAAACCTATCGAAGAAAAAAGGGAATTTAAAAATTTGGGTGTAACAATAACAAAACTCTTTTTATAGTACAAATCGATGGCATTCCTTAGAAGTAATTTATACCAAAATTCCTTCAAGAAAAATATTCATTCAATTTCAACTCTACTTATCATCTTTTATGGTCGATGTTTAATTTGATTTGTAATAGCGAAGAGTTTTAATCTCTATTCTCACCAACCCCTTTGAATAATTATGGTCATGTGGATATGTAAAGGTGATATGTTACCAACCTTTTTGTTTACTTAACATGTGGACCTGGAATCTGTCAGCATGTGCTATGGCTGAGGTTAAGGGGAAGGTGATTGGGTACACTTTTATTGGTTCGGGATTTAAGTTAGACTTCGTTTTTAAAGGGGTGTATTAGTAATACTATGGCTATACAAATGTGATGTTGGTAGTGATATTAGAATGGTAGAGCTTGGAGAATATTCGGAAGCTTGTGACAAAACAAGGTGTTGCTAGGAATACTCCATGGCCTGTCTGACACCTAGGTGATCTATACACGGTCCCCGAACCCCAGTACCCTGGGCTCAAGTGGACGCCCTCAAAACTGGTACTAATTAACCGGCATCTTGGCCCGTCCAGTTCCGAATCAATCAGAGTTACCCCTAGACTTCCTTGTTGTTTAGTCAGCACCGATGGCTGAATCCCCTACATTTTATCCTGACTTGGTTTTTTTACTAAGGAATGCTGACAATGTTTTTGTGGTCAACTCCTCTATTCTCTTTGTTTATAGGCTAATCAAGACAACTTGCAACGCTCGTTTTGTCATTCGCAATTCATAACATACAATATTACACAAACACGTCTTCCAACTTAGGCCGTGCGGTTACGTATGAATATAGGCACCACGCCTTACTAATTGACCAGGTTATAAGAATAATGTGTACTATTTATGCCTAATAATATAATTCAATGTGAATTAAAGTTAATAAAAATTAATATAAAAAGTTGGAACTCATAAAAGTCAAAAAGAACAATAGGTAAGATATAAACAATGACATAATAAGTAGCAAATCTGAGATCATTAGACAATTTTAAGAAAATTACACTAAATATCTCTCACAATGTCTAAAAAGGTTAAATAACACATTAAAAATGTGAGTCTAAGTCACATACATAGATAACATTTTAAATTCATATATTATTATTATTATTAGCACCGCGTCTTACTACCCGTTCGGGTTATACGCACTTACGCTAATATGTAATGGTAGGGTGATTGTGAGATGAAATGAAGGACCTACAGTTTAACGTGGAATCCGAACCACGGTGGAGGCCTGGCATTCCCCACATTCACAAGATATCTTGTCAGAGGTGAAGGAAGGGTTTGGAAATCAGATAAATCTGTGCTGGGACCGAGGATTGAACCCCGGCCGCCAGCA